>JALPVH010000038.1:0-300680 GCA_023242295.1 Diaporthe ilicicola | reverse complement strand
ATTAATTAAAGTTAAATTAATATATATTTTATTATTTTAATATATAAATTTAATAGCTTTATTATAAATAATTATAAAAATAAACTTTAATTATAATAAATAAATCTTTACTTAAATAAAAGATTTTTTATAAAAGTAAAAAAATATAAAGATAAAAACCCTTTTTAATTAAATAAATTAATATATTTATTATTATTTTAAAGATATATAAAGTTTATTTTAAAGAAATAAAAAAGTTTATTACTTATAAAGTAAAGATTAATAATACGTTAAAAGGGAAAAAAGTTATTTATTTAATATATTTCTTTTCTTTAAAAAAATTTACTTTTTATTTAAATAAATTAAAAAAAAATAAAGCTTAATTATACAAATATAATATAATTAAATAAAACTTAATTTTAAAAAATATAATTATAAGTTTTTTAACCTTATATTTAAAAGAGTAATAAAAAGTATATTAATTAAATATCTCTTTTAATTAACTATAGTAGTAAAGGCTGCAGCTTACTAATTATATTGCCCTATGCCCTCTGATTTTAGCCCTGCGAATCTTTATTTTTTTAACTTTCTAGCGCCCTTTAGCTTTCCAGCGCCCTTTAGCTTTCCAGCGCCCTCTAGCCTCCTAATTACCTTTTAGCCTTCCGTACACTTTCCGGCTTTATACGCCCTCTAGATTCTTGTCTGGCACTGGAAAGCTAAAAGGTACGCAAAAGGCTAGAGGGCGGAGAAGGGCCGGGAAGGGCCGGAAGGCGCTGGAAAGCTAGAAGGTGCCGGGTATATTTAAAGTATTCTGGAAATATACAGAGTTTTAGAGAAAAGAAAAGGTACTTTTTCTATAGTAGTATTTAGTATAGAAAACCTTATACTGGGTGGGCGGAAGCAAAGAGCTGGGTGGGCCGACCGAAATGCCGGGTGGGCCGAATCTGGCTGCCTTCACACCCGCTCTAACTCAGTGCTTCTCATAAATCCCCTTGGATTTTCGGTATGCCTTGCTTCTTCCAAGATCTGACTTGCTCACATGCACTGCATACAACAACCTCGCTGTGAACTCCCCTGCGGAGATACTCTCTTTAGGAAATGCTGCATACGTTTTTCTTTTTCCCATGGATTCTTTCCCCTATCTAGATGAGGAGAGCACGAGCATGTTCGAGAGGCGCCTGAGCATGGTTGTCAAAGACTGAACAGACCCACCAAGCACACTGGACTACCTGACAAGCTCGCCTCAATTGGATTGAAACACTCCATTTATCAAGCTGCTTGAGGTCTTTCGCAATTCTGTGGTCTCGTATTCCCAGATAAAGAAAGCATTTCTCTACTCCTCAACTTAATCGTGTCAAGCACCCCATAAAAAGCCGGAGCAGTGTGAGCACATGAAACCAGGCATCAAGACAACGATATCCATCCAGTCACGCCACCTAGGATATGTTAAATGTCTCCGTTCCGATCCCGTATAAATCGATACCACCCACTCACTGGCTTGCAAAAACCCTAGCAACGGCGGGTCGGGGAGATTATGAGACATGGCGAGACCGAGTTCTTCACGAACACGGATAATAGTATGCTAAGACGGTTTGCAGCCGTGTCATATGCGAGACGGGTCAGCTTGTGACGCCAGTGTTCCAAGAGTGCAGACTCGACGGCCACAGGACAGAGATCTCGTCAATTCGAATCAGGCTGAAGGTCTCCTGTAACCCTTGGAAACTGGTTCATGTCTTGTAGGGCACAAGGTCGCTAATACCCGGCATTGACTCGGTGTTCAGAAATATGTATCAGCGCCACCGCCGATCATAGCCACCTTTGTGTTTGAAACGTAGATGCGATACGAGTATATATGTTTTCCCCGCCGGGGGGGCATGGGAAAGGAGTGTTTGTGACTAACGAAGAGGCCATGGACTTTTCTTTTGCGACCAACTTCCTGAAGAACTCTGTCTATAGCTGAACTGTAGCCGAAGAGAACTTTCATCGGTCATAATATTCTTCCCAGCAGTTGCAGTGATGTAGGCTCAATAAACATGCACTGGTACGAAAATCATGGATCTTCTGGGATAGCTGCAGGCATCAGCTACGACGGAGAAGTCAAAATTCACGACGACTGTAAGCCATGTCAATTCATTGTATGATATTATATAAAGTTGCTCATGTCTCGGCGCCCGGTTGCCGAATGCCAAGTCCAGGTCTTTTCGTTCTATTCAAAATGTGTGTGGATACTTCACAGCTCAATCGAGTGTGCCAAACAGCTGTGTTCCAAGCCTGTTCAGCATCTTCCGGCTCTCTTGGCCTGCCTCCCGTATCTCAGGGCAGCAGGCACTGCTGATTATGTTCCCCGCCTGAAATGTAAAACTCTGCCGATTCTTTCATACATCATGGGTCCAGGACACTGTGTTGTCGATAGCCCACTTGTGGATGGCGTCGAAGTTCCGGCATGTGTGCAGCGTGCTGAAGTCGGGCCAGAAGTCTCCCTCCTCGTAACCATACTCTGGGTACTCTCGGAAGGTGAATATGCCAATATCACCGGTACACATTAGGTTGATCCGGATGGCTTCGAGGCAGTGGTCTGAAAGGGGGCGGTGTCAGCAACTGGTAATCCATCAGAACGTGCACTGTATTGACTTACCAACGTGACCCTTGAGGCCATCCTTCTCTTCCTGGATGTCACTGTAGATGTTGACATAATATTCTTTGTAGACATACTGCCTCAGCAGGTTCAAGCAATGTAGTTGATGGAAAACCTCGACTGCAGCGCGGTAACCCTCCTTGCCGGTCTTTGGGTCCGTCACCTTCAGCGAGTTCCTGGGCAGTCCTAGCCTGTCCAGCTCGGCCTCTGAGATCATTTGGTCGCCCACTGTTGCATGGACTCAGCACACGACTTCAATAATGGTCGGGGCGGGGTCATTATACTCACTGTCGTTGGCGATGGAGTCCCATGCCTCATCCACCTTGGGACCATACCCAACAAAAGGACCCTCCACCATGGGTGTGAGGTTGAATCGAACTGTGTCGTATTTCACGGTGGGGGCCACCGGTGCTGGTTCATGTTAGTTCGGCTCCTTGATGCGAAGGTGATTGGATCGATGCGTACAATAGGACGAAAATTGTTGTGTGACCTGAAGGTCTGACGGCCTGGCCGTCCTGTTGCAGAAGGATAGCGTGAATAGTGTCATCGACAGGGTGAGGAGAACGGCGTGTCCAATCCAAGCCCAGTGCTTGGATAGGAACTCCGATGCTCTTGTCCTGGCATTTCGTGGGAATTTGTCGTCTCCTAACCTTCTGATTGCTAGTCTGTCCTTCTCGTATATCGTAGACTCTGAGCTGCTTCGACTCTGTTCCTCGTCTAGAGGTACTGCTTGGTAGTCTTTCGCCATTGGGGAGAGTAGAGGGTATTCACACGCAGAATATGTGAGGAATTGGAATGAGGAGGGCATGCCAGCTGCTCGGATGACCAAATTAGAAGGGAATGAAGAGGGAGAAGAGGAAACACCAGGCTTCCTAGAGGCCGAACGTCGGGAGGAACTTGGCTAGTCGTCCAAGCGGTCTTGAGGCGAAGATCATACGGCTAGACTTGCTTCAGATCGCTTCGTCTTGGCACGTCTAGGGGCCAAGCCTTGAAGAGTGTGTGATCAACGTAGATGACAGGAAATCAACAGTGGGCGTTTCTCATGGAAGTTG
Source organism: Diaporthe ilicicola (assembly GCA_023242295.1). NCBI lineage: Eukaryota > Fungi > Ascomycota > Sordariomycetes > Diaporthales > Diaporthaceae > Diaporthe > Diaporthe ilicicola. The sequence continues at coordinate 297,014 of JALPVH010000038.1, read as the reverse complement.
TGTTGTGTCGGTAAAAACGGCACCAGCGTAGCGGTACAGGAAACAAGAGAAATAGGAGCGGCAAAGAACACTACCAACCCAACATACTAGAAAGAAGGCACATAGACCCCTTTGGGGTTGAGACGTCTGATGCTGGCGGCGACATGGGATGAGACAAAGTTCAGGGCCAGGGTGTGTTTGAGAAGGGGGGGGGCGGATGTGGACAGGACGAGCAGGTGGCCGCTCGGTCTCGAGTTAGCTCTTCGCTTGGTTTATTAGTGGGTGGCCCCTTAGCGAGGAAAGTGGCCCACAAAACCCATCAAAAGACAACGATAAAGTTGGTGATACAGAGAGTTCCGGCACTTGGACGGCCCTGAGGCCAACTCTAAACTCGGGCAAGTGCAGTGAAGTGATGCAGGAAATTGTCCGAAAGGAGTGTCACGAACCATTGCCCGAGGTGGGCTCGAGCTAACCAATGCGATGCGGTTTAATGCAGGTCCAGGGCACGTATGCCCGCCTAGCCTCTGTCGCGGGAAGTTTGAGCAGGGGTTGGAGTCCGAGAATGGGCTACCTGTCGGAAGCACTGGTCGTTTCACCTGAGCAGGCTTGGCTCGGGGGTCTGCCAGCCTGCCAGCCTGCCAGCCTGCCAGCCTGCCCAAGACGTCAACCGGCCCTCTTCATCAATCTTCCCCATGGGTTCGGTTCATTACTACCACACTACATACCAACCTTGGAAGTTATGGTGCCAGGGTTATACTAGCCTGCGAGCCTGCTCACACCGCACCTACGCTATTATTCCGTCCTGTCCTCCCGCGTAGGGCTCGCCTTACCCCACAGTGACCACGGGGCTGATTGGTGTCTCGGGCTGAGAATGCGCCAAAAGTTGCAGTTTCAGCCGCATCCCAACCTCCAACACTTCCAACGGCAGGTTGTGCCCAGGGCGGCTAAGACTGATGGACATGATCCACTCGATGCCAGTGTGAATCATGTCCGATCAATGGCCCTGCACTGATGCGATGGGCGCCCAGCGCTGATCTGGGGTACGGTGCGCTGGCGAAATCGCGCATCCTGTTTGCGAGTGTGAGAGATCTGGACCTGACACAGCATTATTAGCCGTACCACTCATGGCTGGCGACCAGCGAGCACGAACCCTGGACGCCCCCGGCGATGCTCGTTGGAGCCGCAAAGCTTGGCTTCCTGCAACCTTCCAACCTTGTTGTCGACCACGGACTGCCCGACCACTCATGAACCGCCTGGCTGCCCTGCGCACCCACAGCACATTATGCTCAAGGGGTTCCTACGGCATGGGCCGCATGGGCAGCATGGGCAGCATGGGCAGCATGGGCAGCATGGGCAGCATGGGCAGCATGGGCAGCATGGGCAGCATGGGCAGCATGGGCAGCATGGGCAGCATGGGGCCTGGGGTGCATCGCGCTCTCATCGCTGCTGCTAGACAGCACGCAATACGTGCAAACCCTGCGGCAGTGTCGCGACTTCTCCTCGGCCATCGCACTCGGTCCCTCTGACGGGCTTGTGGGTCGTTGATCGTGGAAGAATATTCGGCCTTGATGCAGGCCAGTGACCTTCGTCCCATCCCGTTTGGTCCCAGCATGTGGCCTCGATCCCATCCAAGAGGCAGGGACCAGGCCTCGGCCGGGACTCCGTCTTGATGCTCGCTCTCAACCACCCTCCTAACTAACCGCTTGTGGTGGCAATCGAGAAGCGCCCTTGATGAGACCTCGCCTGCGCGTCTCCACTTCCGTCATTGCCGTGTGCCTGGGAGTCAGCATCCATCATGAGACGTGACTCTCAGACACCTGGCTTGTGCAGATCAAGTTTGACGTTGTCGCTTTCGTCCCAACTCCTAACGATTTCGTACAGGGACGAGGTCTGGGGCTGTTGGCTCGTTCGTCTTCGTCTCGTTGATCGGCTAGATGGCCAGCCTGCCTCTAGTGCCAAAGGCGTCACTCCCCCCATGGAGTCCAGGAGTACCCAACGGGGCAGACCAAGCGGTCGCCTCCGTATATAATACCTCAAAACCTGCTCACTCCCCAAACTTGCTCACGCCATTCTTCCTATTCTGCAGTTGAGCTCATTTCCTTCTTGGCATCGTCTCATTCCCTCTCCTTTCCCAACTCTAAGTCACTCTTTGACCCGCTGCCGGACAGCTTTGATAGTACGATTTCTCAGGCAGGAAACATACGACGCTATAATGCACGCCCCATCAGTCATCAGCCTCCTCGTCTCAGGCCTCGCCGCCTCCTCGGTCGCCGGCTTCGAGCTTAACGCACCAGGAGCCGCCCTGTCCCGCCGCAGCGTCGCCCTGATTGCTGCCGCTGTCGGACCCGCTCTTGCTCTCCCCGCTGACATCTCCATCGAGGCTCGTCACCGTAAGTTGTTTCCCCCCCCTGAATATTTGTGGGGCAGCCAGTTCACAGAATCCTAGACCAAGGCAAGGGCAAGAAGAAGAATAAGGCCGCTGCTGCCGCTGCCAAGCGCCAGGAGGATGAGGAGGAGGATGACCTAGAGGAGCGCAGCCTCGAGGCTCGTCACCACCAGGGTAAGGGCAAGAAGAAGAACAAGGCCGCTGCCGCTGCCCGTGATGTCGAGGACGAGGAGGACGACCTTGAGGAGCGTGACCTCGAGACCCGTGAGCCCCACCATCAGGGCAAGGGCAAGAAGAAGAACAAGGCCGCTGCCGCTGCCGCTGCCCGTGATGTCGAGGACGAGGAGGACGACCTTGAGGAGCGTGACCTCGAGACCCGTGAGCCCCACCACCAGGGCAAGGGCAAGAAGAAGAACAAGGCTGCCGCCGCTGCCCGCGATGTAGAGGAGGAGCAGCTCGAGACCCGTGAGCCTCACCATCAGGGCAAGGGCAAGAAGAAGAACAAGGCCGCTGCCGCTGCCCGTGACGTCGAGGAGCAGCTCGAGACCCGTGAGCCTCACCACCAAGGAAAGGGCAAGAAGAAGAACAAGGCCGCTGCCGCTGCCCGTGACGTCGAGGAGCAGCTCGAGACCCGTGAGCCTCACCATCAGGGCAAGGGCAAGAAGAAGAACAAGGCTGCCGCCGCCGCCCGCGATGTAGAGGAGGAGGAGCAGCTCGAGACCCGTGAGCCTCACCACCAGGGTAAGGGCAAGAAGAAGAACAAGGCTGCTGCCGCTGCCCGCGATGTCGAGGAGACTGAGCAGCTCGAGACCCGTGAGCCTCACCACCAGGGCAAGGGCAAGAAGAAGAACAAGGCCGCTGCCGCTGCCCGTGACGTCGAGGAGCAGCTCGAGACTCGTGAGCCCCACCACCAAGGAAAGGGCAAGAAGAAGAACAAGGCTGCTGCTGCTGCCGCCAACTAAAGGCCTCGCGCCTGACTTCTTCCACAGCCCTCGGCTCGCTCGGTACACCAGGAGCGGAACGGGGGTGAGAGGCTACGATGACAATATGGCGGCTTCTCATTTTCAAAATGGGTCGTTCCAATGCCACCTTTTCACTCCTACTACGTACGAAATAGTTCTGCTCGACGATGCGGTGTGCTGTTAATGAGTGTTCAGGGCACATGGTCGTTTTGAGCTGTGCTACGAACTTGCGGATACTAGACCCGAGAAACTACAAATGTAACGAATATTATTGACCGAAAATGTGCTGTCGCTTGCATCGTGAATTTTCCTGTGTTTGTGTTATCCCTCCGTAGAAGCACGCAGCTCGTCTCAGTACCGACTCATTTTGGTGCCCCAGAACCTACGAGACGTCGTCGTGTAAGTCAAAAGATCCACAGCAGTCCGGGATCCTTGGAACAATTTTAACCGCTGACGCTCATCATAGACATACCGTTCTCGGCACATCCCAGAATGAGCTTAATAATGGCCGTGTCAACCAGCATGGCTCGCACAAGCCCCTCTGGGTGGCTCATGAATGCTGGGCAGTACCAAGCGCTGAGACCCTACGCAGCGAGGGACCCCGGGAGCCCATACCCTGCGTCCCTCGGGGTCAGCCGAAACACATTCAATGCGACTGGGATCTCGTGCCGGACACTAGAATCAGGGCCGGTTGTCCTGGGAGGGCCGGTTGACTGCCCGGCCAAACTCCGAGACATGTCGAAGTGGCGACGCGCATGCTAATTTTCCCCCAGGTGAAGCAATGCGCTGTCCGAGCCGGACTGTTGCAAGGCTGTCTGACGGCATTGGCGCGAGAGCAGCCAAGACGACCCAGATGCCGGGACGTGAGGAAAAAGAAACATCAGCACTGCTAAATTCCTCTCCCACAAGCAAGCCGCACCTACATAGGTTAAGGTACCAGCACGCGAGCGTTTCACCACCACCGTCGCCAGCCGTCCCCCTCTCGACCAGCCCAGTCCGATGATCCAGTCCACCCGCCCGAGGAATTAGCCTTCGCCTCTGAGGGCCGGACGAGCACCTAAGGGCTGGCCAGGCACGCCGATGTCTGACAACGGTCTTATCCAGCCCTGCCAGGCAAGCAAACTCGGACAAAGTGCCCCTTGGGACAGTGACGAGCAACCACCAGTGCCAGCACTGCCAGCACTGCCAGCACTGGCGATCGCATTGCTCCATGGCGCGTGGCCCGGCGAGGCTGCCCTGCAGGCGATGCCTTGTCCTCACATGTTCTCCTGCCGGGCCATGGTGCGTATGCGGCTCTTTAGAAATGCCGCCAACCGGTTCGGTGATGCACGGCACGGCACGTAAACCCCATTGTTGCCGGAGAATGCGAGTAAGTATCTCGGTAGACGAGGGGCTGAGGTCTCTTGGCAATATCCTTCTTCTGGATGCGGCGTTTCGTCGAGCTCTCAGATGGTGAATATCAGCGAGAGCTAACGAGTCCAGAAGCGAACGCAGTGTTCATGGCTTGCTGCCGTGGACATCAGATGCAAAAATGGAGAGCCCCGATTGGTGAGGGTTGGTGCGAACCGGAGCGGAGGGCCGTCCTAGAACTGCATCATGTTTCCACACGAAACATCCGTGCACATTCGTTCCGATGTTTTTCTAGTCATTCTTCTTCCGGCCACACTCGCCCAATTCCATCTTATTAACCTGGGTTATCACGGATTAGATCTTAACGCCGCCCGTTGAAGGCACTCCTCCACAGGGATCCCGCGGCGATCACCCGTCCTGCGGGCCAGCATGTTGCGCCGTACTGGCGCCCCATTCGACGATGACTCGCTTGTTTGGCTCGAAGAAAAGTCCCAGCTGCCTCGAGACTACCAAGTCTCACCGCTACCGAGAAGGCAGCCGTATGACTGGAGTCGCCGACTCACGTCCGGCAGCTGAGTCAAACACGCCCTCTAAGCCGGAGAGATGCATTCAAGAGTCCGGGTTTCCATCGTCCTGGTCGAAATCGCCCGCACTAGTGATTATCGACCGAAGACCCGACCGAGTCGATGGATCCCCATGATCAGCTGGGTCGGCTCTGGCGGCGAAGCTGGGTCACAGCAGTATTGGGGCCTTGTTAAGACTTTTTGGAGCTGAACAAGCGGTTGGCATGGCCCGTTGCAAATGCCTTGCATTAAGCACCGCGACAGAAACGTGCGAGTTGCTGCTTATATCTTGGGCTGACTTCCTCGGTGCGACCCAGCGTGTTATCAGTCAGGTCAAGAACACCTCAGCCGCCCTCAAAGGTGCAACAGAGGCCCAGCCCGGGTTCGTTGCCTCTCGGCCGACCCTTCCCTTCGTCTAACACGGAGGTCGATGGCCACATACCCATGAGTCGCGGGACCTCTTATGCCGTATGTAGTCTTCATTGGCACCGCCTGTCATGATGATCCTTCCAGCCAGCATGGACCGATTCGTCCACCATGACAGAGTCGTCCACTCCTGGACTCTTGCATGTGGCAAGGATGTGCACCAACAAGTCTCGCATCAACCACCTCCCAACTCATACACTCGGAGCAGAAGTAGGAGGCTTTCATTGGCTAGGATGAGCACCTCAACGGAGTGCCTCTCGTCGCAGCGGGTTTTCCGAGTGGATCAAAATCCGTGAGGCCCTGACTTGAGAGCTCAAGGGCGAGAAACACTGGCACTTGCCAAGTGAGCAAGGTTCTCCACTTACCCAGCCCTTTCGAGTGATTGATGGGTATGGTGGTCATGGCGGTTCTTTCTCACTGTGTCCGCTGTGGACAACCTGGACGCGATGCAACAATGCGACACGACGTCTTGTGACGGTGAGGCGGCCCCTCGGCAGGCCAGGATGTGCAGTACTGTTGGGATCCGGTGAGCAACCGTCCATATGCAGTTACAGTAGCTTCGCGCGAACCTGTGAGGGGACATGCATGTGTGTGTGTGTGTGTGTGTGTGTGTGTGTGTGTGTGTGTTCATGTCATGTTACGTTGCGGATGGGACGAAGTGATCTGGGAGCTCGGAATACCGAGCTGTCCACGTCGGCCCCTCCAGAAGGTTTGGCCATCTGGACTAACCGTTAGGGGGGCGCGCATCTGCAGGCCTGCAGGCCCGGCAGCTCGGGCAGGGTCGCATCGAGGAGGAGGCATTGGCGAATGGGGTCGGCTGGATTTATCTGATTGGGTCAGGGGTCCCAGCGATGATCGAGAGTGGTAGTGTAGCTGTCGAAGCTATCGGAAGCTGTTCAGAACATTCCTGAGCTAGGGAGATTGGCGGCCAGCAAATCTCCTCGTCGAACGAGAACGAGACCACTCTTTTGCATCGCTCCCGCCAGCTTCCGAGCGGCGCCACAGCAGGCCTGGGACGGCCGGGGACGAATCAAGAGCGGGTGGGTCAGGACAGATGCCCCACTCATCGCGCAACTCCCTGGCGTGGTTGCACGACTGACAGCAGACGGTCATGTCAGACGCCTGTCTTTGCCCGATCCGGGCCGGGTTGCCATTTAACATCGTACTATGGGAGCCGGGGGTTCGAGTGGGCGCTGCGGCGGGTGGAGAACTCGAGTGACTCTGGCACTGGGCTGCAGCGGGCGGCTGGCCGCGACTGAACCGGAACTGGGTTGACGCAGGTCACTAAAACTCTCAAATAAATATCAGAACAGACGGCCCTCGCGAGCTGCATTCCTCCCATGGCCGCAGGATGTTGCATTTTTGCCACCAGACTTGTGAGACCTTGCCTGCATTTCCTGCCTCGGCTCGTCGATTGGGAAGAAACGACAATAAAGGGGTGGTGTTTCTCTCCGCCGTTGTGCATCGTCGATCACGAGGTGGGAGCCCTTGGTTTGGTTGGTTTAGTTCGTTTTGTTTCGTTTTGTTTTGTTTCGTTTGGTTGGTCAAGACGGCAGCCTGCTTGCTTGTCCTCGACGGGATCGACAGCTCACAGTAAAGTCAAAGGGGAAACTCCTCGGCCCCGGTATCTGTCGCTCGGGGACTCTGCCGCATGAAATCGCTATTCTTCGCTCAGAGGATGGTCGCATCCCCGGCATAAAATTGGTACAGCCGTAAGATCGAGATCGAGTCTGCGGCCACTCATCACCATGGACATCGTTCTCGAGATCGCAGATACCCTCTTCGGGGATTACCTATACGCGATATCCTACCCTGTGCAGCCTGCACCGTACGACTTTCCACACCCCCCATCCAACGAGACCGTCAATGAAAAGGCCTTCTCAGCATGGACTTACAGGCCATCAACGCACTACTTCTCCCTCGAGCCGTCGCAGTATGCCTACATGAGCCAATGGCCGCGTGACAACATCTACCGCCAGGCCCTGTCTCTGTTTCTAATCGTCTGGTACGCTGCCTCACAAAGCCAATCGGCATCGCAATCCTCGAGGGTTCTGAGACTAACCAGTATTGCTGCAGGCTATTCGGCATAGTCATATACTTTGTCTTCGCCTCCCTGTCGTACGTCTTCGTGTTCGACAAAAAGACAAAGGAGCACCCAAAGTACCTGAGGAACCAGATCGCCCTTGAGATCAAGACGACCATGATCTCGATGCCCTTCATGTCCATCTGCACCGTGCCCATGCTGCTGGCCGAGGTGCGCGGCCACAGCAAGCTCTACGACACGGCCGCCGAGGCCCCCTTCGCCGCCTACAGCTGGGCCCAGTTCCCCTTCTTCGTCATGTTCACCGACTTCTGCATCTACTGGATCCACCGCTGGCTGCACCACCCGCTCATCTACAAGAACCTGCACAAGCCGCACCACAAGTGGATCATGCCCACGCCCTTTGCCTCGCACGCCTTCCACCCCCTCGACGGCTTCGCCCAGTCCTTCCCCTACCACGCCTTCCCCTTCTTCTTCCCCCTGCAGAAGCTGTCCTACGTCCTCCTCTTCGTCTTTGTCAACTTCTGGACCATCATCATCCACGACGGCGAGTTCGTCTCCGACAACCCCGTCGTCAACGGCGCCGCCTGCCACAGCATCCACCACCTCGCCTTCAACTACAACTACGGCCAGTACACCACCCTGTGGGACCGCATGGGCGGCTCCTACCGCAAGCCCGACCCGTCCATGTTCGACAGGCTGGAGAACATGTCCCAGGCCCAGTGGGAGAGGCAGAGCAAGGAGATGGAGAAGATGGTCAAGATGGTCGAGGGCGTTGACGATAGGTCGTACCTGCCTGAGCCCAAGAAGACCAAATAGGGGGTCGTTGTGGGCAGTCAAGCCCTTGTGAGACGGGGACCCTATGTAACGGGATCCTTTCAGTCGACTAAATGACCCGTTACAAGGTTCCCGTGCCCTCTGAAGGAGGTCCCAGACGCGGAAAGGATCGCAACGAAATTCTTGTACATAATTCAGGCTCCCGCCCAAATTATAGGGCTGTGCGTCGCAGTAAGGGATGGCTGTTCAGATTGTTCGGTTTCCAACTACATACCTGGCCACCGTCGTCGCAGACCATTCTGATACCTCTCCATGCTTTTTGGAGAAGGTAATCAGGAGCATTGTATACCAATTTTAATAGCACGAAGAAGAGACGAACAACACTTCCACTCCCAGTCGTTGCTGAGAATGAATGACCTGGGAAAAGAGTAAAAGCACGTTATATTAGGCCATCAAGTACATGTATGAAAAGCGATGCGATGATGAGCGCAGAGGATATCCATAGAATAGTGGCAGAATTATCGCACAAGCCTCTCATGGCGCTCTCTTCTGAATCACCTACCTTCTGTGTTGGTAGTCTGATTAGATTTTGCGGTCATGTGATATATTGCTAAATGGATGGCTATCACAGCAGACATGGTAACCTATGTACTCCTAGTACCAACAACGGATCCGAATATGAAGAGTGTCATGATACCCTCATATCGTATTTCTCTCGGCCTACACGCAATCCCCTCAAATCATTTTGGATTCATTCATGGATATTACACGGTGTCGAAGCTAACGCAAGTCATCGTGCTGCTTTGCAACAGACAGCCTGCCTTCTTCGCCAGTCCACCATACCCGCCCCAACCCTCTCTCTCTCATCAGGCAAGCTTGAGGCCCTTCAACAACTCTGAGCCACGTCAGGCCTTTCCCGAAAGTATGAGAACTTTCAGAAGCATTTAGAGCCCGAAGCAGTATGCAAGACATCATGAAGGATAGCTTCGCTGACAGGGACAGAAAGCAAATAGGGGTACCAATAGCTTCAGTACATGGCCAGTTTTGTTAAAAAAAGAAACGACTCTCTCTGAGCTATGCAACTAGTGTTATGATTGAGGGTTGGATCATTTTCTATTTTCATTGGCTGGTGTCTTTCAAAAAGTGATTCCCAACGTGAAGAAGTCAAATTATAGATAGCAGTTGACGAAGACAAAAGACTACTCATGTAGTCATATTGATGAATTTAGTAGCGGCTGTATCAGTGTAATATTGGTCTCAGAGATATTGCCTCCCATCAATCCTTGGAGACAAAGCCCATGAGGTTTCCGGTGCACAAGTGAAATCCTCCCGCAACATACGTCTGGCGCATGACCCAACCAAAACACACTGCATCTCTCTCCCTCCCTCTCTCATTCGCCCAGTATCCGGAGCCTCTACCCCAGTCGTGTACCCATCGGCAGTTCCCATAACTATCAATCAAAGCTTTCATCATCTGTGGCCTTCTGAACATCACCCCATGCTCCTGTACTGGCAGGACTGACAAAACATGCAGAGGGCGTCTCAAAGGCTGTTTTTCTGCTGGCTATGGTGCATCTCTGAGCAGGGGGAAACAGTGGTGATGGGGCTGGTATCCGTACCTAGGTACTCTGTGCGCACCACAGCCCCATCATAGCTACTTGCTTGTCTTCTGGAGCCAAATAAGGATTTGGCAGTGCCATTTACTGAGACATATTAGGCAGGTTGTGATATTCATAGATCCCTTCCGGCGTATGTGCTGTGCTTGCCAACGTTCGCCTCAAGGCTTTGTACCTGGACGATCATGTACCAGCTCCTCGCCCAGAGATACTTCGTTTCGCTTGCACATTTTGTGACGTTTCTTTCGATTGCTCGAAATATGAGAGGAAAACGACTCTCTTTCAAAGGACTAGCTCTCTAGCTCCAGAATGCAAAATCGCTGGCGGCCGCATTGGGCTCGCATACAGCAGGTCCTGCCAGAGGCCATGAGACAAGCCGGTAAGCACACAATACAAACGAGGCTAAAGTTTCATCGTGGGAGATTCGACAGAGGAAAAAGACAGTCGCTTTGATTGCTCAAACGTGAACAAAGTATCGTTCAACAGAATAGAAGTAGTAAAGTAAAGAAAATCCGGCGTCTGCCTCGCACAGTGTGCATTACCATCTGCCGTTGCGGGAACCAAGGGCTGAAAATAACCTTGCAAAACCGAGCCAGCTCGCCCCTACGAGTCGAGCCAGTCAGGTATACCAATCCTTCAAACGCCGTCGCATAGCTGTCTCTCAGAAAGAGATACCAAGAAGCAGAAGGCTCGATCAGCGATCAATGCCTCACATCCCTAACCATGGCCCAATCCACCCGTGCCTCCCGCTGCAGTACCCGTTTTCCTCAAGAAAAGCTCACGAACTTGGGGTCCTTCGGCCGTCCGTCTGGCCCTATTCCATTGTCTCGGAACCTGTTCTCCATGTAGACCTTCCTGGCCTGGTCGAACTTCATCCTCCGCCTCTTCATGATCTTGAGAATCTCCTGCTTCGCCGCATCGTCCAGTCCTGCTCTGCCGTCGCCATCCGCCACGTTGCCAGACAGGTCAAATGTCGTCGAGGACAACCCTGCCTCGATGTCTCCGGTAAATGAGCCGGGCAGCCGACTGTAGAGGTACCCGCCGCCAGGGAGGCGGATTTCGGAGACGAGGTGCGTCCACCGGTCGCGCGTGAGGAACAACGCGGTTATGGTGACGAGGAAGAGAAAAACTGTGGAGTATAGAATGTAGGACATGGTTGCGCGAATGATTCCGCGATGTTCCTCGGGCAGGAAATCGCTGGGCTCTGTTCGAAATTATGCGGGAAGTTGGGTCGGGCTTCCCAAATGACGATCGGATCGATCGGGTGATGATGATGCGCCGGTCGAAAAGAAGACTTGGTTGATTGAAATGGACAAAAGAGAGGTGGTTATGATTGCTGTGAGCTAGAGAGGCTGTGTCGCAGATTGCATTTCCATGTCAGGAGAGCTCAGCCTCCAAGTGCGCATGATGAGGACGCAATGTCGCAGGAACGAAGGAAGAGATGGTTGGTTACAGAGTCTCAGTAGCAAAGTTGCAGCGGCCCGAGGCTGACGCAACCAACCAAGCAACCTATCGCGTATCAGACGCGGCCGCTAAATTGGACTTTCGCAACCCTCTCCTGTCGAGCAGGGGGGAGGGTGCCATAGGGGAGGGGGGTGGTCAGAAGTGGCCTCACCAAAACCCTGGACTTACGTAAGCCGCTCCCACAGAAAGAATCTCCTAAGCAAAATATCACCGGCACCACCACGCAGTGTCGACGACAACGAGATCAGCCAACCGCCTTTTGACGCCCATTTCCTTTACGACCTCACCAATTCACACCACAGGACCGTCAAGATGTCTCTTCCTAACGTCTCTGCCGATCTCGTCTGGGAGATCACCCGTACGTGTCACCGAGCCTGTCCTGGCAGAAAGAAATGCACAAGCAGGGACACCATTCGAGCGCGGCGCCTAACATTGTGTCATAGGCAACAACAACTCCTACCTGGTCAAGCGCAACACAGGAGGTGGTGTTCAGTTCTCCCGCGACCCTCTCAACCTGGCGAACAAGAACTCCCGCAAGGTACGAATGGCCTGAGGGAATCTCAGCAGCCCGGGGCGACGGGCAACTCGTACGACGATGGAGGCTAACCACTTGGTCCCACAGCACGCCGGATACGTCAACGAGAAGGCTGTCGGTATCTCTGCCCAGGGTGACAAGGGCGTCCACGTCGTCTCCAAGACCAAGGCTTCCAGCCAGCCCGCGAAGAACTCCCACAAGCGCACCTTCGGCTCCCACAACCGCAAGTACGTCTACAAACACCAGAGCTCCCTCTTCCGATATTTACTACTGGGCAGCACCCGGCTAACGTGATCTCTCCCTACGCAGGACCTACAAGAACATTGCCTCTTCCACCGCCAAGTCCGGATACCGCCCCGATCTCCGAGAAGCCGCTATTGCCCGTGCCTCCGCCATCCGCCGATCCCAGCGACCTGTGAAGCCCGAGCCGGAGAGGAAGCTGCGCGGCAACGCCGCCAAGAAGGCTGCTGCCCAGGAGTAAATTCCACAGGGTAGTACTGGGGAAAATATGCTGGACTGCCGATGGTTGCTGGCCAATGAGCCCGGACAACCGTTTGACGTGGCCATGGCATCGCATCTGAAATGAGGACTACTTCGGTCTCGAAAGAGCCACTTTGTATAGTGGTCTGGCGGAACATGCGGCATGTTGGCTTCATACATGGAGTCAATGGTGAACGGTCAATGCGAATGAGATGAAATCCACACGGTCTGGTCTCCCGGAATGGTGCGGGTTTTTGGCAGGCTGCGAAGCTGGAGTGGCTGGAGCATTGCTCCTCATAAAATGCGCTCGGGGCTCCGTATCAAAATAAAGTGACAAGACAAAGGCCCGCCTACGCGGCATACAGTATCTTGACGGCAGCTCTGTGCTTATTGTTCCGAAGAGCCCCCGAGGCTCGTGCTTCACAAGCCTGCGTGTTCCATCTCTCAGCGCGACCCAGCTGACCCACATGGAAATGCCGCACTTGGTTGACCACTGGTATGCGACACGTTCTGACCAGCCTCAGGATTGACGCCATTGCATTCAAATTGCGCAACATAAACATAGGTGGTAATTATCTGCGTGGTAGAAATACCGAATATGCCCGAAGTCGACTGCGGTAGCCGAGCCTGAGCCTCGGGATAGCTCCCATTAGGTAACGGGACCTTGGAACATTATCGCCCTCTCAGCTTGGTCAAGTAGCGAATGTAACTTGGGCACATGCTTGCGCCTTCACATGGGCGGAGTGTATCGGAGAGTCATGCAAAGCTCCAGTTTCGAAGCTGGACCACACTCGCTTCAGCCCAAAAATATCGTGGAGATAGACACCAGATAAGGGACCGCCAATACTGCCTGCGGGCTTTCTTTCGGTGCTCGGACAGACTTGATTATGGAGTGGGAGCTCTGTTGAAACTTTGCCCAGCTAGTCCTGTGCACCTGTTTTCCCAGGTTGAGACTCGACCGTGTCAGTGAGACGGGGATTGCTTTTTCCATTCTTAGCAGCTGCAGCCCTTGCGTACCCCGCCATCTACCCCAAAGCCCACCCCGAATCTGGAGCTCTCCCCCCTGACACGACCTCCTTCGCCGAGCCTACCTGCACCAGGAAGAGCCAAGGTGTAACAGACGCAGGAGCTACCATCATAACCTGAACAACCCCTCTTCATCATCCCCCTCAACATTCCTTTCTCTCTTGTGATACCTTGAATACTCTTCACTTCCCCTCCCGACAAACATCCATTCAGAACCTATTGCAAGTCAACACCAACAAACACAAACCTTGTTACTGGTCAACCACCTCTATCGCAAATACCCCACCAGAGCTCTTTTTGCTGTGGAATCGGACCCCTCCCCCGCCCACCTCACAACTTCAACTAGTCAAGATGGTTAAGGCCGGTACGTCAACACACAGCCACAAACAACGCAACACTGGACTCTGTTCGGGCTGACATTTATGGATAGTTGTCGCTGGTGCCTCTGGCGGTATTGGACAGGTTCGTAGCCAACCGAACGAGCGAACCAAGAATCTGTACTCTGATGAGGAGCTCCTGCTGACCGCTACCCGCCTGCTAGCCTCTGTCCCTGCTCCTGAAGCTCTCCCCTCTTGTGGACGAGCTTGCCCTCTACGATGTCGTCAACACTCCCGGCGTCGCCGCTGACCTTTCCCACATCTCCTCCAACGCCGTACGTTCTCTCCCTCCAACAGGCCCCGCACAACGCAAGAAAGAATCTTACTGAGCTGTCATATAACAGAAAGTTGCTGGCTTCGTGCCCGCTGGTGGCCCTCGGGATACCGACACCTCCCAGGCAAAGGCTGCCCTGAAGGATGCCGACATCATTGTCATCCCCGCTGGCATTCCTCGTACGTGCTGCAAATACATTCCAGTGATTTCGAGGTCTGAGAAGCTTACAGCCAGAAATAGGCAAGCCTGGCATGAGCCGTGACGACCTATTCAACATCAACGCTGGCATCGTCAAGGGTCTCATCGAGGTCGCCGCCGAGGTCGCCCCCAAGGCGTTCATCCTCGTCATTTCGAACCCTGTCAACTCAACCGTGCCCATCTCTGCCGAGGTCCTGAAGGCCAAGGGTGTCTTCAACCCTCAGCGCCTGTTTGGTGTTACCACCCTCGACATTGTGCGCGCCGAGACATTCGTCGCCGAGATTGCCGGCAAATCCAACCCTCAGGAGCTCACTGTTCCCGTCGTTGGCGGTCACTCCGGCGAGACCATTCTGCCCCTCTTCAGCCAGGTCACGCCCAGCGTCACTATCCCTGACGACAAGTATGACGCTCTTGTCAACCGGGTCCAATTCGGTGGCGATGAGGTTGTCAAGGCTAAGGACGGTGCCGGTTCGGCCACACTCTCCATGGCCTACGCTGGCTATAGGTAGGTTGAAGTCTCTCATGGTCGATAGAGCCTGAGCTAACAAGACGTAAGATTCGCCGAGAAGCTGCTCAAGGCTTTGAAGGGTGCCAAGGGTCTCGTTGAGCCATCCTACGTCTATCTCCCTGGCGTCCCTGGCGGTGAGGAGATCGCAAAACAGACTGGCACCGACTTCTTCTCCGTGCCAATTGAGCTTGGCGTGAGTACCTCCAAAAAACCCCTTCCTTGTGCACACTCTGGCTGACCAATCCTAGCCCAACGGAGCCGAGAAGGCC
Organism: Diaporthe ilicicola; assembly: GCA_023242295.1. Taxonomy (NCBI): domain Eukaryota; kingdom Fungi; phylum Ascomycota; class Sordariomycetes; order Diaporthales; family Diaporthaceae; genus Diaporthe; species Diaporthe ilicicola. Next base: position 281,783 of record JALPVH010000038.1, on the reverse strand, counting down.
ATCAACCCCTTGGGTAACATCACGGAGAAGGAGAAGCAACTCCTAGCCAAGGCCATTGAGGGCCTGAAGGGCAATATCGACAAGGGCGTCGCCTTCGCCAACGCTTCGCCTCAAAAGTGATTTCCCCTTTCACCTCTATTTCTCCGCCGTCTCTTTGGGCCTTCCTCAATTTTTCATCTTTTGACAACGCAAACAAAACACCACGGCCAGCCCATGCGACTAGGCAGAGTGAATCTTGCGAGATTTGGCGAATGAAATCAGTCAAGAGTTAACCGCTGATCTGTTGTCCCTTCTCTTAGGTTGTGAGTGTGTTGTCACATTGTTCGGAAAGATGCTTCGGGGTAGTCGTTCCTTCACGGCTCGACGTGTGGAGGTCCGGTAAATGAGACCAGCGCCTTCTTTGCGCTGACGAGGACCATGAGGCCCATTCTTCCAAATCTTCTCCTTGTGAACGGGAAAGGGTATAGACGGACCCGATCAAAATAAAAGCCGTCAGACACACCAAGTATTCCCTTCAAACAGTGTCTATGGGTGCCCGCTGTAATCTGTGCCGCTTTTGCAAATGATGGTTGCAGGATGGTTGCCGGTGAAAAGTACACCGTGGAGAGACTGTTCATTTCGTGGGTACAGTCTTGATCTGAAATACTGCACCAGGTAACTCGCTCGTCTCGGCCTGTACTGTCGCGTTGACACCCATTGCCGCCAATGCGCCTCTAACGACGCCACAAGGAAACCATAGGAACTGTAACTAGGCATCAGTAGACTGTCCCTGAGAGAAGTTCACGTGTAGGCACGATCAGGCCTATTTAAACATACCGGCTCCGCTCGTTGAACCGCCCCTCCTCCGGCTTCCGTACTCATCCTCGAGAACGGCCGGAAAGCATTATCCGTCAAAACGTAGACTCCCTAGACACCTCGTTGTCAGCAGCAGGCCCCCCCACCGAGAACAAGCAAGCACCCCTGGACGTGCCCGGAGGGTAAGGTAGCCCAGAAACGTACCCTGTGGTTCGTCTTGAGGTTGTCGATCTGCTTGCGGAAAACCAGCATCCAGAGGTCCTTGCAGAGGAACTTGATCACGTCGAGGGTGTCGTTGAAGCGCGGGCGGTCCCTCGAGAAGCTGCAGGAGAGAGGGTGGGAATGGTCAGCTCATGTTCCCACTTTTCCCGCGGATATTCTCGGGACGCTGGGTTTGAAAGGGGGGGAGGGAGTAGGTGGATGTGAATTGGGAACGGGTAGAAGCGCAGAAAGCAAAGCAAAGCAAAGCAAAGCAAAGCAAAGCAAAAGGCTTTGCCCCGGAGGACGTACCGCTCGACGAGCCCCTGTCCCACCCTGTAGCCCAGGGTCTCGAGCCGGTAGAAGACGGCGTCCCTCTCTTCCTCCTCGTCCATCACGGCGCGCGGGCCGCTTCCTCCTCCCGCCGTCGGCCCCGCCGTGCCCGCGTTCGAGGACACGTCCTTGTCTGCAGCTGCCGTGCCCTGTTGTGCGGTGGGCGGCACGCTCGAGCCCGCCGACGCCGACGCCTCCAGCTCGTTCGTCACCCTGTAGGCCATGGGCACCAGCTCGATCAGGAGGAAGTCCAGGCACGAGGCGCTGAGGAAGGTGGCGCTCGGGTCGCCCGCGTTGTAGGGCGGCATCACGGCTTCGAACGACATACTGGCTTTGCGTATCTGGGCTGTGCTGGGGCAAAGGGCTTGCTGTCGTCGTTTTGTGGCTTGGGGGGGGGGGTGCACTATCTCGTTATAGTGTTGACGGGTCAGGCTTCCCGGTGGTCAGGATTTGGGGGCCGGCGCTCGTCCTGCTCGGCAAGGGGCTTCGTGCTGCTGTTGGTGTGGGCGAACAACCAGTTGGCCTTTAAGGTCGAGCAAGTCAATCTGAGCAGAGGGGCAGCGTGGGATGCGTGTGTACCGGCGTGAAGCTGTGCCTGTATTTGGGCAAGGGAAGATGACCGCCCGTGAGAACCTTGGAAGCTACGTCGTACGCCTCCAGTACGCAGGTAGTCTACGTGCATACTTCGGTCTGGGGTGGGCAGCCGCTGCGACCAGACCCCCTGGTCCTATGAGGTGCTTCTTATCTTATCGCTCGGCGAGCTTACAGTAGATTTAGCAGGTAGTCTACGAGAGTAGACCACTACAAAGGGGTCTCCACCACTTCGACTCCATCCGACACTATCACGGATATGGGGAGTTCGCCGGCAACAAGCTCTAATTTCGGCACCGCTTAGGTTCTTGAGCATAGTAGGATTGCTCGAGACCATTTCACGGTTGTCTTTTTGGAAGTCATTTTCAAAACTTCTCGCTTGCCAGAGTCTGAATCCTTGCCAGCCACAAACATATCTCACCCGGGCATTGGCTGTAATTTATCTCCTTGTCTCTGTCGCGTGTATATGTGATATATTTATAGGCTTTCTTTCTGCCGGAGACTACTAAGGTATATTGTCACCTGGTCGAAAACAGCACGAGAAGTCATGATGGACTACATAGCCTTGCCCAAAATTGAGGTGAGACTTGCACTGCGTCTGAGGAACAGTCCTTGTCTTCATTCAAGCATGGAATATATCTGGAAGTCCCAGAATTCTCGCCGTCCACTTCTTCTACTTCTTCCTGCAGCTGTCTGACTGACAATGGGGGTTACTCTCGTGCAGCTCCACGCCCACCTGAGCGGGAGCATCAGTAGGCAATGTCTTCACGAGGTCTGGCTCATCAAAAAAGAGGCTGGCGAGACTGATCTCGCGGATCCTCTGGTCGAGATGCCGGACGGCAAGCACGATTACAACCTCCAGATGTATGTGAACAGCAGACGGACTGCCCGCGCCATTGTCCTCGCATGCCACAATCTCAGTCTCGAGGAGCCCATAGCTCACCAGTGATCCAAAAACGAAAAAAGTTTCTTCCCCCTGTTCTCCTCATACATCTACCACCTCGTCAACGACCTCGCCGCCCTGAGGCACACCACGCTCTCCGTGCTCCGCGACTTCGCTGCAGATGGTGTCGTCTACCTCGAGCTGCGGACCACGCCGCGGGCCCTGCCGAGGTCGGGCCTCTCAAAGGCAGACTACGTCGCGGCCATCCTAGACGTCATCCGCGAGTACGAGTCCGGGTCGTCCTCCCCCTCGCAGCCGTCGCTGCACACCCGGCTGGTCCTGTCGGTGGACAGGCGCAACACGCCCGCAGAAGCAGATGAGGTGGTAGAGCTGGCGCGGCGGTTCCAGGACGCCGGCGTCGTGGGCGTCGACCTGTGCGGCGACCCGCAGGTGGGCGGCATCAAGGCGCTGCAGCCGGCGTTCGAGGCGGCGCGCGCCGCCACGCCCGGGCTGGGGGTGACGCTGCACTTTGGCGAGGCCGAGGCCAGCGGGTCCGACGAGGAGCTGCTGATGATGCTGCGGGCGTGGCGGCCGCACCGCGTCGGGCACGTCATCCACCTCAGCGGCCGCGTCAAGCGCGAGGTCGCCGCGTACCCCGGCGGGCTCGGGCTCGAGCTGTGCCTGAGCTGTAATGTCCACGCCGGGATGATCAGTGGTGGGTTCGAGGGGCATCATTTTGGGGAGTGGTGTAAGTTGCTGTGGTTTTCCCTCGTGCATGAAGTCCGGGACCTGGAACAATTCGCCTCCAGGAGGGCGAGACTGACAGGACGCATGCAATCAATAGGGAAGGTCGACGAGTGCACGGTAGTGCTATGCGTGAGTGGCCCTGTCTCTCTTTATATGACTCTCGTCAGGGCTGATGGCTGACTGTCAAGTAAATCCAACAGACTGACGACGTGGGAGTCTTCGGCAGCCCTCTATCAAACGAGTACAAGCTGGTGGCCAAGCACTTCGGCCTCTCAGAGCCTCAGATACGCGCGTTGGCAAGGAAAGGCATCGAGGTCATCTTCGGAGGGCCAGAGGAAAAGCAAAGGCTGAGGGATATCATGGATTTGGCGGTGACCAGTTCCAGCTAATCCATGATACGAGAATTGATGCCCTTCCCACAACGGAAACATACACGCCACACAATTGTTCGAATTCTTTCATTGGTTTATATTGCAAAGACGCTATATGCACACGCTGAATACCAAAAGATACCTCCTCAGGGCCCTCCGTACTCCGTCCGAATGCAGGTAAGAGCGGCAAACGAGAACTGTCGTCCGTTGCGCGGTTTAGACTACTCCTCAGTCGGGTCCAGCTCTGTCGACCGGTACTTGATCTGTAGAGCCCATTTGTTGCCAAAGTCGATGCCACGGCGGATCTTGGTCCCCGCCCTCTTCCACACGGCAGCCCCGAGGCCGATGTCGACCAGGAACAGACTCCAGTCCAGGACAGAGTCGTCCGACGCGTGGCCCGTGACGGTCTCGGTGTCATCGGCATCCCCGTACGAGATCGCCTCCAGGAGGCCCTTCTTCGGCGCGCCAACCGAGACGACATACCGCGGCCGGATGTACAGGCTGTGGCCGTCCTGGACCGTGGGCTCGCCGGTTGTGTGGTCAATCCCGGTCGGCACGTCGACGGCGAGCACGAAGGCTTCGTTTCGGTTTGTCCACTCGATGAGCTCGTAGACTGTGGCCTGCTCGGAAGCGCGCAGGTCCTCGAATGGCGTCACGTGGCCAAGTAGCGCATCGATGATCAGGGTCACTGCCATGGGTGGTGCTTGGGGGCGTACGCTCCGTGGCGCGTCCATCGAGATGACGGGTATCGATGCTTGCCTCACGTGCTCGAAGAGTTCGCTCTTGATGCACACCTTGCCGCCGAAGTTCTTGAAGAGGCGTAATTGTCTTGTCATGTCCACCGACAGGTCTCGCTCTCCTCTTTCTATGCCGACCACGCACAGGATCACATTAATTCCCTTGCAGCGTAGATGACGGCCGGCAGCGATCGAGCGGTAGCCAGACTTGTTATTGCCTGCCAGAATGACCACAGTTGGCGAGACCGAGGATGGGTCGCCGTCCGCAGCTGCAAGCCGCACCTTGAGGGCTGGGTCTGTCAGTGTGTGGAGACCGACTTCAGCAATTCCACGGCCAGCATTCTCTGTCATCATGTCTTCCGTGAGGCCCAGGTCGTTCTGTGCTATGTTCTCGAGGTTGAGCATCTGCAGCGGAGACAGGACTTCAACCCGGCGGTCGCTTTGAGCGGCATAGAAGCCGGCAGAAGAGGCAGCTGTGGGCAGCTGTTGCGCATCAGCATTTTTGGCCTTGCGCCGGCCCTTGGCAGCATCGCGGACACTTACGCCAGAGTTCACCCGGCTTGGTGCTTGACCCACGGTCGTAGCGCTGGCCTTTCTAGATTGCGACCTCCGGCCGGAGTTTTTGCCCTCGCCTTTGCGTGAGCTCTGCCTGCTCCCAAGTTCTCGCCCGCTCAACCGCTCGCTGCCATTGCGCATGCCGTCATCAGCCTCACTCTTCCAGAAATCATCTGGAGGTGCCTTATCTGGCTTCGACGACGGAGAAGGCACGTCCAACACATTTTCTGTGGGATGCAAATTCTTGCCTCCAGCAGTGCCTGGTTTTGGCCGACGGTTGTGGGAGACTAGGCGTGCGGCATCCTCAATCTGGTCCTTCTCGCGCATCTCGGAAAATATGGTGCGCTTGTCAAACTTTTTCAGGCTCCCTTCAAAATCGAACTCGGGCATCTCTTGCACGTCCGTAACGTCCTCAGAAGCCCAGCCATTGTCATTGACGTTTCCCTTGTTCCGGCGCAATGCTTTGTATGGTTGGAACGATGCTGTGTCTTCCAGCATTGGGGTCTCCCGCCAGCCCTTGCCTTTCTTTCCCTGGCGAACGCTTTTGGAAGGGGTTGCTTCCTCCACAATGCCATCTTGGCCATTCTTCTTTCGGTTCCGCTTGCGGTTTTTCTTGGACGCGCCAGCCTGATTCTCCTGCAGTTCGGCTGGAGCTTCTTCCTCAGCCGCGGCGGTGTCGGTATCAGCCAGCTCAGCTCGCACGTTCAAAGTTTCCATAGATTCCACCAGGCTTCCCTTGGGCGTTTGCTCCCTGGAGGTCTCTCCAAATGTGACTTTCGGGATTGGCGAACGCTGCGCCTTGTTGTTCGAGATTGGGCGGTTTGAAAATGCCGATAAAGGTTGTACTGTTTGTGGCGAGGCGTTGGTTAGTGGCGCCTGGCTCACAGCCCCTGGTGATGCTCTGACAGGCGGCTTCCCCATCGAGAGGATGGCAGGATCGACAAATGCCGCCTTGGTGGGCTGGGGCGCTGCGGGGGCTGTTTCTTGAGCAGCTGCTTGGAACAGCCCTTGTAAAGCCGGCGCAAAAGGCGCGCCTTGCTGTTGCTGCTGGTGGTGTTGGAGGGGCTGCTGCTGCTGGTGGTTCTGGCCATGGTAGACGGGAGCGTAGTGGGACGGCGCGGTGGGCGTAGTAGGCGAGCCCATGCTGTGGTATCCGGAAGCTGCCGGGTGCTGTTGCACCTGCGCAAGAGGCGCGACCGGCGGGGTGGGCTGCGAATAAGGCTGCTGAGGGCCGGATTCATCCTGTATTTGGAGATCCGCGATATCACCAGAAGCGATCACGATGCGCCCTCGCCATTCCTTGTTCTCAATCCAGACGTTGACCAATGTGACATTTTCGCCCGGGACGAGCCGTTCGATCTTGCCTGTCAGACTGATCGGCGGGTTCTTGAGCCTCACGAGGACTGCCCAGCCCACCCACGCCTGAGGGTTCTCCATGTTGTTCAATGCTGCGGGTTGGATGCGACTGCCTGGCACGAGACTTCGGACTTCAGAGGCACGTGAGGTTGCCTGAAAAGGGGGGGGACGACAAGGGACCCTGCGGGGGGCGGCGAAGCGGCGGACGAGGTCGAGGTCAGGGGTCTTTTTGAACGTCTCGCGATCCTTAGGGGGGGGTTGGCGGGGAGGTTGAGGATGATGACCGTCTGGTTTGTGGGATGCGGCAGAGGACGTCGCGCGAAGGACTGAGAGCTTGGGATGGTCTCCCTACACTTTTCATTATCGATAAAGGAAGGACCCACCAAGAGCTTTCTTTGCGCGTCTGAGACCCGACAATTGCACTAGAGGGACCTAGGGGCCTAGGGACCTTGATGACCACCCAAGCTCTCAACACTTCTGCACCCCCTTGTTCACTTCAATGCAACACTTCTATCAGGCCTTCAGAATGTGGCCTTTCCATTTCATGTACTGAGAGACGGCAGCTTGGGCAAGATCCCGAGGAGAAAATGCACATAGCCATCCGTCTGTGCCCGCTTTTCGTGAGCAAAGCAGAACATGGACAGCTAGCACGCATAGCTCTTCCCCAGCGGCTGTCTAATGTGGATCTTTCCATGTGCATTGCATGTGCATGTGCATGTGCATGACGGGTCTTTCGAACAGAAGGTTGAGACCTGTGTATTGGACTATGTACTGTTGCTGCTCGAGCACTACTCCAATTAGTCGGGCATCTCTGCGACCTCGGCTATGTTGCTTCTCCTCTGCCTTGGAACCGAGATGGGCCAGAGCTAGTCTCACTTGCACGAGACGCTGCTCGAGTTCCTTGCAGCAAGCATTTAAGGGTTTGCTTGCCACTAGGAACTCGACAGCACACAACACTCGCTCCAACAAGAAAATCGAGGTGGCATGGATATCAGGATGAGGTATCAGGATGAGGTATTAAGCTTGGTCCTCAAGACCGTAGATACCCTTGTGTTGAGATACTAGGAAACCAAAGATAAAATGGGCTGAGAAAGCGGCATCAGAGTCCTTCAGATCAATGTTTATTTACGTGTCTGCGCCTCTGAGCTCCCAGAGACGTCTCCTAATGACAGCCTCATAAGTAATGCCTTGAACACCTCAGCCCCAAGGGTATTATTTCTCCCGTTTCCTCATGTACAAATACGGCCGAATTTAACCTCCATATGATGCCATCGCCTCCTCCTCATCGTCATCATAAGCCATGCTCGTGATCTTGGCCGGCTTCGCTGATTTGTACGCGAAATTCGCGATGGACGAGCCCGTCTTCTTCTTGAGGGCAGACTCTGCGCTGTAGAGCTTCTGGTAGAACGACACAACGCGGGGATGTGCCATGACCTTTCTCTTGTCGAATCGGAGGACCTGCAGTCCTTCCTGGGTGACCGCTCGACTGAGGGCAACGTACGCCTGGCCTTTCTCGAAGACCTTGCCTAGGTCGACCTTCACCCTCGCGAGGGTCTGGCCCTGGGCCTTGTGGATGGAAAGCGCCCAGGCAAGTATAAGCGGCAGCTGCTCCCTGGATGCTTGCACCTCGCCAGTCGGCGTCTCGACCTTCCAGGGCTCCGAGCAGCAGAGCATGATCCTTGCTGTGCCATCAACGGCATGGAACTGCACCAGTGGAAACTTCTTCTTGTCGGGTCCGGCGTTATCGGACAGCTGTCGACTGAATGCGGCGAGCCTCTTCTTGATCTTTGGATCCACATCATCTCCGTTCTCGCGCTCCTCATCAAAAACCCCTCCCGAGATTTCGAATGCGCTTTCTGTCGAGAATCCAATGACGGTGCCTAAGGAGCCGTTCACAAGAGTTTCGTCCAAGTTTTTGATCAGCATCACTTGGGCTCCCTTTTTGAGCTCTAGTACCTTGGGAGCCATCATGTTGCCCAACAACTTGTCGCGGATATTTGGATCGCCCGAATCCAGCGCCTCGTATCTGTGAACCTCGCCGGGTAGCTCTCTCAGTCTCCTCTGGTTGGAATTCTCGACCTCTTGCCTCGTTGGAAACCTGTAGAATTGTCAGCAACGATTACAGTCATTACATGAGTGAGGGAAAGGAGAGGGGGTGGCTAACAGCTCGGTGACCTCTAGACCGTCATTGAAATGGATCGGTCGAGACATCGTTTTGAAGATTTCAACGGTCTTTTCACTAATGTGACCGAGACGCATCTCGTTGAGCATCTGAGCGAAGACTGTTTGAGGTCAGTAATCAAAACATGTCCTATAGGCATGAGCAGCGTCTAGTGCCTACCTGGGTCTTTTTGACGGAAAACCTCAGTGAGTCCAATAGTGTGATCGATCGAGGTGTTCCAAGTAGCCGCTTCGAAGGCAAACTTGGTGTCTCTGCTGTGGCTGTCCGGAACAGGAGGCAACTGGAAAAAGTCTCCCGTGATGACGAGTTGAATGCCGCCCCAAGGCCGGCCATTGTTGCGGATGATTCTCCCTACCTGTGACAGCTTGTCAAAAAGGTCGCCGTCTACCATCGAGATTTCGTCGACGATCAACACCCTGGTTCTCATCCAGCGGTTCTTGGCTTTGCCATTGCGCCGAATCTTCTTGACGAGTGTTTGCGCATCGTCCTTGCCCAGGCCGATTCCAGCAAAACTGTGCAGAGTCATGCCCCCGATGTTACAAGCGGCCAGGCCCGTTGAGGCCGTAACAGCAAGACGTTCTGGGTCCTTTGCATACTTCTTCTTGAGGTCCTGAATGATAGCCCTCATCAAGACAGACTTTCCGGTTCCTGCCGGACCTGTAAAAAAGACGCTTTGTCCCTTCTCACACACGAGCTTCTTGACATGCTCCTGCTCGTTGCTCAGAGAAATTGCCGATTGCTTGACTGTGTACGATTTCACAGCCTGCTGCATCTCTTGCACAGATGCTTCAGCGCCAGGTGCACTAGGTTTCTTGGATTTGTTCTTCAACAACTTCTGCTGCTCCTTGATGGTGCCAGGAGTGAGGTCCCATGTCCGCGACTCTTTTGGCTTTGCTTGAGGTTTCGCTGCTGGAGTTGCATTGCCATAGGTGGAGTATGATCGCACCCCATTATTCTTCTTGTCAAGGTATTGTGGTGGCAGAGACCGCTTCTTCGCAATTGGCTTGGCCGACGATGTATCAGCTTCTTCGGGGAGCGCCCGTTTGTTACTACCTTGGGAGTCCGTCGATTGCGAGACAACTTTCGCAGGCTGGAAGTGAGTGGGTGAGGATTGAGACCAAGATAGCACGCTGGTACTGTCGGTTGGGGGCGCTTCGACTACTCTCTTGGCCGGCGTGGACGCTGGTTTTAGGGGTGGGAGAGCAGAAGGGCATTCGTAATCCAGATCAACCTCATCACTGAAGTCGTCGTCGAAATAATCCACGTCCTCGACGAGTTTTCCCCGGGTAGAGGCTTGAACATTGTTATCGGTCAGATCTATGATGTCGGGGTTTTCGTCAAACGAGTTCTGACTGTTGTACAGCGAGGCAAACGGCTTGGTGTTGACCGTACGGTTGATTTGCGGAGGAGGATTCATCGGCTGCGAGGAGTTGGACGTTCGAGGCTGGAGGGGCGCGTCGGGCTTTGAGGACTGGCTGAACTTGGTGGAGCCATGGACAGGACCGTTGCTCTTCTGGAACTGGTCTCTGATGCTGGCATCCCGCCTGGGGCTCGGGCTGCTCGAAGGGAAGAGCTGCTTGGCCAGAGGCTTCGCAGGTTGTGGTGCCTTGTTCTGGGCCTCGTAGGTGGCATTGGCACGCTTGAACATGCTCATGGTGGGCGGTGGGTGATGGGAGTGGTCGACAGCATGTGCCTGGAGACAAACACGGATGATGGGAGTCCCAGCCCTGGTCCTAGTCCTCAGCCGACTTAGAGATCGAAGGGGGAAGCGGTTGGATACGCCTGCAGTCATGCAGCGCCGGTGCAGAGGAACGGGCGAGAGACTTCGGCGGGGAAGTCGTGCTTCAGCATTTCTTTGCTGTTGCTGGGCCTCCAGAGTTGGTCGCTCGGTCCTGGCCCAGTCGGTTTAGAGTTCCAATTGCAGCACGCTGGGAGGGGCAAGCGCGTCGCCCCTGCTCTTCACGCGACATGTGCGGGCGATTAGATAAGTAGGGGCTAGAAGAAAACAGGGGGGTCTGTTACCATGGCTCAGGTGTTCGTGCCGCCACGGTCAAGGAGCAAACAAATTGGCAGTATCTCACTGCAACCTGCTTCGCACGAATAAGCCTTCCTCACTTCTCGAATATTCCTGGGGTGAAGAGGTCATGATGGGCACTTCAACACTCATGCAGCCTTCACACTTGGTCATTGCCAGAGCTTGTCCCTTCCTCTCAGTCTACCCAGCTTAGCGTTAGATGAGGAGAATAAGGTTGTGCGCTCTCTGCCGCGAATCACGGTGCTCTGGGAGGCTGACTTCTAGACGTCTAGCTAGGTACTCAGACGATGGCAATGGTGAAGTCCTCGCTTTAGCTTCCCTTCACAAACATGTTTACAACCTGGACACCAATCCATTTTCCGGCAAAAGATGAATCAGCAACCCGATGCGCTGTACTCCGTAAGGCCTGGCGTGGCCTGCTGTCAGAGTTGTGGGCCAATCAATACGCCTGTCACGCAGGGAGCCAACTGGGTGTCGAGCTGACGCTGCACGCATCCGTAAGCGGTAATGCAGCAGCAATCTGGACGGGGGCCGTCCAACAACGAGGGTCTCTCCCAAGCCGGTGTTGCGTGCCGCATTGCACATCGCATAACACATACACCTAGCCTATATCTACGTCCACTACAGCATGCCCGAGACCCCCACGCGCGGTTCATCACTCCGCATGCGGCTGCCCGGGGCGCAACGGCCGGTTCAGTCACCAGGACGCTAGCATCCAGTGGGAATCTCTAACCCAACTCCCCAACATCTTCCGAGCCCGACGCTGCGGTTGAGGTGACTCGTCATGGGCCGTCCGAGGGGTCGGTCGGCCAGTCCGCTCGACATCGCTGCGCAGACTGGCCGGCTCGCCTCAACACAAGCACCACAAGCATCCAAGAATCCAAGACCTTGGTGCCGCGTACTGTGTGTAATTACTTGGCGAGAAGCACACAAAAGGGCTCGGCTCGCCGCTCGGTCAATCAGATACGCCCGCCCAGGTGCCAAGTCTGCGCCCAGAGGCTTAGACCCGGCCCAACGGTCAAGGTCAAAAGGACGACACAATCGGGCGTTCGGCCTGAGAGCGAGGCAGAGCGGTGTCCTGGTGGGCCGCCTGCCCCCGTTTGTGACGTTTTGCGTCCGTCGATCGCCTCTGGCCGCAAGGCGGGGCCGCGGGGAAAATGGCAGAGTACAACGACTCGCGCACGCAGCAGGGAAAGCCTGGCAGGCAGGGCGAATCCCACCATCACAGTCAGGAATGCGATCAGATTTTTGTTATGGTGTGGATCAGCTTGTCCGGAGCTCTGGGCCTCAGGGCCTTCGGATGGCAGATCCAGGCCCCTTGTTTATTACTGCATACAGTAGTACACACTGGAGCCGGGGATCCGGGGCCCCGGTTCAACAGGAGTGTTTGTTTCTTTTGTAGAACATGAACGCTGTGCCGATATCCAGAGCCTTCCAGGGTAATCTTGACTCTGAGTGGTTGCAGGCGTCCTGGGCTCGGCCCCACGAGCCAGAGCCGCAGTGCTACGGTGCACATGCGTAGACCATGTCGTGCTGCGGCGCATTCGTCAATGCCGTGGTGTTGCCATTTGTCGACCGTCACTTCTCAGAAAGCTGCACAGAGATATAGATAGACATCGGTCTGAAAATAAGTGCTCCCAATCAGCTGCAGTGTGGCTTCTCTTAGATCCTTTGGGACCAACAAGAAGTTGTTTGTTTTTACCACGAGATTCGATCCCACAGGATGAATGTTTCTCGCTTGTTCTGGAGCCCCACAGGTCCATGCGATCCGTCACCGTCACTGGCATTCAGCTTCACGGACTCCCGAGGCTCAGCCCAGGCCCAACGAGTGTGGATGCGAAGCACAGTGAGACATGGGCAGAACACAGTACTATACGCTTGGCCGCGATCTCACCTGCTTCTTCTTAGGGCCCTTGTGATGCTTGTATGAACTTGGCACACACCGCGTTGGCTGGCCTCATGTGACTTGTGATCATGTCCACCCGTGGTAAAAGAGCAACAAGCTACATAAACTAACAGTGCGCTGCAACCGCCATCATGACGCTTATCGACCAATGTTGGTCACCTCGTGGGAAGAGTGGGAAGACTGCAGCACGCCCGCCATGCCGCAGTGGAGCATTGTTCAGGGGCCGCCCTGTCTGCAGCTCCAGATGTCCCGTGGCGGTCGGGGGACCCCACCTTTCTGGGGGCCCCGTCCACTGCCACCAGTGCCACTAAAACAATCAATAACATGCAGCTAATCGCTCGAGAACCAGAACCTTGTAAGGCAAACGCATGGGAAAGGCCTAATAAGTTTTTTTTCTCGTCTCGATTGCTTGGCCCCTCGCTTTATATAGGTGAAGGAACAGCCCTGTACAACCATCACAAGATTTTCCAGGGTTTCTTCCCATATCTCGGTAACAGAGCCCCGACGCAGCCCGGTCGCATTGCATTGTTAGATCTCGACCGAACCATTGCCCGATCTGTTTATCACCTGGTTGGGCCTCGCAGCGCAGTGTGTGTTGCTGCTGCTGTTGCTCCGCTCAATCTCGTGCCAAGTCCGGTCAAAAATCAACGACTAGACTAGGCTCAACTCAACTCAACTCGACCCGACTCACCTCACGATCCCGATCCCGAGTTCGATGACGCTGCTGTAGCATCTTGTCACCTATCACAGCTTTGTTCCGCGACGAGAACCGACTGATTCGGCTCGCGCGGTTTGGCCCGCCTCACAAACTCGACTACCTCCCTCTGGGCCGTCCAATTGCGGTTTTCATGTATCGCCAGACCTTCGGATTTGGGCCACGATCGATCGACTGGGGAGTTGCAAGCCCATTGTCCGGCTCTCTCCGGCTGACGCAACTCTACGGCGACAGCCTCCAGCTCTCTCAATTTTCAAAGAAGGGAGCCACTGTCCGAGTCTGATCCAGCTCACTGGACCTCAACAACCCTTTCTCCGGGTGTCCATTCCTTTCTAAGTCCTCAACATGGCTTGGGATCATCTATCTATCACCAAGCCGCACTTGGTGTATATCATCCTCGGTGGCTTCACCAGCCTGTTTATGCTCTGTTCCTCGTTCATCAAGGAGCGTGCCTATATCGGTGAAGCAACTGTCGCGACTCTCTGCGGAGTCATATTTGGGCCTCATGCCGCCGACCTCATAAACCCCATGTCTTGGGGCAGCACCGATATCGTGACCATCGAGTTCTCCCGGATCGTCCTGGTCGTGCAGTGTTTCGCCGTCGGTGTCGAATTGCCCAAGTTCTACATGGAGAGGCACTGGAAATCCGTCGTCTTCCTCCTCATCCCTGTCATGACTTTTGGGTGGCTTATCACTAGCCTGTTCATCTGGTGGATGGTGCCGACGCTGAACTGGCTTGAGTCTCTGGTCGTCGCAGCCTGCGTCACCGCTACCGACCCCGTCCTGGCATCCTCGGTCGTTGGTAAGGGAAAGTTTGCCAAGCGTGTGCCCAAGCACTTGAGAGACTTGCTGTCCGCCGAGTCGGGTTGCAATGACGGAATGGCCTTCCCCTTCGTCTACCTCTCTTTGTACTTGATTCAGGACAACCTTTCGGCCAAGGATGTCACCTTCCATTGGATCGTCTACACCATCCTCTATGAGTGTATCTTTGGCGCCGTGTACGGCTTTATCATCGGCTACATCGCTCGACATGGAATCAAGTACGCTGAGAAGCACGACCTGATCGACCGAGAGAGTTTCCTCGTCTTCTACTTCGTGCTGGCCCTGTGGTGCGCCGGCTCCGGCAGCATCTTGGGTGTTGATGATCTCTTGGTCGGCTTTGCATGCGGTGTGGGATTCTCCAACGACGGTTGGTTTACGAATAAGACCGAAGAATCCCACGTATCCAACGTCATTGACTTGCTCATCAACCTGGCATACTTCGTCTACTTTGGCACAATCATCCCCTGGGAGCAGTACAACAACTCGGCGCTGGGCTTGACACCGTGGAGGCTCGTCGTCATAGCTATATTCGTCATCTTCTTCCGCCGCATACCCATCATGATGGCGCTGAAACCGTTGATACCGGACATAAAAACTTGGCGCGAAGCCTTGTTCGCCGGCCATTTTGGCCCCATCGGAGTCGGCGCAATCTTTGTCGCCATCCTCGCACGTGGAGAACTAGAACACGAGGAACCCGTCCCTCTGTCGAATGTTCCGACCGATGTCAACACTCCGAATTATTACTTGCTCACGCTTGTGTGGCCTATAGTTACCTTTATGGTGATTTCGTCCATCATAGTTCACGGCTCATCCATAGCCGTCTTTACCCTTGGCAAGCGTATCAACACCCTGACAATCACCATGTCGTACACAACGGCTCCAGAGGATGGACCATCTTGGATGAACAGGCTGCCTAGGATATCGTCTCAATCTAAGTCGCAGGCCAGAACTATGTCCGATACGGAGGGCGACGAACTCAAGATGCCCGATTACCCTCCTGGAGCTCTGCCTCCCATTGGATATCCGGGCAACTTCTTGAGGCGTCAAAAGGAGGAAGATCGGCCGAGTCGACAGGGCAGCCGGTCTTCGTCGCTTGCAGGCCGCAGACGTAGGAAGAAGTGGGATGATGGTATCGGTCCCGGCGGCCCTGTAGCTCAGTCGGCAATCTTCCCTCAAAGACGGAGCCAGAGCGAACAGACATCAACCACCCTGCGTGATAGCCACTCGCCACATGACCAAGAGAAGGAGACGCCCACAGCTTCTCGCAGGGGCTCGACCATGGAAGATCCCGAGAAGCGCGCTGCTGTGCAGAGGGCCGAGGATGAGGCCGAGGAGGGGCTCGAGAAAGAGGCCAGTCAGGAAGCAGCACAGCATGAGCGCTCGGGAGCAGCAGGTGGCTCCGACGAAAGGCGAGCTGAGGTTGAGATCTACGACGAAGGCGATCACATCATTGTTGAAAACCGAGACGGTGACGTGATTGCTGTTGAGGCACCAATCGAGGAAGAACACAAGCAGGATAAGGTGCAAGACCTCAAAGAAAAGCTGGAGAAAGAGGCGGGACCGTCTCAGTGGTCCTACGATGCGCTAAAGAAGAGGCTCGGCCATTGGCGTGACGAAGAGGTGCAGAAACGGAAGGACAAGCAGAGGGACGACCGGCGACACGAGCCGGCCCGCGCGTACCAGTTCGGCAACACTATCATCGTCGAGGACGAGGACGGCGAGGTCGTCAAGAAGTACGAGCTGCCATCACAGAAGGGCGAGGGCAGCGGCGCGATGAGCCAGAGCCTCAAGTACATGGGCATGGGAGGTCTGGTGAAGGGCGCGCAGAAGACCGAGGAACCAGAAGCATCCAGCACCACAGCTGGCGAAGCGTCTCAAGGGCGGCCCAGATCAGACAGCAAGCCCGGAGTAGCCCGAAGGCCGACCTGGGTCGGAGCCCTGGGCGGGCGGGGCGGCGAGGCCCAAAAGGAGAAGAGGAAGAACGAGGCCGAGGCCCAGAAGGAGGACGACCTCCACATCCGGTTCACGATCGATGGCGTGGGTCAGCGCATGACCAAGGACAACTTCATCACGGAGATGCGCAAGCTGGACAAGAAAACACGCCGCGAGGTGATCGAGCAGTCCACGGCCTCGGAGCGCGTCAAGACGCTGGCGAAGCAGGAGCCGCCCACGCCAGAGCCCACATCCGCCCGCGGCAAGGCCATCAGCTCGCCGCAGCCGGCCGCCGGAACCTCGCCGCAGCCGGGCAGCAGCTCGTGGCAGCAAAAGGCGCCCGCCACCATGTCCGGCGGCGTCTCGTCCTCGGACAACACGTCGCGCGAGAGCTCGTCCAACAAGGCACCCGCCGCGCGGCGCGTGTCTCCGCCGGGCTCGTCGTCCTCGGGCAACGTGTCGCCCGGGGAGCAGCGGCGGTCCAGCGACGACGCGCCGAGCCACGACGTGCCCGAGACGGCGGTCGAGCGGCGGCGGAGGCTCGCGGTGCTCAAGGGGCTGGGCGGCGGCGATGGCGGCGACGGCGACGACGGCGACGACGAGGCCGGCGAGACGCCCGCCGAGAGGCGGCGCAGGGAGGCTGCGCTCGGCGTGTCTGGCGGGGCTGCGGGCGATGATGGCGACGTGGAGGAGGACAGCGACGACGACGATACCCCTAGGGTGCCCCCTGCGCGGCGAGGTATCAGGTTTGCCGAGCCGGAGCGGGGGCGCAAGTAGACGAGTCCACCGCGGTGTGATGTGGGCGTGGGTGGGTGTGTTGCTTTCATCTGGTGCGGGTCTTGGGAATGCCTTTTATTGTGTGTTCATGTCTTGGTCTGGCTCTAGTGCTCGACGCGTTTGTCGGGTCCCGGGCTGGGCTGTTCATTGCATAGCGATGGAGATTCAAGAAGGCTTGCTTCTCTAGACGTCGACCGAGTAATCCTTCGACCGTAGGGATATCTGTTTATTACGGGCATGAGCTTGGGTGTCTATGAGCTCTCTTACGCATGGTTAATATACTTGAAGTCTAGACTGATACTATGATATCAAATTGATTGTCTGTCTCTTCGAATGCTCAAGTCTCATTGGCTTTCCTATATTTTCCGTGCCTAGGTCGCAGAAGAAATGCGAGGACTAATCCCATCTCTGTATAAATTGAAGTTGGCTTTGGATTTCTTCTCAGCCAGTTCCGTCTAGGAATGTTCAAGCCCTGAAGTGCAATTGAACTTATCGAGGTTCTGACCAGTCCGGGCTTGTTTGACGACACCGTCACCATTTCCACTCGCATCCTTTGGTCTATCGATTTGCCACGAGACCTTGTAGCGATCAAATGATTTGTTACAAACGATACGACGGTGAGGTCAAAGTGATGGGCACTGTTAGCTTTTTCGGGACCGCAACGCACTCGATTACTTCGATGGCACAGTTTGTAACCTGCTCATGTGCTCCTGAAGTCAGCCAGTAGAACTTTCAAGCCAAGTGTGACGTTCTGTGAACTGCTAATCACCATTGATGCGTGGATTCAACGGGGGCAAAACTGTATCCGGAGCAATGTTGCAATGTAAGTTCAGACAGATGGGTACAATGCCGTCTGAACGTCCGTGTCCACCGCGTACTTTTCTTATTTCTGTTGCTCGCGTCAGATCTCACCATACTTTCAGAAGTCCTCATAGCTCAGATTCACAGCTCTATTGTAATCGAATGAAGCGTGGCAGGGTACTCGCCGTCTGTGTTCGCTGCGGGTAGTCAACTGGTCTTCGTGTTCTCATGTCTTGCTATTTCCAACCTTCTCCTGACCACGCATTTCTCCAGACTTTTTTCTGAGGGAGGCTTCCAATTATCATAAGTCTCTAAATTTAGTCCCAGATACTAAACGATAAATTCTTGTGATCTCTGTTGAAAGAAAACTGCTAGGTGTTCTATCAATGTAAGGAGTGAGGACTCTGAGGATGGGCCATTTGGGTGCCAGGTCAGGAGGCTCATGTTCAATGTTTTTTCAGACACGTCGCGATCGCTGCCTAGCTGTAGTGACTCACTTCTGTACTGCACTGAGATGGAGCTAGTAGCATCTTTCCGCGTGAAAACAACAAGTTCAGCCCACATGGTCTTGAACACCGAAGTTCATCACCAGCCACAGCCTGTGACGCCTCCCTCTTTATCCATTCTGATACACTCACGCCCAGCCGCGTTCTTAGCGCCAGAATTCTATGGGTCGAGATGGCCCGTGCGCAACCTTTCATGATGGATTTTAGCCTCAGATACTTTCGCTGGGAGCTCCAGATTCCTCGCCCTCAACCTGACCCTGATCAACTTCCTCAACGCTCACTTGCGGAACGCCTCATCTCCCCAATTCCCTTCGAGTGTGAGATCGCCGCCGGTCTCTTTACAAGCGACCGCCGAGTTGAACAAGTGTTCCCGCAGCCAGCGACCCAAAGCGAGGCAAGCTACGTCGACGTCAAAACCGACGACGCCGACTCCGACTACGACTTTGTCGACGACTTTGACGAGCCCGCAGGCAACGCCAAGATGGTGCAGCTGGTCGAGGTAGAGGACGAGCACTTCCAGCACTCCCAGGAGGGCCCTGTGGAGGACGATGGCGACTTCACAGATACTGGTGCGTGTTTATTGAGTTGATTTCCAGCCTCCTAACCCAATCGGCCGTCTGCCTTTGCGCCGTGGGCTTGTGACGCAATCGGTCAAAAAATTGAAAACCATCACGAACGCACCCGCAGCCTCGCCCCCCCCCCCAGAACAGCCCCACCAGCGCTCCTCGATGCCCAACTTTGACCTCATTACCTCCCCAGGCCTAGACTAACCTTGCACTGCTGCCACACTAGATTCCGAAATCTCCAACGACTCCGACTACGACCCCTCGCAAGAAACCCTCGCCGAGCGGCTGTCGGCTCTTCGCGACATCATCCCCCCCACGACGCGCTCCTGGTTCTGGCAAAAGTTCCAGGCGACCGAGCGCGTCGTCAAGGGCGTCATCTTCTTCGCCGGCCGCTCCATGTGGTCCATCTCCGTCTCGGCACTGCTGATCGGCGTGCCCTTCGCCCTGTGCTGGGCCGAGGAGCAGCAGGTCATCGCCATGGAGCAGGAGGTGCGCATGCGCGAGATGGGCGCCGACGTGCTCACCGCTGGCGGCGGCGCCGGCGGCGAGGGCAGCACCGTCGACATGGTCGGCCAGGCCCTGGGCAAGGAGGGCGGCGTCGAGACCAAGGCTGCTGGGCTCTGAGCGGCTTCCACCCCTTCACTCACTCACTTGGCGTGAAGAACGACGCGAAGTAAAGTCAAGCAACTAGGGTGGCCGTTGTGGCGAGCCCTCGAGGAAGCTTGTTTTCCATCATCAATTTGTACAATCATCACCGTCGGTTTGGCTACAGGGAACGATTTGAATTGTTCATTGCTCTCTCCTCTCGGTCAAAAACCTGCACCTGAGAGCACACTTTCATGAATGGCGGCGGCGACCGCGGCAGCATCTCGCGGCAGATGAATGGAAACGACAACGCGGGATGCCAGGCGAGACTTTCACATGCGTGTACAATAGCTTGGGATCTGCTTGGCATAGCAGCCAAGGATCAGAACGGGGAAGCTTCACTCTCATCTATCCCCACAGGCCGTGAGAGGCTTCTCGTGTTACATAACCTTTTTCCTCATTTGCATGACATACCTCAGCTGGTGCAGGACCGGCTCAAGGTAATCCATTGATGAAAAGGAGAAATGGAGTCATGAATTCTGACATCATCATAATTTCACTCTGCTTTACTGGCACAATGTGACTTGTGTGGAAATGTTTTGTTTTCATTGTAAAGTTCTGTCTCTTCAAACTCTCTTTCGGCCGTGTTTACGTCACACATTAACCCCATGCGAGCGTTATCACCATCTCATCGCGATCTCCTGAGCCGTAACCATCACCAGAGAGAGGAGGCCCGTAGTTGCACTCGACAATTTCATTCTCTAAAACGCCATTCGATGTGCTGTTTGTTTGGTTTTTTTTCTTCTTTTCTTCCTAAGAAAGGGAAAGCTAGCCTGCGAGGGACTGAGTAGGGGTATTTTTTGCGTAGCCACGTCATCAAAAAGAAAATTCCACCGAGCTTCCAACATTGTCCTCTTTTGTCATTCTTTCAAGGTTATTGCGCACCAGTAGGGTGGTTGTCCAGGTCGACGGCCTCGACCATCGAGCGCTGCTGCGCGCTGTCCCGCGTGAGGTTGGTGAAGTACTTGAGCGCGTCGCTGCTCTCCTTCTTCACCTTGAGGGTCTCCTCGCGCTTCTTGCCGAGCTGCTCTACCGACCTTTGGAGGTTGAAGACGACGTGGTCCTTGGGCGTGTGCAGCACCTTGCGCACCGAGCCGGACATGCGGTGGGCATTATTGTGCGCATACTCTATTGACTCCAGCTGGGCAGAAATCTTGCTGGAGAGGCGGTGGGGTAGGGAATGGGGGATTTGGCTGAGGACGTAGGCACCGGCCGCGACAGCTGTGAGGTTGTTAGCAAAAAGTTGAAGGGCTATTCTGGGGGAAGAAGTCACATACCAGCAACCACAATGCCAGGGATGATCATCCGGCGCAGGTTGTCGTTGCCCATTACCCGGGCGACGCTCAAGGCGTGGTTCACCCAGCCGACACCACCTATCATCTGGGTGCCAACTGCGGTGGCCACCGTCAGAGCCATGCCCGTTCCAGCCACCTTCTCTTGACGTTGCATCAGAGTCGACCAATCGACAAAGTCCACCAACTCTGTCGGGATGTCAATCTGCTTGGCCAAGACGTCGCGCCTGCGTCGGAACATGACATCCGGGTGGAAGTTGAGCCCAGTGTACTCGTTGCCCAGGTGCAAGATACCAAGCTGCTTGATGGCGTTGACGCCGCCGACAGCCTTGCCACGTGCGTACTCCTCGCAGTCATTGACACAAGCCTGGATGCCGTGCAACATTGCCTCCTTCAGACTCTCAGCATAGTCGAATGCTTGGAAGAGCCCGGGGTACGGGACGTCGAGATCTTCATCGGCATGCAAAATTGCCATATTGAGACTGCTGCGTGTGTGCTGGTAGACGTCATCGCACGTCTCGTCTATCGTGTGGTTCACGTCGTCAGTGATCTTGTTCTGGGCTTTCTTGCTCGCTTCCAACTGAGGCTCGAGTTCTCGGAGCTCCTTGCCCACGCGCTCAAGCTCTGATTGAGCAACTTCTACGTTGACGTTGGCCAGGGAGTTCACGTCGTTCAAGATGTTGAGCAGGTAATGCTTGGCAGGTGCCAGCTTCGACCGCGCGCGCTTCTCCAGAACGAACCTCCGCAGTGACTGCTCGAGGTTTTGGAAATCTCGCAGCTTCTCCTTGTCTTTGCCTTTGCCCTTGGGGTCGTCACTTGGATCATCACCACCGCCACCTCCACTAGAGCTGCCGCTTCCACCTCCGTCGGGGCCGCCCGGTGGCGACGGAGCCACAGGGATCGCGTTACTTGATACGAAGTGAACAAGTTCTTGTGCTTCTTTGGACGTCCTTGGGCTTATGCCAGACACTTGATCGAGGATCATTTTCTGGCATCTTTGCTGATCTCGAATCATGTCAAAACCATTCACAACGATGAAAAGGTAGGCCTTTTCCGCAGCCGCTGCCCACAAGAACTCCTTGGCTGACTGAGTGAAGTGGTTGGCGGCTGAGACCACGAAGACCACAACATCAATCTCTTCCTGCCTTGCAAATACGGCAGTAGTCTTGGTCGTGTCCGAGTTGAGACCAGGTGCGTCGATGAGAGCGATATCCACAACGCCATTGTTGAGCAGCGACTCGTCGATAGTCCGAACATCCTTGACATAGACTTTGCACATCATGTACGCATCGTTGTCGATAACAATCTTCTCGAGCTCGTGCAAGGAGTATACGTCGTATGTGGTCTCGTCGTTGCGATCGTAAGTGGCATCCTTGTGAACTGCATGGACCTCTTCGATGCCCGAGTTCTCCCGAGCATCCAGGACTTCGCAGAATATGCTCGTGCATGGCTGCTGGTCTTCAGGCAGGACCTTCCTCCTCAACAACGCGTTGCAGAAAGTGGATTTTCCGGCGTTCAGATCACCCGTGACCAGGACTTTGCTGGCTGTATCCTCGATTCGTTCTCGCAGGTTCAACAGGTGTTTGATGCTGGAGCTGATCTTGCCGTCAAGGAGGGCAGCAATCGAGCCTTTCTCCAGAGAGTGAACCAATTGTGTCTGGTGCAGCGCACCCAATTTGAGATCAAGCTTCAGCACAGAGAACTCTTGGGCGATCTGAGGGGTGACGAGCCTGGGCTCTGCAGTCGGCCGCCTCTCTGCTGCCCTACTCGACTCGGCCGCCACAGGATCCTCTCCCCACGTGGCGGCGCGCCTCAACTGCGGCGGTGAAGCAGAGGAGGATGCACTCGTGAAGTCGTCAAGGTGGGAAAAGGTTTGTTGGTATCTGGGCCTCGAGGGTGATGTGGGTTCGACCTCGGATTCGGCGCGTTGGACGGAGGGGTAGTGGGCGGGCCATTTCACGTTCTCCTGTTGAAGCTCTTTGAGGAGATCGATGACCCTGTTGATGGCGCGGTTGAGAGCCCCGCGGTGCTGGTTGTACCAGAGCTGGTGTACTGCACTCGGCTGCATGCGACGATCGAAGCCGGCTGAGGTGGGAGTGTCTGCGTGTGTCGCGGAATCCCAGGCTGGAGAGCCGGGAAGGAGGACATTCCCAACGCAACCGCTGGCCATGGAGGCGCCGTAGCCAGAGTCTTGTTCGAGAAGCTCCTGCAGGTGTGCCGCATGCTTGGAAGTTGAGCCACTCCCAACAGTCATGTACGCGGGCGGCCTCGCGTTGCCGTTGGAGTGATTCGCGACGTCATCGGGATTCGAGGCCTCGTCGTCGGGTCGTGCTACGGGCGTCTTGCCCTTGCCGTTGAAGTAGTCTTGGCTCATTGTGACTCGTAGGTGTCCATCGGAGGTGATAGGGGGGAGAGGTTTGGAGGACGGATGGAGCACAGGAGACAGTCAAGGATGACTCTTATTTTTCGCGCGGAATGGAGCTTCAATACCGTGACTTCATGCAACGAGAGGCAAATGGCTCCACGATTTTTGTTCGGCATCCATGGGTTGGTCGGGCGAATTTCGATGACATAAGCACGCCGAGGTGTGGTACAGCGCATCCAGGCAAGTAGACTTTCCGCTGCGGAGCGTCTGGCTTGCAGGAGACCTACCGTAGTGTTGCGCTGTAGCGTCCGTAGGTTGGGATGAAGTGCAGGTACATAAGGCCCAGACCTCGGGCCTTGGCGTGTGCTTTGCAGCAGCCTATCCCGGCACCACGCCAAGTGGGAACAACTTGGACCGTCGACCTCTTGAGTTCCTGTCGGTGACGAACACCTCTCGCCGATCTCCATCGACAACAATACATCATCTCTTAGCAGACTGCTCGCCCAGAATCCACGCGCGATTCCAACCCATCTCGACCGGTGTCACTGTTGGCTCGGTGCGTCCTTGCGTCCTCGCCCACAACAACGCCATCCGCACTGGTAGCGCGATACCGATCTTATCACACACCCCGGGCCCGGTGCAGGCAGGCGCCATGAACGTGAGCAGCACACATGTTGTGAGCAGAATGGGGAGGCACACTTTCTAACCATCAGAGCCGGCTTGCAGATCCTAGAATGGGCATTTGGAAAGCGCATGACGCCCGCCGAGCGGCTGCGCAAGAACCAACGATCTCTCGACAAGGCCATTCGTGAGCTCGACCAGGTCAGAGTCAAGCTGGAGAAGCAGGAGAAGACGCTGGTCACGCAGATCAGGCAAAGTGCACAGAAGAACCAGATGGGTGCAGCCAAGATTCAAGCCAAAGATCTTGTCAGGACGAGGAGGTACTGTCGCCTCTTACTGCTCAACCTCGGTTGGGCCTGGAAATTGGCTGACCGTCTGTCCACGCAGGTATATTGAGAAATTCTACGGCATGCGGAGCCAGTTGCAGAAGATATCTCTACGTCTACAGGTACGCAATCGCTATCTTTGCAACTCGTAAGACAGGACCGAACTGACTGATGACACGCAGACCTACCGGACGAATGAGCAAATGATGCAGGCGATGAAGGGTGCCACGATGGCGCTAGGCAGCATGAACAAGAGCATGAACCTGCCCCAATTACAAAGGATAGCTATGGAGTTCGAGAGGGAGAACGACATAATGGATCAACGTCAAGAGATGATGGATGATGCAATCGACGACGCCATGGACACCGGGGTGGAAGAGGAAGGCGACGAGGTCGTCGAGCAGGTTCTGGAGGAGATCGGAGTGGACCTGAGTCAATCCGTAAGTACTCCCGCACGAGTGAACATTACTGCTGGACATGGTTGACTGACTGTTGTCCCATCAGCTTGGCGAGACGCCTTCAGGCCTGCCGACCACCGCAGTGGCGGAAGGCAAGGTAGCCCAAGCGATTGGCAGTGGCGGAGGCGGCGGGTTCGATGCAGGTGACGATGACCTTCAGGCTCGCCTGGACAGTCTGAGGAAATGATGCGCCATCAAAGATGCCCCATCCATGGCAGTGGCATATTTAATGACGGATACACGTCACTGACTGTGACTTCACATGTCGGCGTTGAGGGTTTCGTCCACGGCGAAGTAGGTGTACGGATTACCGGTTTGACTTCTTATGACAAGGAAGCAATGACTCGAACACTTGATATCTCTGCCGAAGCTTCAGTGCCAGCCTCAGCTTGAGTCTGGTGTTGCGCCCCCCGCACGAGTCGGATTCAATTGCTGGATTACACAGCTTGCTGCTGTATATGCGACCACTGACTGAATCCGGGTGGTTACACTTTCCTAGGAAAGCAGAACATTCTATGGATGACCAAGAGTAAGAGTAAGTATTCCTCACTTCTCTAATCCAGCAAGACGTCCAAAACGAACAAGCCCTTGTGCTTAAAATGCAACCGCCTCAGCCTCGGGCAGCGGATAGATAGCTCCTATGCAGAGCTGCCCCGGATGAGGGTGCCTGACTTGGTCTACACTGCAACGTTCTGGGGACCAAGCAGGAAGTAGCTCCCCATAGCTCCCGTCTGCCCGTCCCCACCTGACTGCCTGAGTATGTTATGTGGGTTGGTGTGTGCGAGGTGATGTGATAACCAGGCTGATGCTGCAGTTGCAATTTATGTTGTTCAGTCAGGCCGATATCCGTACCTAGGCCGTTGCAGGAATCCCACTGGCCGGAGGGGGTCCAGATGGTTGCCCGTTTAGAGTTGCACAGCGCTTATTAGCACCTGACCTGCATGCCGCATTTGGGCGTCGCTTAAGTGAGTGAGTGCTCAAGTGCGTGTGAGTGTGTTGGTGGCCGAAGGTGCCTGGGCCGGCCTGGCGTGCCAATCCCGTTTGAGACTGGGAAAGCGCCGCTGTGGTGTAGCGCCGCTGAGGTGTGTGTGTGTGTGTGTGTGTGTGTGTGTGTGTGTATAATGTGTTTGTGTGACCTCTGTCAGTCGGTTTCCAGTTTCCAGTCCAGTCCAGCCAGTCCAGGTCCCCTTCGCCCTTCATCCTTCCACCCTGATAGTCTTCCTGCTGCTGCTGCCTTTGGTGCCTGAGTCGCTCACAATCACAATCACAATCATTTCTTTGATGCTGCAAACAAAACCACCTGGCAATTGTTTCGCGCATTTCTGACCCACGCCCAAGCTCCCCTGAAACCGGGACCCCTACCTGTTGACCAAACCTAGCAGCCTAGTCACTGGCACCATTGCATCATTGCATCATCCCCAGCCTTTTGTCACTCCCCTCTCAGACCCCAGTAGACTACCCACTCACAAGTTGCCGTTGTGGCACCCGTGGACCTCGACCTACAATAAGCACCTGGACGCCCAGCTACCTAACTTAACCGAACAGTGAGCGTGTAGACTACCTAAATAAGGCGGCGACTTGTGAGGTCAGCGAGGTCAGTGAGTGAAAGTCCAAACCCTTCCGGCCGTGCCCAGGCTGCCAGGCCGCAAGCCGAATCAGTCGGTTCAGCCGCCTATCTATACCTGGGCAGCCAGCTGGGCTCCGCTCCGTTGCTACCGCGGGGGTCTCTTCGCCCTGCAACCAGCGAACCTACACAACCCATACCCCATCATTGCCCGCATTCCTCACCACGACCCTCAAACCCACTTGCTGATCTCACCGCAGTACACAAGTCAAGCTCGACCAGGATATCCTACGCTTTGGAAAACACGCACCGTCTCGGCCCCTCATCAACACCCGCGACAACAAGACACGACACGACACGGCATTGATACCGCGCACAACACCGCTTCCTGCCAACTGCATCCGGACAACGTCATCCCGCCACAACAGCTCCAAAACCCCACACCTCAATCACCTCCATCTTTAAGCAACCTGGCAGGATCTAAGCGTCGCAGTCTCTCCTCGCACGGAGGTCTGCTGTTCAATAAGATGTTCGGCGGCTCATCCGGCTCCTCGCCCAAAGCAGAGAGCAATCCCAATCCTCCCGCATCTTCCAGCCCACCAAAGACAGACAACAAGTCTCCATCGCCCTCGCCCGAATCCCCTGGGTCCACAGCCGAGAACGGCTCCGGCGCCGGATCTCCTCCTATCCCAACCAAGAACGCCGAGCAGGTTACGACCGGAGAGAAGCGCAGTGGCAATGGCAGCCCCCCAAGTACCTCCGCCACATCTAAGAGGAGGAGCAGTGGTGTAAGCGGGAAGGCCAGCAGCCTCATTGCGAGCGCCAAAAACACTCTCAATTTCGCTCAGGGTGGTGGTAGGACCAGCAGTGACCTGGGCTCAGCTCAGACGCCCATTCAGAAGCTGGGCAAGGAAGATCCGACCCTTGTCGTCCCGCAGGGCCAACACAACAACGCTGCTGGCGAGTCACTTCCAGGCCCCATGTCTACGTTTCGCGTCGGCGTGTGGGAAGACAGGAATAAGAAATGTCGGAGAACAATGGAAGACACTCACGCATTCCTCTACAATTTTCTCCACACCCCTGCGCCTGCTCTTGCTTCCGACACTGGCAGTGCCAAGTCCCAAGCTTTGTCTGACGAGGCCAATGCACAGGCTCGTGGTGAGGGCATGATTGAGACGGACAATGGCTACTTCGCTATCTTCGATGGCCACGCCGGCACGTTCGCCGCGGACTGGTGCGGCAAGAAGCTACATATCATCCTGGAAGATGTTATCAAGAAGAACCCGAATGTACCCATACCGGAACTGCTGGACCAGACCTTCACGACCGTTGACACCCAGCTCGAGAAGCTTCCCCTTAAGAACAGCGGCTGCACCGCAGCTGTCGCGGTGATGCGCTGGGAGGACAGGGTCCCGAGCAACTCATCTCAGACTGGTTCTCAGTCAATCGCACCAGCGTTGGCCAAGGCCGCAGAGAAGCCTTCTGAAGGGAGTGAGGCGAAAACCGAAGCCGCCAAACAGAATCCGGAGGCCGAGCATGCCAAACTGAAGGGAATCGCGTCAAGACAACGTGTTTTGTACACCGCCAATGTTGGTGATGCTCGCATTATTCTGTGCCGTTCTGGCAAGGCCTTGCGTTTGTCGTACGACCACAAGGGTAGCGACGAGAACGAGGGGAAGCGCATTTCCAACGCCGGTGGCTTGATCCTTAACAGTAGAGTCAATGGCGTACTGGCGGTAACCCGGGCGCTTGGCGATTCCTACATGAAGGACCTCGTCACCGGACACCCATATACCACCGAAACAGTTATCCAGCCAGACATTGATGAGTTTATTATCATCGCGTGCGATGGTGTAAGTTCCAAACCCCTCGCCTTGCCCGTGAGAGTCTACTGACAATGCCTCCAGCTCTGGGATGTCTGCTCTGACCAAGAAGCGTGTGATCTTGTGCGCAACGTCCAAGACCCAGGAGCAGCTTCGAAGCTGTTGGTAGACCACGCACTAGCCCGATTCAGTACGGACAATCTGTCCTGCATGATCGTCCGATTTGACAAGGATGCACTCGTGGAGCGCCAGGCAAATAGGGGCAGTCGCCTTGGCGTCGAGGGAGATCGCGTAGCTGCCGGCAGTAAGATCAGCGAGACAGAAAAGATCGTCAGCGCCGCAAAGAAGCAGATTGCCGATGGTGGCCCTGCTGTCGGCGTGTCGGCGAGCAACAGCGGCAGAGGTCACGACCCCGTACCCGCGCTGGACGACGAGAGTGGAGAATCGTTCACGCCGACTGCGATTGATGGCCCCGTCGCGGAGGAGCCGGCGCAAATCGACGGCGAGGTTGTAGACCCAAGCAAACCAATAGACTCCAAAGAGGTCAAGTCCGCCCCGGCGTCGAAGGAGTCTTGATTTTAAGATAGACCGGCCTCGTGCTTTTGTTTCAGGCTTTTTCTTTTTGGTTCTTGGTTTTTTTTTTTTTTTTTTTTTTTGGTTTTCACAGGTCTCAAATGAATCAACCGGTAGGCACCCTCGAGGAGCACTGTAGGAAGGAGTCTGGCAATACGGGAATCCACTGGTGGACACGGAAAGATGCGAGGGAGACACAGTGTGCGGACTTTGTCGGATATCAGGCCCAGCCGCCCGGCTCTCACTGAGTCTTGCAGAAGGGAAAGAGGAATGATCTCAGGCATATGGCCAGCACGGGCAGGGACATGTGCGAGGGCGAAGAATAACTTTGTCATTGTCATGTACGTACAGGCAAGGCATGGGCACATGAAGTCGTGTGTTGTATATTCTTCCAACATCCCTAGGTTATGCCGTTTGTGCCTTTCCCGCGACCTCAATTAAAAACGAATTGATATGGGCATTTTTTTTTAATCCTTATGATGTAGCGTTCTAGAAGAACGGGCGTGGGTTGTATGGAACGCTTCTGAAACCCGATGCGAGCGAGGTGCCATGGTGATGTGTGATGGGCATGGGCGAAGCGTGATCGATTTGCGGGCTTTTCCTTTCTCCTTTGGATGTGCTGTCTGCCAGATCTGGCTCGCAGGCGATCCCCATTAGATCCCGCCGACATGAGACCAAACCAGACCTTCAAAGAAAGAAGAACCGAACCCGAAACCCAGGGACGTGGGAAGCGCCCATCGCCTGCCACATGGGTCACAAGGGTTGGGTGTGGGTGAGCGTTGCACTGGCCACCTGCTCATTATCGCGCGGGACGTCTCACAGGAGAACTCTACTACTGTAGTGTAGATACTGCGTGTACTCCTGACTACCTAGGTACCTAGCTACTATTGTATTGCAAGAAGAGGCTGACAGGACTGATTACATACCTGGTGCTGTGCGATCGCGCCAGGCAGCCCAGGCCAAGCTGCTGCTGACCTGCACGGCATCATCCGACGCATCTATCATCCACCTGGCGTAAGATGGGCAATGCAAGGGCAATAACGCCGTGGGCTCCGTCGCACTCTCCGAGGATCAATTCAGCGATGGGGCCCCCAATTTCAACGATGAAGATGGCGTTGCGGGTTGAAGGGGAGGGGGCCTTTCCATACTGTGATAGGGGCAGAGGGCATAGGAAGGGGAGCAGGCATCAAAGGGGGGCCAAGCTGAGGGCGAACCGCGTGGAGCAGCGGCGCGCGACATGTCACTTTATCTCGATTCGATGCCCATTCATGCGCGTTGGAAATTCGGAGGGTCTACTGCCATGTGTAGTGAGCGTTCTGTGGTAGTGTGTACGGTCCGACCGTACAGTAGGGGCTTGGTATGCTACGGTGCTATGGTAGTCCACGGGAAAAGAGAGCCATATATGGTGTAGACAATGTGGGACGACCCATTGGGAAAATGAGCACGAGCAGGCCGAGGCACGCGAGGCTGGCGTTGCGGAGGGGCGTTGATGTGTGATGGGATGGGCCTCTGGATTATTAGCCAACGGATATGTGGGTGAGGGAAGATCATGCATGCAAGTTGCCTGGCCCGCTGTTGATCCGTGGATCGACAGGTCGTCCTTCCTCACAGGGTAGGGGTTGGGCGGGTTTGTCAAGGTGTACTCCGTAGTCAAAACAATGACCGGAAGGCCCCAGGAGAGGTGACAGGCGCGGAATGCAACGGCAGGATTTGATTGATGGCTCGCGGCAGGAAACCCTGGGCCTCACTTGGGATGAAGAGCACGGAGAAGCACTACCTAGGTAACTACCTAATAGCTTGTAAAAGGGGGCGGCGGGCGGACGGGAGGGCGAGCGACCGAGTGCCTAGCTGGTGGGGCCCAATGCTGTCTGTCCGCAAATTTGATTGTACGAAAGTTTGAGGGTGATGATGAGGAGGCCCAGCAGCGACGGCGAGACGGCATGGACTGATGACTGGATGGAGCAAGAGACGTGTAGTGCGAGTGGAAATCGATGTCCTGTTTAATCAACCAGGCTGCATAGTCTACCAAATCCTTGCCATCGTTGTCCGAGGGTTGGTTGGATCACACCCAAGTCGCAGCTGATGGGAAAGGCAATCTGCCCAGGTACACAGGTGGTCTACCACCACAGCAGCACAGTTCAATTAGAGGACACCTGGAGACGGCGAGCAGGGGATTCCCCTGTCGGCGCAAGCAGCGCCAGAAACCCAAACGCGCTGTGGCTCCAGACGTCTATCTAAAGTAGACTAGGAAGGTGTCGTCAATCAGTTGTGCATAGACTGACTACTCGAATATCCATGATACAGTATATAGGAGTTATTGGCCGGGATATCCGCAAGCCAACCTGCCCATGAGGTTCCTATAGTCTGCCCCCCTCCCTCTACCGCATGCACTTACATCTTCGTACAGCAGTAGCCTACAAACGTACTACCGACCACGTCCACACTCCCAAGCACCTGCTGCAGACGGACGTCTGTTTCGGACGAGTCAGAAGCGAAGTCCTGCGTTGGCTGTCATATTTCTCCCCCACAATTAACCAATCACCAAAAGAGCTTCTTTTTCCGACAACCACGTTGCTGCCCGCGGGAAGCAGCTTGCCGCCAGTCCTGTTTAATCTTTTTATTCTCCTTGCGGCAACTTTGTTTTAAGATTCGCCGTGCCCATTACGGCGTGCAGCCCTGCTTGTGTCGCAATCCCGGGCCTGGCGTGCGGTACCTTCCCTGCCCTGTCCTCTGCCCTGCCGTACCCTGCTTGCATTCTGTTGCATTCATTCTGCAATTTGCATTTCTGCTGCATACACCTTCCACTCATTCATTTCCTTATCGATCTCTCCTCCTCTGACTCCCTCTCGATCCTTTTTTTCTTTCTCCGCCATCCAACTTTCGACGCCAGCCCACCAGCCCACCCACACGGCCCTCACCCCACGGCCACAACCCGCCCAGCCTGCATGTTTCGCGGAGCTCCTCGCCGTCTCTGGATGCGACTGCCCTTGGGCTGAAGGAGACGAGACAACTCCATGGTCGCGACCATTACGTCTGCCGCGTCTGCAAACGGCCCCTGGCTTGGTACCTCATCTGTCACTGGTCACGCCCTTGAAATTACTCCCGGCCTCGAGAGCCCGCCTGCTCCCCCACCAAAACCCCCCCAACTCCGACGCCGACAGCTCTCCGGCCACCAACCCCCCGACGACAAACGCTGCGCTGCTGCAGCGCATTACCGAGCGAACGCGGCACTCGCCCCGTCCTGATCGCCAAGCTGGCTCGCCGAAATGTCGCTGAATGGTCTGGACGATGCGACGGTCAAGGAAGCCTACGAGGCCGCTGTTGCTGAGCCCGGAGGATGGTAAGTGATGCGCAATTTGCCGTCATACACGGACGGATTCCGCCCCAGCGGGTGTATCGCAATGTGCCATGCAAGCTCTTGTGCACATGGTCGCGGAGCATATGTCACGTCAATTGTGCAAATTCATCACTGACCCCGCCATGTGTGCCCACCTACAGGTTTCTGCTCAAGTACACCAGTCGCGATGAGGTCGCGGTCCTGGCCAAGGGAAATGGTGGCACCGTGGACATGCGCAACAACATTGCCCAGTACGACGAGACGTCACCGTTGTTCGGTCTCCTGCGATACCGCCGCAGGAATGTACTTATCAAATACCTGCCCGAGGGCTGCTCCCGATTGATCCAAGGTATGTCTCAGGCTTCCCATTACTTTGTGTCCCTAGCTTGGGCCCTGCTACTTGGGCCCCAGCTCCGTGTCTCTACGGCTCGCTCTTGGGGAGAACCTGCTGACCTCTGGTCGTTGTTCCTCCGTAGCACGACTCGCCGTTCACTTCAATGCGGTCTGCGAGCGCTTCTCTCCATATGATACAACCTTCGACATCGCCGAGGCCAAGGAACTGAAGGATACCAAGCTATCCGCGGCTTGCTCCCTACACACCGCATCCGAATCTACGTCTTCCTCCACAAGCTCACTACGCCGGAGGAGGTTGATGGAAATAGCCGAAGAGGAGGAAGGCGAACAAAGGACAGCCAAGAGACAATCCACAGTAGAAGAGGAGGAGGATCATCAGCAAGATATTGACCCTACTGAATCTCGGCCGCGCTCGCCTATCACCGGCCCCCCTGTCACTCTCGACCCGCAGCTCGCTGCTTCGCCAGAGGCAACACAGTTCGCCGGCAGCACAGAACCTCCCTCCTTCGTTGGTGCGCCGCGGCCGGCCTCCCCGGCCAAATCCTTCGAGACGGACCCAGGCCGGCGCATGTCATCGCAGTCTTCACGGCAGGATTATTACAGCTCGTACAAACCAAGAGTGAAGCTTGGGCCGCGACCCTCGCTCGATCCGGCTGGCAAGCAAGGCAGCTCGAGCTCTGTCCGCCCTGTTGCGTCCATGCCTGCGAGTCTCAAGTTGTCTTTTAAGGGAGCGAAGAGGACTAAGACGCAGGACGACTCCTCATCGGTGATCAGTGAGGAGACCGGAGATAACGCATTCCTCACCCCATCGATACCCGTACCCGAGGATCCTTCACTTATCCAGGCCTTGCGACCACGCACCAGTGGTGGAAGACCATCCACCAGCTCTGGTGTGTCAGTCAAGTCACTGCCGTCGATATCAGCTCCTACCAAAAATACAATGACACCCGAGAAGTTGCGTCTTATGAAGGCAATGCAATTACGGGAGAAAAAGAAGAGGGCCAGCGCTCAAGCGCCCCCAGTGCCTTCAGTCCAGGTGACAGCCGACCCTGAGGAGCCCAACATCGCAAACAAAGACACCGCAACCAACCGAGACGAGACCCGGACCTCCACAGAAAATGACCAAGCTGCAGACCATCTGTCCCTCACCAAGATCGAATCTGAGGGTGATAATACTTCTACTATCCCAACCGACCATGCCTCGCTGCGCACGCAAACAGATTCTCGGCCACCATCGCCGATTTGTGCTTCTTCTGAAGTCGGCGACTCGACCAAGGCGTCTTCTGTATCAGACTCTACAGAGGAAACAATCCAGGGGCAGGGAGATAAAAATGAACATGAACCCGGGCATGATGAAAAGAGCGCGCAAGAAGCTGAGACGCTGAAGCAAGATGACGCACGGCCAGGCGAAACCCCTGCTGCCGGCCCAGACGACGCTGAGATCGAGAACTCCCCTGGGGCCGAGGGACAAGAGGTGTCCCAAGCGCTGCTGACTCAGACGGAGCAGCAGCCCGATCCAGATGATGTTCAAAGGGAGGTGGAAGAGAAGCCAACATTTGGTCAGAAAGACCAGCCTGCTGAACATAGTTTTATCCCGACATCCAAATTCGCCAAAGCCATGAACGGCCAGGCCGTCGTGGGGCCCATGGATCCGGACCCACAGGAGGTTACATCTGTACCTGGAAGGATTGATGAGGTGGGCCCTGCCCCTGTGGACCCTGCCGAGAGGACACAAGACGGATCAGCCGCATCACCGCCCAAATGGAACCTCCCAATTTCAAAGTACTCAATCCATGATTTCAGCAAGAATCTCGCTCCTTCCCCCATCCCAGCCATTGTGACTTCCTCGACCGATTCGCCTGATGGAGACAACCAGGGCCTAGCCAATGCAGCAGACACAATGGAAGCCGAGAGCGCTTCTAGCGAGAAGCGGTCAAAGAGACCTGAACCCATCAATACGGACTTAGATCTCCCCGACAAGCAGCCGATACAGGAAGGTGAACAACCCACGGCCGAACCGCAGTCCGCGGCCATCCACGAGGACTTGCCACTCATAACCCCTTCCGAAGCCGCCTCTCCGGTCACCGCCACTTCAACAGGTCAGCCCAGCGAACCACCAACGCCGCGCATCATGCGGACCGTATCGAGCCCGATCCGGAGCCCACAATTGCCCACCCCTGGAGCAGCCACCCCGGCCCTGAGATCCGTCTCACAGGGTGCAGCATTCCACTCGAAGATGAACCAGCAAGCAGCTTCTCACCTAGGGGCCAGAGTGCCTGGCAAACTCTCAGGTGGGCTCGCGTCGCGGATCAAGGCCTTTGAGCAGCTCGCGACTAAGCCTCCCTCACCTGGTCTGCCTGTCGTGACTAACAAGGATCGGCCGTCCTCGGCGTTCTTCTCGGTCCGCAAGAACAGCATCAGAGACGGGGCTCAATCACCTGCGGCGCTTGAGAGAGCAAACTCTGTCAGGGGAAGGTCACCAGGCAATTCGTTGGAAACTTCTCCAGAGGCTATCATCAAACCTTCACGGGAACGGTCTGGGTCTGTCGCCAGCCGCTTGTCAGTATTCGAGGGCGGCAATGCACCAAGGGGAAGGCCTGAGTCAATATCAGTGACAGCCAGGATCGTTCGCGATCCTGGACCGACTCTTCCAAGGTCACAGGATGCTCAAATTGACCATGAGAGCAGCCCTTTGGAGCTCAGACAATCGCCGCTGATAATCGATCACCGCAAGGCCGCAGAGACGCCCGAGTTAGAGCACATCCCGGATGATGCACCGCCTGTGCCGACGCCCCTAGTACATGCAGGGGAACCTCAGCCACGTAAGTCGCTCCAGGAACGGCGACTGTCGAAAGCTGGGTCTCAGGCTGCCGGTGATGAACCTCGGGATGGCCACCGGCCGGGGCAGCGCACGTCTTTGACCATGGCTCGGGACTTCCTCAGGGACTCGATGGTTGGCAAGGACGCTGCAGGCACCCCCCGACCTCTGTCGGTCCACCAACATCATACCTCCCTCATGGGTCGTCTGAGCATCAGCTCGAAGCGCACGTCGTTTGGTCTCGATGCTGCGACTTCGCCGGTGAAGCCTCTGTCACCAACCTCGACGGGTGAGTTGAGTGAATCCGGCGATGACAAGAAGTTGAAGGAGGGGAACCGAGCAAGCCGCTTCATGCGACGTCTGTCCAGCTCATTGAGCCCACGCAAACAGTCGACTCCAACGATTTCTCCCACCTTGGCCGAAGAAAACGTCGCTGACGTTGAAAAAGCTGAAACGCCTAGGGCCATGACAGCACCTTCGGTCCCCAGCGCGGCGCCTCTTGCCGCATCTTTAGGCGATGTCAACGTGCAGTTCCCCGATAACCTTCTCTGGAAGCGACGAACAGTATCGCTGGACACGATTGGCTACGTGCTCCTCAATGCCGTACAGGGCGTCACGTCGATTCGGGAGAAACAACTTAAGCGGTATCACCTGAGCGAATTCAAACCACCCTACGCGCCCGAGATCGAGTTCCAGGAGCTTCCCAACAGCGTGTGCCTGGATTTCGTCGATGGATCTAGCCTGCAAATTGCATTCCAAGACCGTGCCGGACAGATGCACGGGCTACGCAGTAAGTTTGGCCGAGGGCCGCAGACCAAGTTGGAGGTTTTTACTAACCACGAGCCACAGCACTCCAAGAGAACCACCGAAAGCACATTTCCACAGCTTCATAAAGCGACATGAGCCTCGAGAGAAAGATCCTCTCGGCCTGTTCATGGCGGCCCACCGATACGGACGGGCGGCGGCCGACACATCGCCTCAGCCGAGGAATTCCTTATGTCTTGCAAAGCGAGCGACCCTGTGATCGAAAACCCTGACGACCCAATATCAACTTTTAATCTGCTTCGTTGACTCTGGCCTCGGTTGGACGCCAGTTGGATTTAGAAAGCCAGCCTTCTCGAGGAAGTCGCCTTTTTTGAAGCGAGCGAATTGCGGCGATTTTCTTTCCAAAATCCCCTAGGGAGGTCGGTCCATAACTGCGGTGTTGGAATTCTTGATCGCATACCATACCCCAATTATACTCATCCTGATTAACTATATGTTTTTTGTTTTTGTTTTCTGTTTTTTTTTTCTCTCATTTGTCCCCTAAAACCATCATCATCGCCTGGAAAGAAAAAGAACTGGATTGAATCGTCACTTCACGGCTGCGCCCCGAATTTTTTTTTTCTTCAAAAATTTTTCTTTTGCTATTAACGGATTTGATACCACAACACCATACCCATCCTACCTCGTGAGGGACATTTCCCTTCCCGACGGCCGACCGATTTGACCATTTTTCTTCCTTTGTTGTTCGCGCATGCGATGCTGAGGTGTGCTTGACTGGGGTCCTTTGGGGCCTGGAGGAAGTGCCGGGAAGAGGGAAGAAGTCAGAGGAAGAAGAGGGGACATAATCTAGCATCACCATCACGAGACATCGCTCTGGCGGGAGGGTTTTTGGGCGGACTAGTGGTCGGCGCCAGCTACCGGGAGGATTATATCCCCTCTTCTTTTTCATCGGGGAACCATTTTATCCAAAACAACAACCCAAAACAAAACCTGTATATACACACATTAATATTCCCCCCTGAATGGAAATGGAGGCGGGAGAGAGATCCATCACCGTCGCGGAGAAGGGACGCGGGTGGTTGGACGAGGGATAGGGCGGCTGTCCCTGGACGGGCCGAGGTAGTGAGTAATAGAGAGGAAGTGAAAGAAAGCCTTTGCTGGTAGGAGGGAGTGTGCAGCCGTACAGCCGTGCAGCCGTACACTGCCCTTGTTGGATAAACCTAACCCATGGTTCGTTCAAGTGAAATGCTCTGTCGTGTTTCTGCGCTGGTGCAATCTTTGTTTGCTATTGAGCATTAGCCCCCCCCCCCCCCTTAGCCCGTCACGTCGATGAGATGTTGCATCATTCCAGCAAATGTACTAGAGTTGTGATCGTGTCTCATTTGCTACTCACCGCCGCTTACACGTAAGTAGACACAAGTGCCGGTGCAAAAGAGGAGTAGGATTCTAGGGCTTACCAACCTAGGCAATAGTAGACTTCCTTTTCGTGGAACTCGGCTCCGTCTGCAGAATCAACATGGAGACAAGACGACCTAGGTCGTCAAGCAGGGGAGAGGGGCGCTTGCGACTGGTAAGCTGCACTCACTGCAGATTTTCTTGTCGGCGGATGACTCCTCGCCGTGCATCGCGCAATCGCCCAATTGCAACGCCAATTTCGCCGGAATCTCCTCGCACATCATCCATCCCAACTAACTAACTCACTGATACCTTCCAAGAGTTTGGTCTCCTCAAAACTCCAACCCTCCTTCTCTGCACACAACACATACGTAGATACACACACACACACACACACACACACACAAAAGTAAATCAAAATGACCACCCCCAACCCCCCAAGCACCGCCGCAATAATCCAGCACACAACCTTTGACCCCACGATGGCCCAGCGCATATCGCACCGCGTCGTGCCCCAGACACCCCCGACGATCCAGCCACCGGACCCGTCGTGGCCGCGCGCCTATGCCCTCATCGAGTCCCGCATCCGGCGCGCCCTTGTGGGGGAGGATGAGGAGGGCGGGCCCGGAGCCGGCGGCGAAGGCAGAGGAGGCAGAGGAGGCGTGCTCCTGTCCGTCTCCCACGTCGGCAGCACGTCCGTCCCCGGCCTGCCGGCCAAGCCGGTCATCGACGTCGACGTCGTGGTGGCGGACCCGGAGGACGAGGGGGCGTACGTCGCGAAGCTCGTGGGCGAGGGCTGGGAGGAGGCGGCGGGGACGGGGATGGGCAGCGGCGCCGACAAGGGCGCGGGCCTGCAGTTCATCCTGCGCGAGCCCGAGTGGCACCAGCACCGGTTCTTTGTCTGCGCCGACCCCAACGCCAACGTGCACGTCTTTGGGCCGGGGTGCCCCGAGACGCTGAGGCATCGCATCTTTAGGGACTGGCTTGCCGAGGTGAGTCGAGTCGGTTTGAGCAGGCGGGATGCCCCCCCTTCCCCTTCCCCCTTCCCCTTCCCCCTTCCCCTTCCCCCTTCCCCTTCCTAGCAAAGGAGGTGGTGGCTCTACAGATCAGGAACAAGTCGTTGCAGAAGAGTCAAAGACGAGGTCGGGGCTGTCTCTTTCCTCCTCGCGACTCCTCCTTCCTTTCTGGCTGAGAACTTCCTGGCTGACCCTGTGCCAACCATTGGGGACAAAAAGCACCCTGAGGACCGCGATAAGTACGCCGCGGTCAAAAAGGAGGCGGCCGCCGCGACCCGCGAGGCCGGTGAGACGGCCCAAGACTACAATCTAAGGAAGGAGTATGTCATCAAGGAGATTCTGGACCGCGCTTTCAGGGCGCAGGGCTTGCTGCCGTAACCTGGGTCTGATCTTTTCGGAGGACATGTTGCCTCGGCATTGGTGACATAGGTGTCGCATTTCGAAGGGAGACTTGAATTACTCCTAGAAGCGTTGCAGTCGCTGGATTTTCCACGAGTCTGGCTTGCTTGGGACCACCCTTGGCATTCCTACTCTGTCCAACCCCGTCACTGTGCTTACACTTGGCTGGATACTATTCACTAGTAGCTGTTCGAAACCTGAGGCGTCCAGAGACTGTGGTAAGCATCCCATTTTCTCTGAAGTAGCCTCGATGACCTGTGAATTTGTGTACAGCCTGATATACCGCTGCTGAGAGCCCTGTGGCGTACTTTACTGCTTGACGACGAGACGATGTACGTATTATATCTCATGTTGTCTCCACGCACGAGACAGATACAACAAGACATTACAGAACAAGCAAACCTGTTCATTTCCCCGGTGATGTTGAACTAAATATACAAGGAGCCCGAGACCTCAAAACGAGGCGTGTAACTTGATCAGCATCCTCTTGTATTAGAATAACCTTCTACGGATAATTTTTTTTTTGGGATACCCTTTTACAGGATAACCTCCTATGTAAGAACCTCTTATGGGATAATCTCATACTCGATGACCTCCCGTGTGATAGCCTACTATGGGATGACCGCCTACGTGGTAACCTCCTATGGGATACCTTTTCGTGGGATAATCTTCTGGGGAATAACCTCCCGTAGCGTAACCTATACATCACCTTGGAGAGTCTCTCGAGATTGGAGTCAAGTCTCCTTGCCCAGCGCACCTCTTTCTCACCATTTCTATTATTTCCAAGCGCATATGTGGAGCTTTGGGGTCCATTCCGGGTTTGTATATATATTTATGTTGGCAGGATGACATTGATGCAAAGGAAGACACGGGGCAGCATCTCGCCTCAATCTACATGGGTTCTCATTATTTCCAACGCAGAAATCGGTCGCATAGCATACCTTGAGAGATAACAACCGATGGGGGCCAATAGAGACCCGTTCTACTGTTGTCAGGCAGAATGCGATCTGTGCTATGCCTCTCCGCCTAGGCTAAAGCACACCACATCAGGGCCGACATCACTAAGCAAGCAAGAACACCGCTTGAGGCATGCACAGTTTGGATTTCTTCTCTTATCTTCTCTTCTCGACGGAGCTGTTTTCACCCCAGCGATAGTAACGTGATCCCTTTATTCCGATTACGCTCTGACAGACGCACACTCCAGCCCCACCCGCCCCTCTTGACTACCTCACGACCGGGCCTCCTCAAGCTCCAGCTCGAGCTGCCGGATCCTCTCGCTCTGGTCCTGCGACCCGGACACGACCCTCTTCTTGAGCGTCTCGACCTCGCCCGTCAGGTGGGCCATGGCCTCGCCCTGCGCGCTGAGCTTCTCGCCCTGCGCCGTGATCACCTTGGTCTGCGCCTCGATGAGCTGCTTGATCTGCTCTAGCGACGCCTCCACGTACCCCGAGCCCGACCCGGACTGCGACAGCGCCGGCGACGGCTGCGCGCTGCGCGCCGAGGACGAGGCGCCGGCGAAGTTGGACTTGATGGGCGAGGGGGGCTTCGTGGCTTGTTGTGGTGCGCTGCTCTTGGCTGGTGACTGCGGCTTGGGCTCTGAGCGGGTCGGCAGGGCGGCTCTTGATACTGGCTTCTGGACCTCCTCGAAACTGGACGTCTCGGCCTCATCCTCTTTGTCATCTTCGTCGTCCTGGAACTTGGAGGCTGCTGCGGCCATAGATCCCTTCTGCTGGGCCACAGATGGTGGCGCTGCACGGGTGACCGGCTCAGGCTCGGGCTTGGGCGCAGGCTTCGCGGCCGGTGCAGGGGTGGGCGCGGCCGCGGCCGCCGGGGGCTTGTAGTCCGAGGCAACCTCCTTGACCGCATTGCCTTCATACTTACTCTCGAGGTCAATCTTCGGTGGGAGCGCAGTCTTGCCAGAAAGCCACTCTGAGGCGGACATGGCTGGCTTGCTTCCTGTGCATGGAGGGTAGATATCGCCTTGGAATGTCTCGGCGCGACGGGGCACAGTGAAGGAAATGGGCTCGATGTAGAGGTCGTTGACGGTCTTGTACGCACGCATAACCTCGTTCTCGTGCAGCTGCAAGCGAGTTAGCAATGTTCTTCCCAGTATATCTGTGGGCGGCTCGACATACGTTGACACCGCGCTTGGGCATGAAGGCGAGGCCTCGTTGAGGGTCTCCTGACTTGTACTCGGAGAGGAACTCGAACTTGTCGTTCTCGTACTCGAAGTATCGAATGTTGCCGTCGCTGTAAAGCGAGTGTCAGCTAGGTCCGCCGGGTCCTGGTAGGAAGCTTCCAAACTCACCCCTTGCCAGCAAGGTACAGACAGCTAGTGCCGTCATCCCAGAAAGGCATGCAGACACCAGAGATGGAGTCCAGGTTGTTGAAGCCACCAATGGGCTTGTCCCTACCCGGCTCCCACAGCGCAAGCTGTCGGTCGCTCATGCGGGAGAAACCCGTTGTCGCTATACGGTTGTGCTCGCCCATCCACACGGCACGGCTGTTCTTTGCGCCCTCGTGGCCGGGCCCGACATGCGCCGGCTTCTCCTGGCGCACATCCCATACACGGAGCTTCTTGTCTCTCGAGGTCGTGACCAGCATGTTTCCGGACGCGTTCCACGATAGGGATTGGACGATGTCGTTGTGCTTCAGCGCCAGCGGGGACTGGCCGGTGCTGATGTCCCACAGCTTGATGGTGAAGTCACCAGAAGCCGAGGCGAGGATGTTCTCGGCGGCGGGGTTGAAAAGGACCTGGCCGACCTTCCTGTGCGATTGTCAGAAACTCCCGGTGCAACGTTCCTCATCCTACAGTCCGTCTGCGTCGTACCTGGAATGTCCGGCCAGCTTGCTCACTGGGGTCACGTCGGCGGGCTCTTCGGCGTCTGTGAAGAGGGAGAAGTCCTTGGGAACCTCCCATATAAAGATCTTGCCATCGTCGGAACCAGAAGCGATGATACGGTCGTTGAAAGGATGCCAGTCTGTATCCAGAACCACAGCTGTATGCCCTCGGAAGAGAGGTACTACGTCGGGAATCTTCCCCCTCTCGTTCAGGGGGATGACCGCGAATGCGCCGCCGCCGCCAGACTCCCAATTGACCGAGAGGTATTCAGGGTTGACCTATATCATCGCAACAGGACGTCAGCGCTCGAATTCGACCTTGCGGCGCAAGAATCAGCCTCTAACTTTTGTCAGGTTCGTATCCCAAGCATTCCTACTGATATGGAGGTTGTCGTAGCAGAATTCCTTTCGGGTGGGCTTGCCGAAGACGTGTCCTACAGAATAGCAAAGCGCAACAGAGTCAGTCATGGGCTAATCACCAACTCATACGAGATGCAGAGGCGAGGCGACGCGACGCGGGTCGATGGAGCTCGTCTCGACCTGCTCGTGTGCGTACATACTCGACCGGGGGGAAACACCGGGGGTAGGGGGGGTTAGGGGGGGGTTAAGAGGGACACTCACGATATTTCGACGCGCGCACGAATCGGCCAGACATTGGTGCTGCAAGGAGGGGGACACTTTGACAATACTCGGCGTCGAGGGCTGTTGGTTAAGGAAAAATGACAAAAGAATCTAGAAGGGAAGGGAAAGTAGTTCGGCGGTAGTGATGGAAGGCCAGTCAGTTAGGTAGGTAGGTAGGTAGGTAGGTAGGTAGGTCGAGAAAGGGGTCGCCTTTTGGGTACGGGTACGGAAACGGTGGCCAGGTCCAGGGTAGGTACGTGTACAGAGTACAAGGCGGGCAGACTAATAACAGCAGCTTGGTTATCAGGTCTCCAGTCTCCTTAGTCGCCAAACCAGCCAGACTACGCACTATGCAAGTAGATAGACTACGTGTACCGTCACCGTCTGGCTGTCCTGCGCAGCACGTTGGGCAACCCTGGCGCATTCACCCGTTCACCCCCCCCCAGTCCCCCAAGCTTGCTTGCATAAACAGGTGGCCCCTCCATTAGTTTCACCAATGAGGCTGAGAAAAAGGGCGTGCACAAGCCAGCAGAGCCCACCCGCCCACCGACCCGCCTGTGGGTAGTGATGGGCACTCAGGGGTTAATAATTCATACAATACACCACTCAATCAAACATCTATGCAGATCGCCGTCTCTTCTTGTTTGCCGCTCGACAGAAGGTAGTTCAAATACAGCGTAACCGAAGCAGAAAACGACCCCTATGGCCGACACGAGTGGAAGAGTGGATGCATGCATATACCTCACTTTCACCATACACCACCACCACCACCACGCGTGCTGACCGACCCCTGTAAGCAAGTCAAGTCGCCACGGCGCATATAATCTATGTGCAATCGGCTTCCCAGAACATTCGCCGTCTTGGTATTTCCCACTCATACTCGTCCGTACGCCTCGTGAAACGAAATGCAGTCAGTGCCCCACAGAGAACAAACACCCCCCCCCCCAAAGCCAGACAAAACTCCGAGTTCCCACCCTTGAACGCATCATCATCCTTACTGCCACATTGCAGTCCCGCCGTCCCAGTCAACGCCATTATTCATCGCCATCCTCGCTCCGGGCAGCACTGCTGGCCCCGTTGGTGTTGGTGTTGCTCGCCGAA
The DNA here is from genome assembly GCA_023242295.1 of Diaporthe ilicicola. Classification (NCBI taxonomy): domain Eukaryota; kingdom Fungi; phylum Ascomycota; class Sordariomycetes; order Diaporthales; family Diaporthaceae; genus Diaporthe; species Diaporthe ilicicola. The sequence goes on along the minus strand of JALPVH010000038.1, from coordinate 238,661 downwards.
TTGTTGGTCAGCTTGATCCTCGGCTGCGGCGTGCTGTTCGTCGTGGGTGCAGCTGAAGTGTCCTTCTGCGATGACGAGTCCTCGAGCTCATTGAGCTCGGGGTGCTCTTGCAGCTGCTTCTGATACTCTCCCAAGAAGTAGGTCTGTCATCATGTCAGTCACGCTGTCAAGCAACAATGCATCATGCCGGCGGAGAAGCTTACCTCAATCGTTGTGGCGTCGGTGTGGATCAGGCTGCCGTCGTCATTGAACAGCCTGCAGTTGCTGCACATGAGCTCGACGTCCTTGCGGAAATCGCTCAGGCTCTTGTAGTCCTCTTTCTTAATCTTCTTCTCGATCTGCGTCATGGCGATTGGGTTCTGGATAATGACGTAGTAGTCTGCCCAATCCCTCTTAGGCGGCAGCTTGATGAATGGTCCGATGATCAGGCGCTTGGGCGGTCCGTCGTCTTCGTCGTCCTTATCGTCCTCATCAGGCTCCGGGTCTGGATCATCGACCTCAAGTTTCATCAGGCTGTCATAGAGATGGCGCAGGCTGCGTTGCAGCACTTGTCGTTGCTGTGGATTGACCTTGCCATCTGCGCCATTGGTGGCACCCAGGGACTTTGGCCGCGCTTGAGGGCCGCGCCGCTTCTTCGCTGGTGGGGGGTCGTCCTCGCCATCTTCAGCCTTTCGTTTCTCACTCTTGACGCCGGGCTTGCGACCTCGCTTCTTCACCGGTGTCTCCACTTCAGGTTCTGGCTCCTCAGAACTGGCGCGACTAGCTGCCGGTGAACCTTCAGAGCCGTTGACGCCTGACAGCCGCTTGAGACGATTCGCTTCTCGCCTCTCCTTACGGGCCTGTTTCCTGGCGGCGGCAGCCTCTGGGCTGTCTTCGTCGTCGTCGACAGCCAGCAGCCACTGCTCCTCGGTCAATCCATCATCATATCGAACCTTGGTCCTCTCACGGGCGCCACGGCCAAGCGAGATTTCAGTCTCTTCAGGAGCATCGGGGTTGTCTTCATTGAGGTAAATGTCTGGGAGCTCAGCCTCTGTCATCAGACGAGGTACGCCCTTGCAACCCGGTGCACTGCCGTAGATCGAGTCTTTCGCCCTGGTCTCATCCATCTGTTGGAACCTCGAAAGTTCATCGTCGCTGCGCGCGAGGATCATATTCAGCTCTTCGTCGTCCATTTCCTCTTGCTCGCCATGTTCGGCCAAGTCGGCCGTTTCGAGCAGTGTCCGGAGCATAGCGTCACGGTCCGTCTCGGAGGACTTGTTATCGAAACGACCGGCTTGGATGACTTTGCCGTCCATATCGAGCTTGAACCTCGCTCGCTCAAGAATCTTCTCCTCCACTGAACTAGAGCTGATGAGACGAAGAATGCGGACCTCGTTCTTCTGTCCGATACGATGGGCACGATCCTGAGCCTGCAAATCCTGATGAGGGTTCCAATCAGAATCGTAGATGATGACGGTATCCGCCGTCTGCAGATTCAGACCCAGACCACCGGCACGGGTCGAGAGCAAGAACATGAAGTAAGGAGAGTCCGGCCGATTGAACTCGTGGAGTAACTCAGAACGTTCGTCTGACTTGGTCGTACCGTCTAGCCGAAGGTACGTGATGCCGCGCAAACGAAGAAAGTCTTCCATGATGTCCATGATTGCCGTCATCTGGAAGAACATGAGTACACGATGTCCCGTGGCCTGGTACTTCGGCAAAATACGATCCAAAAGTTCGAATTTACCAGCGGACCTCCATAGCAGATCGTTGCTGACGCTGGCGGGGTTCATCTGATTTTCGACCTCATCAAACACAAATGGATGGTTGCAGAGCTTTCGGAGCTGCATTATCATGTTACTCAGACCCTTTGCACTGCTCTTACCGCCCTTACCGTCGCTGACAGCAATCTTATTGTGCGTGACCATTTGCTTGTAGAGGCGGGATTGCAACGCGGAGAATCTGCACTTGATGACCTTCTCGGTCTTGTCTGGCAAGTCCTTCTCCACGTCCTTCTTCAGACGACGAAGCAAGAACGGACGCAGAACTTTGTGCAGACGACGAATGACGAGAATCTGCTCTTCTTCTGTCAACTCCATCTTGTCTTGACTTCCTGTATTGGCAAAGGGAGTGTTGAACCACTCGTCGAAGGTCTTCGCAGATTTGAAGATGTTGGGCAGAGTGAAGTTCAACATTGCCCACAGTTCAGACAGGTTGTTCTGCAAAGGAGTACCCGTGAGGATGAGGCGGAATCTGGTCGAGTAGTACTGCTGAATGGTGGCGCTTAACTTCGAGTTCGAGTTCTTCATACGATGACCTTCATCGATGATCATGTGGAACCACTTGATCTTGCTCAGAATATTGCGGTCCTTGATGATGTACTCGTACGTGGTGAGCAGAACCTGGAACCTCCCCTGCCGGATCTTATCTTGCTGCACCTTTCGAGTGTTCGGTGGACCCTTGTACACGACCTTGGACACCGAGGGCGCCCACTTGTCAAACTCGAGATTCCAGTTTGTCAAGGTACTGAGAGGAACGATAACAAGGTAGGGACCCATCTGCTGCTTTCTCTCGATCAAGTACGTGATCAAACTGATCGTTTGGATCGTCTTTCCGAGACCCATTTCGTCAGCAAGGATACCATTGAGATTGTTGTTATAAAGCGAGATCATCCACTGGAGACCCTTGATCTGGTACTCCTTCAGCTTGCCGCCGACGAGGATGTCCGCTTGTTCGGTCACTTCTTCCTTGATGCGATGAGCAACAGCGTAGTAGTCGATCTTGCGGCCACCACTGTCCTCCTCTTCTTCTTCCTCCTCCTCTTCGCTCTCTTCTTCCTGAACGACGTCGCCACCGTAGCGCTCTGCTGCAGCTCTTTGCTGAGCTTTGACTGAAGAAGCGAGTTGATGCAAGAAGCCATCGGTCTGGCGCAGGAGATGAGTAATACGGGTGTCCTTGGCCTGGTCGAGAAGCTTGAGATAAGCTTCCTCGTCGTTGGCCTTGAGCGCCTGCAGACGTTGCTTGGCATTTCGCTCGATGCGCTTCTGCTCTTCCTTCTCGATGTTGAAGTGATGGTTGTACATCAATTTACCCATCTTGCCCATCCTATTCTGCTGGCCTTGAGCAGTTACTTGGATCTCATTCCGGTGGTTGAAAACAGCATGCAGGTAGTCGATGTGCTTCTTCTTCTCGCGGTTCTCCCTGGCGTCCCGCTGCTGCTTCTCAAGCTTCTCCGTGATGCGTGCCTCCCGCACATTCTGCTTCTTCAAGCGTCGGTACATACTCCTATTTGTCGTCATGGCGAGATTATCATAACACATCATCTGCCGACCAATTCTGTCGCGCAAAGCTCTCTGTTTCGAATACAGCGCGATTGACTTCATCTCGATGATGGCCTTACGTCTCAAAGTATCATCAACGGCGAGTGTCTCCTTGGACGTATCCCAGTGTGCCAGGTTGCCCGGCTGGCTCTTCAGCTCGTTGTATCGAGTGCTCATCCTGTTGAACACAATCTTCTCACGGTCTGCTCTCAACTGATCAAAGTCAATACCATGGGGAAACAAGCCCGGGATGAACAGCCGATTATCGTGCCGTGCGTGTTCAAAGAGGCCGACAGTCTTCTGCAGCATCTTCTCAGGGAGCTGCAGCCTCTTAAACTTGGGCTCTTTTGGAGCCGATGCAGCCTCTTCGGGCTGAGAGGATTCGACACCATTGGGTCCAGCCTTGCTCGGGGTTTGCGACCTGGGACCCTGAGATGTGGGCGTGGCAGACGACTGCTGAGCAACTGAAGCCTGCCGCCGCTGGCGAGATTGAAAAATTGACTGCTGCAGGTTGACCGGGACGCCGAAATTCTTAGACAACATCTTGAACGCCTGGATTTGTTGCCTGAGCAAATTCAGATGGGCCGGGGTAAATTGTCCGGGCACAGGCCCAACAGGAGATGCAGCAACCGCGGCTGAACCATCACCAGAAGCTGATGGCAGGGCAGAAGCACCCAGGTTGGATCCAGGGGCCTGGGTTGTTTGCACACCGGGCTGAGCACTGTTCTGTCCGGCCGGGCCACCCACTATGCCTCCGTTGGTGGCTGCGGCCTGCTGTTGTTGCTGTTGCTGCTGCTTCTGCTGCATCTGCTGCTGCATTTGTGCCTGTTGCTTCCTCAGTTGAGATTGCTGCTGCAATGCCATGAGGAATTGCTGGGTCTTGATGAACTCCGGATCGTTGGGAGGGGTCTTGTTCGCCTTCATTTGCTTGAATCGCTGTGCATTGTCAACAAAGACATTCTCCTCTTCACAATGCGCCAAGGGGTCATGTTATAGGCAAACATACATCGTACATGTCCTTGATCTGTTGCTGCGTCAAGTTGGCAGGGAGGCTGGCACCCGGGAAGTGCACCGGGGCCGCCGCAGGCTGTACCGAAGCCATGGTGCCGGGTCAGAGAGAATCGTTCTCAAAAAAAAATTGAGAGATATATTTTGCCACGAGGACCAAGGATTATGTTGAGTGCATATCTGTCAAGTAACGCGCTAGGTATGACAAAAGATTACTCTAAGCACGGTGTGGTGAACGAAGGACCAAGAAGTGTAGTTGATAGAATCGGAGGTCGCAGGGGGCGCGTCGAGACCGAGGTCGAAGAGCGTGTCTGCGGGATGCAATGGTCGAGCCAAAAGGTCAAGTAGGGTGCGATGCCGTCGAGGTGGGATGCACAAAAGGTGCGGTGTCGCGTTGTCAAAAGACCCGTGTAGCGTAGCGTCGATAAGGGGGCTGTTGCCGGGCAGTCTTTTGGGGCAGGTTTGCGATGCGATGCGACAGACAGGTGAAAAGGAAATGCTGGGTGCGCGCGGTTGCAGTTGCGGGTGGGGGTGGGATGCGCAGCAGCAAGGGAGGGAAAAAAGGCTGGCAGGTGAATTGGGAAAAACGCAGAAGCTGGCCAAATCGGGGGGTGATTTGGCGAGAGGCTGCACGAAAGGCGCGGCAAAATCGCGTGCAAACAAGTTTGCTTGGTAGTTTTCGATGGTCGTCGATGGTTGCGGGCGGTTTTGCGATGCGTCGCGCTTCGCCTTTGGATGGAGTGGGTGGGAGTGCTTGGTGATTGAGAATGGGTTTGACCACAAGGCAGGTCGCGGGCGCTGGCTTGCTGGCAAGGTTCGTAGGCAGCTGCAGATTTCTTGGGGCCTGAGGCAGCAACGGTGGACTGAATCCTGCACGGGCCACACGCTAGTGGCCGAAGCAGCCAATGACACTCGCGTACGGCAAGACTAACCACTATCGTACTACGGTCACTTACACGAACACGACAAAGTACCAGAAGTACCTCGAGACTGCCCCCTGCATACGACATTGCCCAGCCCATAGATTGGCCCTGAAGCAAGAGAGGCACTTGGATAACCCCCCATGAGCTTATATGTGAAGAGCCAATCAGTCGATCTCTGGGAAGCCGGGCATGGAATAATTGGCATGGGTTCGTAAACCCATAGACACTGCTGCATTCATATAGTGTAGACATCTCTATCTCTTCACCCTCTTCTTATCCGGCCCCTCATCCTCCTCGTCACTGATATCTGCATACTGCGTGACCGGCTGCGTCTCCTTCCATGCATTCGTGAACAGCGGGTCCTTCTTGGCAACATCCGCATACTTGAGCAGCGCCTCCCTGGGATCTTCGTGCAACATCTTGCTGAGCGGGATGTTCTCCTCGATGTGCTTCTCGTCCGGCTGGCTGCGCATGAACGGCGTGATCTGCTGCACCTGTGGCCTACGTGGATCCAGCGACTTCCCGGTGCCCGTGACGCCAGCCTTGCGCTGCTGGCCAGACAGCGCCCCCGGCGCAACGATGCTGTCTCCAGACAGGCCAAGTGTCTGGTCCATCGTGAAGGCTGGGTTGTCGTCGACATGTCGCTTCTTGGGCGCTTTGCTCATCACGTCCACCGCGCCGCGTTGCGACATCGACGGGTTGTAGAGGACATGTGTCTCTGCATTTGCCGACCCCGTGATGATCTGGTTGAGCTTTGGGTGCCATTCCGCGACAATCAACGGCGCGCCTGGTGTTATCGGCGTCACATGCTCTGCCTTGAGGTTGCCAGGGTTGAGAATATGAAGATGTCCAGACGCGGATCCGGTAATGATTGTAGTCGAATTGGGTGAGTATCTGATGTTAGTCATTGCGAACCTGTCCGACGTGGACGGGTGCTCGACAGAGACGAGGGGCTGTTTGAACTTGCGAGTATCCCATAGTTTGATCAGGCCATCGCCACCCCTTGTCACGACCATCCGGCCGTCTGAGCTGACGTCTACGCCACCGGTCCAAGTGTCTGGCTTGTGGGCACCTCGAACCTCCGCGGTAGGTCTCGTGAATGGCGCATTGCCACTGTACATTACCAACGATCCATCCAGCGCAGCTGCAACGAGAACGTTGCTGCCGCCTTGCGCCGGCGCGCCCCATGCCACTGCGGTCATCCTCGTTCGCCCCGCAGTACCTGCCGCTTTGGATTTGAAGACGATGATATCTTTTTGGCTGCGCTTGTTGTTGATGTCCCATATTCGCAGTGTGCTGTCCGTCCCGGCAGTGACGCACAGGTTCCTGTCGGTCGGGTGCCATGTGCCGGTTGTGATCTCAGAGACATGGCCTTTTGTATTGTGCATGTCCCTCAAATACATGTCTCCCTTCACAAATTCCGTCAGGATGTCTCCGTCCCTCGACAATATCTTGGCTTGTGGGTGCGCCGAGATGCATAATAATGCGCCGCCCGAGAGCGGGTTGAACTTCACGAGGTTTATCGGGTATGACTCCGCTGCCGTGGTAGAGCTCTTGGTCTCCCATGGATCTATGCTTCGAAAGGCGCGTATGGTGGTCGGAGTCATGGACGCGAAGTCGTGTAGCTTCACGGTGCCGTCCAGGGAGCCGGTCGCTAACCTTGACCCTGAGGGATCGACAGAAACGCTCGTCACGGTTCGATCGTGGGTTTTGAGGACGAGCTCGTGAGAGACGGGGTATTCATCTTCGTCGTCGTCGTTGGAAGAGTCATCCGAGTCGTCGTCGCTGTCGCCATCAGAATCAGATTTCGAGCCTCCTTTGGATCCTTCATCGTTCACCTGTTGCTGGTCTTTTGGCTTCTCCGTTGTCCTCCTGCTGCGGTCTATTTGTGCGGCTATGTCGGCATCTTTTGATTTCTTTCCGAATGATGCAGGAAGGAAAGCTCGCATCGGATCATCGGCCGCCAACTCTGGGCCTTGAACCTCAATGTCCTCGCTGTCGCTCATTCTTGCCTCGCGGGTGTGGCGATGGAAACGGGTTTGTCTTGCAACGTAAGCTGCGGTTGGATCCTGTGTTACTGATGTTTGTAGGGCAGTGCAATCAGTAGGTCCTGTTGGCAGAAGAATCAGTTTGCACGACTGAAGTTGAAGTGAAGGTCTGGCAATCAGGTGGAAATGCGCCGGCAAGCATGATTATCCCCCCAGACCAGTGCAGGCTAAGTAAACAATCCTCAACTGCGACCTGATCCATCCCCCTGGACCCTAGCAGGGAGCTCTACGACCCGCCAAAACTGCCCCGCGAATGACGTTCACCTCTTATCAAATCACTCCCTCACCTCCATCATGCTCCCAAACTCACCCCAAGCCTCACACACCACCACAATTCTCTTCTTCGCTCTCATCCTGATCGCTTTCTTCCCAGGAATCTTCCACTTCCTCTGGACACTCCCGCTCGGCCTCATCTTCTCAACGCCAACAACATATAACGGGGGCGGCTCGACTTCAGACATCAGGATGGGCTCGTGGTACCAGAAGCAATTCACGCTCCCCAGCAAATCCCGGGGCTCGTACCTGATCACGGACCACGTCGTCAGCTCCCTGCCGGAGCTGAAGCAGTACAAGGTCGGGCTGCTGAACCTGTTTGTCCAGCACACGAGCTGCGCGCTCAGCCTGAACGAGAACTGGGACGATGATGTTCGTGCGGACATGAGCGATGCCCTGGACCGGATAGCACCAGAGGCCGGGCCGAAGGGAGAAGAGCTGTATCGCCACTCTGCTGGTGAGTCTCTCCCTCTCTCCCTACCATTCGATCGGGCTGCCACGAAAACGTCAAGTTTGCTAACGTCAATGGACTACTTCTAGAGGGCGCTGATGACATGCCGGCCCACATTAAGTCGGCTTTAGTGGGCGCATCAGTGACGATACCAATCCGAGATGGGAAGCTGGCCACAGGCACCTGGCAAGGCATATGTACGACCTGCTCTTTTATTTGTTTTGGTGAGGGAATGCTGACCATAGCTCCTTAGGGTATCTCGAATTTCGGGCCGCAAAGCACCAGAGACGCGTTGTCGCGACAATTCAAGGAGAGAAGGCATAGAAGCATTCTGTACGCATCACAGGGCAAACCGTTGAATTCACTTGCTTGCTGAAGCGATCCTCGACTTCCTAGGGATCGCTTTCCTATTAAATTGTGATTGTCCGACTGTTGCCCACCCTGCTTTCACTTGGTTGGTAATTGCAGTCATCGTCCCTTCATGGAACGCCCGACGTGGGTGCCTTAGTTCCTCACCCTGAGCGCACGTTACGAAGTGTTCGCGTAATGCAGGTAGGTGCCCGAGTGGGTATCATTAATTTCATTGCCATTGTGCATGTGCCAAGCACAGCAATGCTTCAATCTATGTTACTCAACCGGCTCCGGTAGACATCGAGTCTATCTCCATTAGCCGACTCATCATGCAAGGTGTTACCGCCATAAAAGCAAAGGTTCATCAGGCATCCAAAGGGTCAATCGCCCACCCTCTTCACCTGAGTCTGTCGTTCTAACACGCCTCGTTCTAGAGGCTTTCAATCTCTCCCCAACCAGGTCTACTCGAAGTTTACTCTGGGGCGTCTTCCTCTTTCATGTTGACGTCACCGCCGGTCAGAACGCGGGTCTTGGGGACGTAACCATCCGGCGCTCTGCCACCAGGAGTCTGCGCCACGACCTTGCCATTCTCATCAACGAACTCGAAGTTGTAGCGGCTGAGCAGATGAGGTATGGCGGAAAGCTGAGGTCCGTAGCGGGCGGTGTTGTCGTAGAGCTCGAAGAGGGGGACAGCCAAGAGCTTCATGTTCTTGGGGACACTCAGGACCTCTGTGACGTGGTATGGTCAGAAATCAATCTAGGGTTTTTTTTTTGTGTCGGGGGGGTTTTTTTTTTCCAGGTTCGCCCAGCTGTACTTACTGGTCTCTGGGAGCTGGATGAAGTAGAGCTTCTTGCACTCCTTGGGCCGAGTGACATGGGCAGGGACGAAGGGGTACATGAAGGTCTCGAAGTTGGGGCGCCACCACTGGGCAAGGCTGTCACCAATGTGCCAGTCACCCGCCGTCTGGCCGTCTCCCAGGCTGCCGACGGGGGCCAGGCGCTCGTCCAGCCTTGTCTTGAAGCCCTCGATCTCGTCATCCTCCGGCCGCAGGTAGTCTCCCGGGAGCTTGAAAAAAGCATTGGCAATCTGAAGCATCAGGATGTGGGGGTGATTGTGCTCGTGGCAGACGAGGATGCCCTCGCAGGTGCGTCGCATGCCATGTAGATTGTAGTGCTCCTCGAGGCGCCTGAGTCGAGCAACGACGCTAGGGTCCTCCTCAGGTTGGGTCTCCTTGACGCCGAACGTGTAGTTAGACAGTGGGTAGAGTCGTATGGTCTGCGGCTGGTTTGCTTCGAAGGGTAGAGGAATGATTGGTGGCTTCGACGAGCGCAGCGCATCTGGCGCGATCGTAGACATGATGGGCGCCCTGTCCAGTATGGAGGGATGACTGATGCCTTGGGGGAAAGAGAGGGGTGATCTGGGACGGAAGATAGTCAAGATTCAGTCTGACGTAATTTGAAATGTTCAGTAACACCGCAAGACAATTGCGGTGAGAGTATGGAGGGATATGAAAGTATGGACAGAGGTGAGAGTATGCGACGCGGTCTACTTAGTGGAAAGGAGCTCCTGCATGCAACATGAAGCTCTTCGGAAGTCGGTATCTATACTGCCACGGATTGACTGCACCTCCATACCAAAAGGGCTGGGCGGTGAAGCCCCCCCGGTCAATTGACCCACTACCGGCTCGTGCCCCTGACCCACTAGTCCAGTCCATGTAAGTCTGTGCCTGAACACCTCTTCCAGTGCCTCAACGTGTATTTCTTGCCAAACCTTCGTTGAACCAAGACACAGTTCAGACTCCACCAGAATTGATTCCATGGCATAGCAGTATAAGCGAAATGGTATCGCTCCCCAGAGCCGAACACCTCACTGACCGGAGCTGCGGCAACTTCACGCGATAGGAAGATTTCGACAATGCCATCCGCCTGCATTTTAGGCCAACAGGCGTCGACTGGGACATAGAGAAGCCGGGTTCCTGACTAGACCCAAGTCTACATAACCTGTAAGGGACGAATGGTCGTGCTGGGCTTGATTGATCAAGTGAGGTTCAAGGATAACGAAATTACGCTAGTACAAGCAGCTTGGAAAACCGGCTCCTCACTTACAATGATCAAGTTGCGTCACGGACACAACAAAACTCGATTTCAACCAGACATGAGTTCCTCAGATTTTGGCGGATATGCTTCGTAGTCTAGTAGTAGCTGTGCCAGAACCAATCCCATACACTAAGCCTGCCTAAAGGGTGACTCGGTGCAGCGCAAGGGTCTATGGTGCCGGCTGTGCCTAAGCTTGATCCTTGCTATATCCAGAGCTGTTGGGCACACAGCCCACTTATTTCCATGCCATTCGAATCGTCACCATCTACAATAGAATGATGGCCTCTGAGACCCAAGAAAAGCCCAGATTCGGGCTCACGAGAAACAAAGGTGGAAGTGTAAACGCGGACTGTGGCCTGGTTCAGCTGGCTTTGGGCAGATCCGGGTCCGTCAACGTCAACATCCTCGTCGCCGTCGCCGGCCCAGCCAGCAAGGGACGTCAATGGAGATGCTACACCTTCACAGTCCAGCCCACCGGCGCAAGCCCCCTCCTGCACGACAAAGTCACCAGCGGACCAAGGTGTGAAGCAGACGGCGGAAGAAAAACAGTCGGCCCAAGAAGCCAAAGCCCGCGCACCTCGCCGGCAGAAAGTTAACGTAGCAGGCCTGCCCTGCGCAGGAGGGTTTAGGAAGGAATGCTGGATGCTGCCACGGCCTCGCAAGATACAGGCATGACTGCCACGCCGAATGCTGTTCTCGGCACTGTTCCCGCCAGAGCCGGAATTCCGTCCACTGTAGGTCTTGCGCGGACTCCGTACGAAAAGGCGAGGACTATGACCGGGAATTCCAGGAGTGGGAACGCCGGCGGAGCGACCCCAACTACGTTCCGACACTCGGGGACAAGGTCGAGGATGCGCTCGCACTGGGCATTGAGGTGCTGGCCGTGGGGCTCTCGATGTGGGCGATATAGACTGTGGTGAAGAGGTCCAGGGCTGCATGAGGTCGTCTGACCTCCCTTTAGACGACATATAGTTTTTACACCGCCTCGGTTGTCACAATCACGCCGCGACCCAGGCTCCGTGTCGCGCCCGCACCGTTGAGCCTGCGTCTTTCTTTCGACACGACCGCACCGAACCGGAAACAACAAGCCAACCAAGATAGTTCCCCGGCCCCACGACCTACAGGAACACTGCAAAGCTCCCGCGGCACGGCCGGAATGGTACCGTGACGGCGATCACAGGCTGAGGTCTCTCCTCTGCACTGGTAGGAGAGGCGGCTCGCAGATTCTTGATGGTGCCCGAACCTCGACACGAGCGGAATAGCTGGCAAGGCTCTGCGACAGTATTGCCTCCTTGGCCAATCCCTCGTGTCTGCCCACAGTCAGCCCCTTTTCCTCAAGGCGTGGGTCCTGAGGCTGTTGACGAAGCGTACATCAACAACACGAGACTTCTTTTTAACTACTCGAGCAGAATCTGACTTGCAGTCCTTTCTGACGGTGCTGCTGTTGTTGCCCATGAAGGCAGGCACAGAGGCCACTAGGAGTAGAAGACTAGTTCCCAAGGTCTGGTTTGCGGATGCCGCTCATGGTGGCAATGCTGACCGCTCTTCCGAGGCCATTTCCGAGGCTATCACAAGACCAAGCTGAGGTGGCCTGTGGGTGACCACGTTGTGGAACACAAGTGGTCGAGGCTGGCGCGTGACTTCACGATGCCTTGGTTGAAGTCTCAAAGCTGAATAGTCTCATCACGGGCGACTTCGGTGCGAATCAAGGTTATGATAGCGGCTAGGACAGACCTGGGGAAGACGGAGGCTTCGTACCTGTTGGCAGGACAACTTATTCATATTTGGTCATTAAGTTCCGCTGTTGGTGCTGATAGTATTGTAAGCGAGAGGACGGGGAAGAGGTGCGCGTGGGAATGGGCAGACGTCGGAGACGCGCGCCAAGAATGACCTTGATGGGTACATAGGTACCTACCTACCTAGGTAGGTAGTTAGTTACTTAGTCTAGTCTACCTCGGTACTTTCCTAGGTGTAGTTGACAGGGATGTCAGGCAGTCGACAACATCAACTGCAAGTAATTTCATCTTTTTATGCCCACTTCAACCGTGAGAACAGAACCTGGGGCACCAGTCGGGTTGTTCCCGGAGATCCAAGGGATGCCTCTGGAGGCCAGGAACAAACTCCGTCACAATCGAAAAGCTACTTTAAAAAGAAGCAAGAGTCAAAAAGAGACTCGTATTTAGCCGGCGGCCGCAAAAGATGATGACGATGGCCTCGGTCTGCTTGCCCACTCGTCCGGATCGCTGCCGGCTTTAAACGTCTCACGCTGCCGTGGCCACCGGCCTCGTCGTGAGCCCCCATACACGAGCAGCCACGCAGGCAGGGCGAGGAAAAGAAGCCGCTGCCTCATCCAACGCGGCTCACCCATGCCCCATGTCCGATTCGTCCGCGGCATGCTAAAGCAGCCTTCCCGCATGGTCGTTTACTTTATCCAATAGCGTCACCCTGGATAAATTAATGGCGTAGTCTACTTGACCCCCGAGGCCGCTCAAATCCCCCGCATATGTGCGCCTTTTGGGGGCGTGTTACAACTGTCAGTCAAGATAGATGACCATGCGACCTGCATATGTATCGAGGTGCCACTGCTTTAGCTTCCGATGCCTTGATGCACAAGTAGCTATATAATGCACCTGGGCACTCGCCTTCGGATGTTGACGATGTTGTCTATCTTGAGCCCCAAGATTGTTTTGATATTATTCATCGATACACCGCATCCCCCAAAAATCACCTCAAAACTGAAGCCAATCTGAAAATACCTACAAAATGGTTGTAGTTCCAGTGCTTACACCCGAGGAGAAGGAGCACTTCCTCAACAATGGCTGGCTCAAGTAAGTCCACAAGGTCCCGCACCCTTCCAACTACACAAAAGATGCCGAGCCTAACTCGCATCCCTCAGGATCCCCGGGGCCTTCACCAGAGAGCAAGCCGACGATATCACCAAGGACGTCTGGGTCAGGCTGGGCATGGACCCCAACGACAAGACTACCTGGCACCGAGTATGGACCAATATGCCGCACCACAACACCTTCGACGCGGCTTCCTTCGCCCCGCGCGCCTGGGCGGCCATCAGCGAGCTGTGCGGCGGCGAGGACCGCATCGACCCGGCCTTCCGCCGCTGGCGCGACAGCCTGATTGTGAATCTGGGGTCCGAGGAGCACGAGGGCAAGCCCGAGGACCCGCGCGACCTGCGGCGCTGGCACGTCGACGGCGACTTCTTCGTGCACTACCTGGACTCGCCCGAGCAGGGGCTGCTGGTGGTGCCCCTGTTCACCGACGTGCCCTCCGGCGGCGGCGGCACCGTCATCTACCCCAGGGGGATGCGCGAGGTGGCGCAGCACCTGCACGACAACCCGGCCGGCGTGTCCCCGCGCATGAGGCCCCGCGCGGACCCGCGCTTCGGCGAGGACGCCCGCGGCGACGGCGACCTCAACTGGTTCACGAGGGTGGCGATGCGGGGCGCCGACGGGGACTTTGTCGAGGTCACGGGCAGCGCGGGGGATGTGTACGTGCTGCACCCGCTCATGCTGCACTGTGCCACCAACAACCCCCTCCGCCACGTGCGCATCATCACCAACCCGCCCATCGCGCTCAGGGAGCCGTTCCGGTTCCACAGGGACGACGGGACCGAGTATAGCCTCGTCGAGAGGGCGACGCTGAGGATGCTGGGCAAGGAGGGCGAGGGGCTCAGGGGCTGGGAGATCACGGCGCCCAGGGAGGCGGTCGTGCCCGAGAGGCTGCGCATGCAGGAGCGGATGAAGCAGGAAGAGCTGAAGAGGTTGGAGGAGAAACGCAGGCTGGGTGCTGGTGTCACAGCTGCTGCTGGGGTCACGGCCTGAGGCGATGAAAGATAGCACGATGACACTAGATAAGAAATTGCTACAACTAAGGCCATTAGCAAGCATGTCACTGATGTAAAAGCCCATCCATTCCAGTTCCTGGGTAAGATGTGATTATTGAAGCAGGCTTGCTGATCCCTATCCTCCCTGATGCTTTAACCTGTAAATGCGAGATCGTGACAATGACCTGTTGAAAGACACCAATCGTGCCGAGAAAATGAACCGCAATGAGAAGTCGTTATACAGAAAAGGAAGAACATAAAGATAGCCGCGCCGAGAAGGGTATCTTCCCTCCCTTTTCCCTGTGCCGTGTACATACATGCCCCTGTTTTTGATTATCCCTGAACTCCAGAATGCACGTTTCCAAGCGGCTCTGACAGAACAAACGCGGCACTCTTTCATTGTCATGAGGTACCAGCGATGTGCTGTGCTGTGCTGGCACGCGTGAGAAACGGAAATGAAGATGAAAATGAACATTGGCGCAAAGAAAAGACCTGTTCGCGCATCTGGTGCCACGGGCTGTAATGCCTGAGATGGTCCGTCCTGTTAGCTCATTGACCACTCCTTGTTGAGGCCGCTCCTGTGTCCATGTTCGTTTCGTCTGGCAACTTTCTCCAGGTGTCTCCTTCTGGAGGATCTCTTTCGGTCGCCACCCCTTAGCTCTGACACTCGCTTAGTGGTGCTCACTTGCGGCGAGGGTGGATCGGATTCGATGTTTTCCTCGTCTTCAGCGTCCTGTGTGTCTCCCTGATCCGACTGAGTCAGTTCGAGGTCCTCCTCCGTCGGCGGAGCACGGTTGGCAGGGCGGAATCGGATTGGCTTCTCAGTCGACATGCCATCTCCGACAATATTTTGGATCTTTTGACGCTTGATTGGGCGACTGCATTCGTCCTCGTCGTCAATAATCCCGCGCTTGTCGCTTCGAATCTGGACGGAAACCTGGTCGGTTGTTGGAGGAAGACCTTCCCCATCAAATGGCTCTTGTGGCTCAGCAACCTTCCTGCCAGCTCGAGATTGAACCGCCATTTGCTCTTCGGGACCTTGCTTTGTAAGATCTTGCTGCGCAGTATCTTGCCCCGTCGCCTCCACATTAGAGCACTTCTGCGGAGCATCGTTTCTCAGACGTGACCTCTTCTGGCCGGAAGAAGAACCCTACTTCTTGTCTTCCCGCGCCGGCGAAGGGTCAGCCTGCGAGTCAATCGAGTTTTTGCCACGAGACTTCCTGCTCCCGGTTGTGTGCGTCCAACCTCTAATCTGTGTGGGCCCGTGGGAGGGCGGTGGTGCGGTGGCTGTGTAATCCCTGATGCCTTCAAAAGGGTTGTACATTAGAGTACGCAGCTCTGATCCATTGTTATCCCAAGTCTCGTGTCGAGGTGCGGGCTTGATTTCGCGGTATTGTTTGTTGTTGTTGCTGTTATTTCGGCTGGACGATATGCTGCCGCTGCGTCTCCCTGGAGAGGTCGACACTGCTGTATGTGTATTGTGATATGGAGGAGGGCTCTGTAGAATTTGACCCTGTTGCCCGGGGCCTTGTTCGTACGGTGATGGATGCTGACTTCCCATTGGTGCTCCTGATGGGTGTGGATGTTGCATGGAATAGGGCGCGGGCTGTTGATGACCGGTTTGCATCGTCGGTTGGGCCATGTACCCTGGCCGTGGGCCTTGCTCTGTCGACATCAAAGGCTGGTCGGGCCCGTAGCCGTTCGCGGGGTAGGGCTGGTCAGCATATGCCTGATGCGGCGGCGGCGGATAAT
This sequence comes from Diaporthe ilicicola, assembly GCA_023242295.1. Classification (NCBI taxonomy): domain Eukaryota; kingdom Fungi; phylum Ascomycota; class Sordariomycetes; order Diaporthales; family Diaporthaceae; genus Diaporthe; species Diaporthe ilicicola. The sequence continues at coordinate 222,621 of JALPVH010000038.1, read as the reverse complement.
GTGCCGTTTGGTCATTAGGGGTCATCATGATATGCTGGGGGGCTTGGGACCCTGGAGTCGCTGGGTGCATGAGCTGGCCTGACCCCGAGCCGCGATGTAATGGACGCAACGGCGGCAATGGCTGTGTCTCTACGCCAGCTGGGTTGCTGAAGGGCGTCCGTCCAGGAGATCCCTCTGTAGCCGCAGCTTGTCTCGGAGCAGGAGCCAAGAGTGGTCCAGAATACTGCGTCATTTGAGGATGCTCAGGGTAATCCGGTGCCTGAGGCGGGCCCTGCGGCGTAGGAGTGGACGGGGAGTTGAGGGCAGTCTGGAAGAAGCTGGTCTGCTGTGACGGCTGTTGTTGTTGAGACTGCTGTGGCTTCTGATGCTGGAGAGCCTTTGGCCGCTGACCATCCTCGAACAGCTGTGGGTCCAAGAGTGCATCATCCGTGTTCGGGACTGGAACATATCGCTCATCAGATACATGCGACAACTGCCGCGCCATCTGTGACTGTTCGTAAGGTATGTCTGCTTCTCGGTATCCATACGACTCTGGAGGTGCTTGGGGAGGATTCTGTCCCTGGTGACCAGGAACCGGTTGTGGAGGCTGCATGGCGTGCATCATGTGCTGCCGTTCGTGCACAGCCTCAGGTCCTCGGTAGGTGAAGTGCTCGGGAGGTGCCAAGGGGGACTGTGGCACCTGCTGGTCATGATAATTTTGATGAGGCTGCGTAGCGTAAGTTCGGTCTCCACCCATGAAGTGCTCTGGCATGGCCAATTGAGGCGCAGATTCTTGCTGGGGGTCAGGGTATTCCGGAGACCCCATTCCTTCCGCTTGTACGAGTTCCTGGGGATCCCGTAACTGCTTAGGACGGACTGGCTCAGGCATTTGAATTGGGATTTGTCGCGCCTCTTCGACGTTGGAGCTGGGTGCTAGCTCGCCGTGTGCCTCACCGGCTTCCTGAATCGCAATATCCGCCAAGAGCTTCATGGCGGACATGTCTTCGACAGGTGGGGTTGAAGCTGCAACAGGTGGTAGGTTGGAATTGCCAAAGATGTCCCTGACAGCGTCGTAGGGCCTTGACATTGTCGAAGGTCGTGACAGGGCAGGCGATGCGTTCTGGGCTTCTTGCAGGCTTTGGGCTTCTTGAGCCTCTCGGGACTCCAAGGCAGAGCCCGCGTTGACGAGCAAGTCGATATTATAAGCACCCAATTGCTGGTCTTGCTCGTCTTGAGCCTCGTCTTCTTCCTGCTCGAGTTTAATCCGGTTGTCCTCGCGCTCGTTCAATAGCCTCACAGTCTCGGGATCGTAGAGGTCGTCTTCCGTTAGGTCCTCCTGATCCATGAACTGGCTCAACATGCTCTTGAGGGTCTTCTTGACGTAAGCCCCCTCAGCCTTGGCCTTCGAGATAGACCGAGATGTATGTATGATCTTGCCGTCGGGCGGTACAAATACAGTAGGTTTCCAGCCAGACTGATACGGCCTGGGTGGTTCTGCCTCGTTGAGAGAGCTCTCCATGAACAGACCGTATTTTGGGTGCAGCTTGTGCTTTGCGATCAAGTCCTGGTCGAGATCACCATCGGCATACTGTGTCGCATCGTACGTCCAAAGTGTACGGTCGAAGAACATGGCATTCGAGTTCGGCTGGCCCAAGAACTTCTTACGCTTGGCCTTCGTTGCGCCACGGCTCTTGTCGTTGGTCGAGTCGCGAAAGCCGATTTCGTGGGGCTCATATTCGAACAGTGCTGGAAGCATGATGCGGTTGTTGGGCATGTCACCGGCCCTGGCTCTCTTGTTGATGAGCCGAGCGCCGTGCTCATCAGGCTCTGCTGCGCCATTGGGAAGTGGAGGCAGAGTCTCGTCCTCCCCAGCATCGGACTCCTCTGCTTCAGCTGACGGCGACCGCGCTGGCATCTGCTTACGCTTCCTGCCACGGGTCGCCGTCGTCGGCTCATTTGGCGGTGATGGGTTGTCATCATTATCGTCGACCGGCGAAGGCGAAGGTGGTTGGCTTGCAGGCTCATCAGGGGCGACCGCAGAGAGCAGACCACCAATGTGGCGGGGAAGATCTGCACCGGCCTTGTTGTCCAGGGCGCTCACGGGGCGCTTAGGGGTGGGTTGGCCTTCGAGGAGTTCTGCGCCCTTACGCTTGATGGGGGTCCGGACAGCCTTGGACTTGTTTGCCTCCGAGGCCAGCTCTGGATGGAGGTGAGGATATGGAACTTCTACGCCCTTGTAGATCTTCCGGTAGATGCCTTGCTCGGCAGCCTCTGCTGTGGTAATTGACTTGTAATTCCAGGAAAGGTCCAATTTCTTCCAAATCATTAGATATGGGAGCTGTGCCAGGGAGGGATCTGTGATGTGGCCACTTACGTTCACTTGCTCTCTGGATCTCTGTAGGTCTTCCAGGATGTCGAGGCGCCTGAGCTGCGCGTCGAGATAATCCTCGACGAGGTCATCCCAGCGGTTCTGGCAGATGTGAGCAGATGCACCAGGACTGAGGAAAAGTATGAAATGAATGGCATGTCCATGATTGATTGAGTGGCTTACGTGAAATGATTCGCCAGTGTAGTCCTGTTTGGCGCTCCACTCGTGGTGTGCGGTTGTGGTGCTGAGCTTCAATTTTGCGTCAAGCTCCGACAGCCGACCTTGGAGTCGCTGGTCCAGAAAGCGGGTGATTTCGGTGTACTGGTCGACCTCCTGGTGGGCGTCAAATTTGGACTTGAGCAAGTCAACATTCCGATCTGCAAGCTCCTCGAGAGCCGGTCTCATGGCAGCTGCCACGGTAGCATAAGCATTTTTCAGGTCGCGCTGACGCTCGTGAGCTGCTTGAGCGCGAGACGTTTCGTAGACCTTTTGGCGGCCCCGTCGCCCGGCAGTAGGTTTCCTACCAGCGCGAGCAGAAGCAGCCCCTCTGGCGGAAGAGCCTCTTCCTCTGCCACGACCCCTCTTGGTCGGGCTGGGCTGTTGAGGGGCAGGGTCACTCATGGTGCCATTCAAGTGGTGAGGTTGTAAGTAAAGTACAGGGTGAGACGGGAGAGTGGAATGGGGGAATCAGGATAGGGTGAAAAGGATGGAGTGTCAGGGACCGCGAGAAATGAGAACCTGACGAGCAGCAGCAGCAGCAGCAGCAGCAGAAGCCTTGTGAGCTGATTGAAATCAGGCTGCGAGGTTTTTTGACGCCTTGCAGCACGGGGGAAAATTGGGCTGGCAGCGTGTTGATTCTGTGAGGAAGAGTGTGATGTGATGGCCGGCTGGGCTGGTGGATGGATTGGCTGTGTGTGTGTGTTGGTCTAATCCGCCGGGATGGATAATGACAGCAGAATGCGAGGATGAGGACAAGGCCGTGTCAACGAGATCAACAAAGGCAACAGAGGGACGAAGGGCTTGCAATAGCACGGCAGGATGCATCAACGGGCTGCTCGGGGCGGCTGTGGTCAGGATATCTTGACTGATGCTGTCGCTATGTCGGTGTCAATGCCAAAGGGGACCCAATCCAATCCGCTACGGTCTGGTGGCTGCTGCTGGGCGAGGTACAAGGTACTTGCGGAGATTTTCTAACTCAGCACCTACTTTGCCGCTTTGGGTAACAGAAAACCCTGACTTTGACACCCCGGCGCTCCGGAATGAAACTGCAGACTACATACAGTATGCTTGAGAACAGTGGCATTTCTTTCTTCTGCAGGCCCTGTCTGACCTTTTCACTGTTGGAATGCAGCAAATGTTCCAGTGTCGACGGCAGTGATGCAGATGTTGGGTTGATTCCTGACTGACTGTATGACTGACTGACTGGCGCTGCAGAGACACTCGCTCGCTCGCTCACTCACTCACTCATTCAGCCAGCCTTCCCCAGTCTCTCTACCTAGTCCTACTGGTGCTTGGTCGCGATGCACCGGATATCGTGGGGCCGCTGGCCTAGTCCCTTGCATTTTGGCCGACCTTATTGCGTTACGTGCCCTTTGCTGTACTCCTGCTCACACTTCTCTGCTGGCCAGAGTGAAACAAGCTTGCAAGAGGCAGACCTGCATCGTCACATGTGGTAGGTAGACTTTGTCTGGGAGGAGCTCGACTATACACGCGTCAGTCACTGGGTCTGCAGTGTCACAACAAATTCATTGTCGGCAGCAGTTCTTGTTCGCCTTATCTTCCCCAAGTTCTCTGTATGATGGTCTGCTTCTATTCTTTTGATGTATGCACTCTATTCGCGCTCAAAATGTCATCTCCTCCTGCCGCTGCCGCTATTTGAGCAACTCACGCATGTTATTCGCCACGCTGTCAGGGGAAACACCAACCCCGTGGTCACACCCAACGGCAGTTCTCTGTGGGATGGCCTCATGTTGGGGTTGGCTTCCTAATAGCAGCAGCAGCAGCAGCAGCAGCAGCAGCAGCATTGTGCTTCTGCAATGACCTGGAAACTGAATGCAGTTCGTTGGACAGTAGATACTATATAGTTTGTTCCAGTATTCAGGGACTCATCTGACTGCACATCGCACACTGTGGTGTCTCCTTATTTACGGAGTCAGGGCATCTCGTCTCGCGTCGCATGCCCGTAACGGTGGGGCTGTCGCCATTTATGGGGCGTCGGGACGGCCACAGCCATTGCCGATTCAGAATCTCCTATTTACATTCATGCTATCTCTGCCTACTTAGTATGTTTCCTTTTCCGCCATGTCGGGATCGACCTGTACCTCACTTTGTCTCTGTGTATATGCTCTTGTCCCAGGCTCTATTACGGCGCAGAGAACACGGTCGGCCCTGAGCATCGGTAATAGGCTTCCAAGGTTTGAAAGTATCAGGTACTTTGTATTGCTTATGTCACCTTTTAGTCGCCAATGATTGGCTCATATCCCTTGCGCATCTGTTTCTGGGGTCAAGGGTTGACTAGCCTCCAAAAAGCGGGCTCGGCCGCGAGGGCTCATGGAGCTCATCAATGCGAGAGGTTCCATCCCGGAGATCATAACTAACCATCGGCTCTCATTGAGACCTTTTGGTCTCACCTGCATGTCGTCGAAAAACCCCTCCTCCCCAGAATTCCTGATCGACCGTCAGCCAACATGTCGAAGAAACGGAAGACCTTGACGCAAAAACCTAAGCCAGCGTCTCACAAGGCCCAGGACAAAAGACCAGCCCAGAAGACTGGAAAACCACAAGCCAAGTCTAGCAGCAGCAGCAACCCCAAGACTCACGCTCGGGATCTCGAGCCCACCATTCCTTTCTCGCCCGAAGACACCATACTTCTCGTCGGCGAGGGGGACCTTAGCTTCTCCAGGGCCCTTGTGGAGCACCACTATTGTGAGAATATCACAGCAACAGTGCTGGAGAAGGACCTGGATGAGCTCACTGCCAAGTACCCCCATGTGAAGGAGAACGTGGATCTCATCGAGGCCGAGGGGAGCAAGGTGGCTTACGGAGTAGACGCCAAAAAGATGGCGCCTTGGGCCAAGAAGACGGGCAAAGACTCGGTTGGCATCATGGACAGGATAAGTGTGTCTGCCTTTACCCTCACCACCTGACAGGCAAACATGGCTAACCACACTCCTGCGCAGTATTCAACTTCCCCCATGTGGGAGGCAAGAGCACAGATGTCAACCGCCAGGTACGGTACAACCAAGAATTGCTCGTCGAGTTCTTCAAGAGGGCGTTGCTCTCTCTGGCGCCAGGAGGAACCATCATCATCACTCTGTTTGAAGGCGAGCCGTACACCCTCTGGAACGTCCGTGATCTGGCGCGGCACTCAGGGTTACAAGTTGAGCGTAGCTTTCGCTTCCAAGCCTCGGCTTACCCTGGATACCATCACGCGAGGACACTCGGCGTCGTCAAGAACAAACATGGAGATGTTGGCGGGGGCTGGAAGGGCGAGGATCGCGCTGCTCGAAGCTATGTCTTTGTGAGGAAAGACGAAGTCCCAAAAGCGGTTTCCAAGAAGCGCAAGCGCTCGAGTGACGATGAAGACAGCGACGATTCAGATTGAATAAGGCGCAAGCTCCGCATGGCGCAAAAGTCTAAATCAATCAATGGGCCCGCTCGATTGGGGCAGTCCGCGTCATCGAGACATGAAACCTGGCGATGCTCCTTAGCACATCAAACAGCCATCCTGAGTCCAGCAGATGAAGAACCTGTGGTCACGTACGCAAGATCGGGTTCAACTTGGAAAGAACGCAGACTGGGCAACGGAATCGAGCGGCCCAGCAACGGAACCGCCAGAGCAGGGAATGTGAGGCAACGTGGACAAGATACGACCGATGCTACGGCCACCCATGTGCGAAACAATCCCCCGTTCTCACCCTGATTAATCCGGCTGCAAAGCGCGGGCAAATTCGTACAGCTGGGACTTACTGTGGCAGAAGATATCATGTATCGACAAGCCGAGAGAATTCGTTGAGCTAAGACGTCGGTTCGTCTACGATGAGGGGGACCGACGAAGTCAAAGTCACAGTACAGGCATGCGGCCGGGTCCGGATTCAATAATATACGCATGGCTACAAGACTGCAGGACGAGGAGCAGAGACTGTGTCGCCACAAATTAAATAAAACAACCGAGTTTTCCGATTATTCAGGGTTCTTATTGGTACATACGTTCTCGAGGCTTAAGACAGTTGGGAGAAAGAGTCGTCCCCATGATGATTCAGCGGAAAGTCTCCCACAATCTAATCGCACCTTATGCAGTCAAGCTCGCACCGCTTCAAAGACACTGCAGGGGCATCGCAATCTGGCCTGGGCTTGTAGCAGCAGGTACACTGGGTTTTACGACATCTGGCTCTGCCACAGTCACGTTGCCCGGCTAGACCTGATACGAGCTGCGAGACCGTAAGAGGTAGAACAAAGGGGCCTGGAAACACCAGCTGCTTCAACTTTCCTGGGCCAGCAAGTCTCTGCTTTTATAGTCCGGCCGGCCAAGGTCAACTCAGCTCGGCTCGCTCCGCACCGACAACACCCGTGGCCACGAGGGGTGCAACGAACCCGGAACCCGGCCAGGCGAGCACCTGTCAAGCACAGGAGGAACATGACCACCGTTCCGTGCACGCCGACAGCCAGCCCGTTGTTGTACTGTATCTTAGCCGTCCGGCCGGCCGACCGATCACTCCCACCAGCAAGTACCCGTAATTACACAGCGACGTTCAATATAGCACATGCGACATACCCTGGCCTGCGTCCAATATACCCTCCCTCCCGAAAATACCAAACGGACATAGACACACTGTGCCGGATACTCGCAAAGTACAAAGGAATGAGACTAGGGTGGGCGAAGGAGCTCAAAGTCACCCGATTACAATCCCTCGATGCCCTCAGCATCCGACCCTTGGGATGTGATGCAGGTAGCCGGCCTTCCTCAACCATCCTCTCCTTGTGTCACGGTGCCGGTACTCGGGGCCATCCATCACCACGAGAAAGCTAAATTTTCTATTGAGATCCTTCATTTGCATGATCTCTCCTGCCCTCTTCAGATGTGGTCGCACGCCTGTGTCTTGCATAAGGCGAGGAGCGGCGCAACTTGTTGAGGCTGCATGGCTCTAAGCCCGTGCGGATCTGACGAGAGGCCCCTCCGTCTGCTGCTCCTGTTGTTCCTCGCCGGCATTGCATCTACTGCTACTGGCCTCTCAAAGCGGCCATGATCACCGACCTACCTCATCTCGATCTCTGTGCGATGCACCAATTGCGAAAACTCATGGGCTGTAACTTCCTCACATCGTGTCGGTCGGCTTGTTCCGAGGCACTTCACACCCACACCCACCCACATACACACGCGCGCAAACAGACGCATGACTTGGGTGGCCTTTTGTTTGCTTGTCACCTCATAGACGCTCGGCACCAACATGGACCGACCACTCCTGCGTCCGCGCACCGCGATGCACATGCATATATGCGCGCATACCCACATATGCCCCTAGACAACGGAGGACGGCATCCAGTCGGCTCCCCGTTCATTAAGATCCCCGCCAACGCATCCCGGCATGCGCAGACCAAAAAGCTTTCGCTTGTGCACACAAACTATGCACAATCCAATACTCATCTGCTAGGGTGCGCAGCTGTCCACGCCGGCAGACAGACGCACGACGACGGGGCCCCGGCTTCCCACACCCCTTGTGGCTGTCCCACGTTGAGAGAAACCCAATCTCCCCCCCCCTCCCCCCGAGGGTTTGCATCTCGAGATGGGTATGTGCATATGACAGCTGCACGGGACGATCCAAAGGGGGCAGGTAGGTCGACGCCCGCGGGCCGTGCCCAAACAACCTCGCAATCTAGTCCGCATAATCTCCCCGCGCGAGACGGGAACTTCGACGGCGCAGCCTACCGGGGGCCCTTCAGGGGACGGGAAGGCGGGCGGGCATCGGTCTCGTACTCTTCACTTGACGGGTACGGGACAAGGTTGCATACGCGAGACAGCGCGTTCGACCAGGAGACTGGCTCAATTTCGGGGGCTCACGCGCGAGGCGAGGCAGTGGTGGTCCGCCCCGGTGGCCTGGTTCGCCTGAGACGAGACCAGCCTCGTCCATCATAGTCAAGCTTGGTAATGCATGCTGCGAAACAAATCGAACAAAGAGCCACAGCGGGAAGCTTTGAGACAGCATGTGGATATCTATCTCGGTGCTAGCAAGGGGGCAAGGTTCCCTGAGCTGCAGTGGGTTAGGCAGCGTTCAAGATCAGCTACCCCGCCCGTGCTTTGTCGATCCAGCGAGGAGGCCCAAGTGGCTAGCCAGCAGTCGGTCTGAAAAAAATACTGGGCAGCGCGTCCTGATCACTTCTCATATTCGCATATACCGTACCGCGCCAGGGGTGGACAGGCTTGATTACCCCAAACGAGCGCCCGGTTTACGAAGTACCTGACGAGGCGACCCCGGCCCCGATCCGGCCCAGCTCCTCTCATGGGGCAAGTCTATCAATCATGGGGTGAGGATGGGCGCGGATACATGTTTCCCTGCCGCGTTTGTTGGTTAATGCTTCCTCCAGTAAAAGGCGATTCGCATGGTGTGCGCTCGAGGGACAGGGGCGGGGGGACATGCAGCAACACCGAGAGGTTTACTTGCGAGGCTCAGATATGCGACCAGGAGCGAATTTTACGACGGCCCACGGTTGATGGAATTGAGCGCCTCGTCAGTCGATAATGATATGAGACAAGACCCAGCATGCTCACAGAGGGAAATTGACAGGAACCATCCAACGTTCGCTCCGGGTTGACCAGATGCCTCAAACCGTATTGCCAAACCTCCCCCTGCTTCCCTTCCAGAAGGAAAAAAAAGGGAGAACGATAGAAAGAATCAAATGGAACCAGCTTCTCCCATGCATGATGGGTGGGTGCGTGACAAAGACCAAGGCAGCAATTGTTGAAAGCTGCCTCTGGAAACCAGTACAGGATGAACAGAAAGAGCTCAGATCCGAGATGTGTCTCGACAGCTGATACGAAATGATTCCAACCTGCATGTGCCGTAGTTGACTACCAGCCAGCCATCCTCAGCCCAAGAGATTCGACACGTTCGACCGTCCACATCCCCGAAGCGGTCAGTCTGAATAGATCGAATGTCTGCCCGCCTTCACCTGCCCTGGATGTGGCCCAGGGGTCGCCTGGCAGATTGAGAAAAGAATACGAAAATGCTCGCTTGGTTTCAGTAGATTAATGTTCTTCCTGGTAGGAATAGAAATCGCAAAAAGACTGACACACGTGGAAAGGCCCATCATTCTGTTCGAGCGCCCCTGGCCCCCCCCCCCCCCCAAGCGCCTCCCTTCCGACCCTGCCAAGGTTTTCAAAATTTTGTCCCGTTGTGCTTCGTTCTTGCTCTTTGCCCCTTGCGTTCTCCTTTCCCTCTATAATCTCATCCGTCGTTAGAAAAGGAGAAAAACAAACACCTTGTGTTGCTTGCTGATTGTGGGGGCCAAAATAGCACCACCAGTCACCGCCTGCCCCGAATCCGTTCCGACCAAAGGCGCGCGCACACACAACACACTTGTCCTTGATACACAATCTCCAGATCTTGAAGATGTCTGACAAGAAACCCAGATTCGTCGCGTCATTTCGTCTCTCCCATCCGATCCGCGTTATGCAAATGCGTTCGTAGTCGGATTGTGCTCGTTTGAGTATTAAGTGTACCAATGATCGCCAGAAGACTTTGCGTGTGTTTGAGAGCCGAAAAAGTGAAGGGAGAAAGAAGAAGATGCCCTGTTGTCATCCAGCCGCTAGCTATACCATCTATTCCTGTAGAGGCGTAAAAGAAGTTTTTTGCAAAAAGCCAACGCGAATTTGTGATGGTCATGGGGGTCGTCAGATTACGATTGAGATCGAAAGAGGGCCGCGAAGCCACGTGGTGGTGTAACAGAAAATCACGTCAGCCGGCCCAAATAGTTGAGTTGCCTCTTGGTTGAATAGGTCTCCCTCTCTTCAATATCGGATTCACGTATTCCACCGTTTGTTGTGGGTTTTGGTCCCAGCATACTCAAAGCCGCTGCCTCCTTCATCGTGCAGCTGTCCCCGGCCGAGCGATTCAATCTTCAAGCTGGGCCCGGACAGGTTCCTGGGGTCATGCTGCTGTGTGAGATAGTTCGGGAAGCCTTGGGTCGGATGCGAGTGGACGGTTCCCTGCGGGACGCTGGCCGTCCGATATATGCTGGCGGGACCAGTGTCGTAGGAGCCTCGCTGCATGTTGTCGAAGGGCGCTGCCTCGACGTACTGAGGGGTCTGTGCAAGAGGGACGGGCTGCTGATGCACATATGAACCTGATTGATGTGCCTGCTGCTGCTGATTATCAAAGGAGGAGTACATCGACGGTGTGGTCGGCGGATTCGTCGCCTGCCAATTCGGGTACAACCCGGATGTGGTCGCGCTGCCATATTCTGACGGCGAGGCATACAGAGACGGCCGCCGGCTTGAGGCGTGAGGATCTGAAAAGTTCTCCTGCAGGGGGATTCCAGCCGCTTGGGGGATTGCGGATTGGTTGCCAATAGAGCTGCCTTCTACGAAATTTGGCTGGCCAGAACCGAGGTCCGGCTGCATCATTGACGGCTGGTGGTGGTATTGGTGGCCTCGCACTGGCAGGTCTTGCAAGAATGGCCCACCCTGCAGATTACCAGCCGGACTTGGTTCACTGCTCGGAGCCACCAGCAAGCTATGATCTGCGGTCTTTGGTGTCGAAGCAGTCGCTGGTGCAGGGTTTTGGTCGGCATCATCGTCCTCCTTGGGAACGTCGTCTTCTTCATCGTCAGATTGATAGTTATCGGGAACCTTATCATCGGCCATGACCATGGCTTCATATTCGGCATCTGCGGGCGCTCAAGTTAGAATCTTCTAGGTGAATTGCAGGCTGAGTGACTGGCGTACCGATCTCCCCGTTCTTGAAGCGCTCTTCGTAGCGAGCAACCTTGAAGATTTCTCTGAGGTAGGGTTTCTTTTTGGCATTGTTGGGGTTTTCCACGTCTGCAAAGAAGCTTCCAAGTGCCTCAAAGGTCGCTTCCTCCAACTTGCTAACGTTCAGGCCGTGTTTCTGAATATCTTTGTGCTGCAAGTGGTTCGGCTCCGTGATCATGTGAAGTATGTGGTTTAGGAGATAAACACGTTCTGTCTTATATCAGATCCCTGGTCCACTGACAGTCGGAAGCTGAGGTGACCTACCAGGTTTGTAGAGATGATCAGGCTCCTTGTGCCGGACTTTTTCGTCTCTCGATGCGCCCCAAGGCTTCGGCCACCAGTCCGGCGCTTTCGCGTCTGCCCCGGTGTAAGGGTGGTTGGACTGCTTCTTCGGCGCGATCAGCTTGACCCATGCCTTTGCGATCAATTTACAAGCAGTCTGTTGTATGTTCTTGAATCGTTGGTCGCAGAACTTCCAGACCTCTTCCTTGTTGCCAACCCTGATGCCTTTTTTGGAAAGTACCACTTGCACTGCTGGAAGGTCGTCATCCAATGCAACATCTCTCCTGCCAGACAAACCGCCTCTCTGCCTCTTTCGAGTCCTATAACAGGTTTCGTCGTCGTAAGCAAGAAGTCCTTGGGCGCGCCGCCGGTCATACTGTCGACGACCACCATACGCGGAGCTCATGTGAGGTCGAACTGGATCTCCGTGTGCAGGGTAACCTTCTTCGTAAGAAGGGCTAGGGGCTGAAGCAAGACGTCAGCAACTGTGTGAACAACATCGGAAAGCGGCTTCATACTTGGCATCACCCTTCCGGTCGTGTACCATTTTTGATATCCCTCAAGATCGATGTATTTCGACAGCACTTCTGAAGTCGCAGCTTCTTTCGGCCCGGTGAACCTTACCAATTGTCCGTCATCTCTAATCCCTGCCATAATGAAATGTTTGAGTGGGATGTTGCAGTACTCGTCAAGCATGGTGCAAATGTCCTAAGTACGGGATCAGCAATCGCGTGTGTGCCGGAAGATATCGTTTCTTACCATGGGAACTCTGTGCTCGTATATAGGATCATTTGGAATCCGGGCTGGCATCCTGTCGGCCGGATGCCAAAGGCGAGACGATGGGTGGCTCGGCTGCACCATCTTCGCAAAGTTGAGATATGTGCTGCAAGTGAACGATCAAGACTACACGTGCGCTTCGTGAATTTGACCAGGCGAGGCACGCTTTGCTCCGTATCGATGGCCTTTTATGGAATATTCAGCAGCCAAAGTGTCTCAGAGGCGAGAGCAGCGCGGAAAATCCATAGACTAAGAGTTGGTTAGCACCCGTGTCCCGTATCGCTGAGGCTGAAAGAGAGGCCTGAAGACATGGGTCGGTACAAGCCAGACCTTGACCGATTTCCTGTTGGCCTCCCTAAGAGTGGTCTACAGAGGCTCCAAAATTGCGAGTGGGACAGGCGAGAGCCAATACCAGGGAACAGTACAGGAGGGGGAAAGAGTTCAGGCTGGGATTTCCATACAAATGAAAGAACCGAGTGGTCCAAGAATTGTGACTGATTCCGACTGATCTGTCTGGCCAGGAAGCAGGCTTGAGTGGCGTGTATGGCTGATATATGTGCGAGGGTATGTGTAGGGCAGCGTAGATCAAGGAAAGCAAGCCGTACCTGAAAAGAACAACTGCCGATAGCTCTTGGTTGCCACCTCGACAGACGGCAAATTTCCAGACAGCGAACAGGTCGAGTTCAAATCACAGACCACTGGCACGGGTCTTGCGTGTCTGTTGGAGCGGGAGCTTGCTGAAGCCGAGTGGGACGGGAATCGGATATGCACCAGACTGACACCCTGGCCACGGCAGGATCGACGGTATCAATCCTTAGGGTACTGTTTCGTTGGAAATAATTAAAATCACAGAGGGAGGCCCATCCGACAACAAAGACAGAATGCTGGCTTGTGTCAGATCGAACCCTGTTGCTGCGGCCAATTCCAGGATTGCTAGCCCTTGTACATGCGCTTGGACAGACGGACCAGCTCGCTGTGATCACTTTCCCAGAAGAAACGGGCGTCACAGTCTTCTTTGTCTGCTGTACGGCTGTGAAACATCGGAAAGCTGCTCTCCACTTGCCCACGAAAGCCTCTCAGCGTGAGAGTGGCAATCAGAGTCGTGGGCTCAGGAATCCAGCGCCTGGTCAGTAGCCCGATGCCTCGGCGTTTCGTCGATGCTGACGAAAAATAGAGGATGTCCCCTTACGAAGACGAGGCTATTAACGCGTGCTACAGATGGTGACGAGCACGAGCTGAGCAGATGAGGCAAGAGATGCTGAAGTAGCCTGGAGAAGTCGGGTGAAGTATCGTGTCGCAAGGATCGAGTGGGACAGAATTCGACTGCACAAAACCGCACAGCCCGTTTCTAATGAGTTATGAGGAAAAGAGGCGACCAGATTGTTTCTCCTGTCGTGTTCGGTAGTCCAATCACTGTTCACAAGGGTGGCCCGGTGGTTTGCGGCAGATGGCAGATGGGTGGAGTCTCTCGGCCAAGGTACCAACAGACAATGTCGAGTAGTATAATTCAAGGTGAGAATGCAATGAAACCGAGTCCGTAGGCGGGAAATTGAGGCGGAAAGATGGAGGCTCCTAAATCAACTGTCCCAATGGCGGCTGCTCATCAACCGTGACCGCAGTGATCGAAGATCGGATAGCGCAGAAGCGGAATGGTGAGAAGAGATGGACGTGAACTGACGCCTGCGGCGGCAAACGAGATGGGGATACGTTCCGTTGGCTGTGTCACCAAGAGGAGCGATCGAGCCTTTCCTAGCCTCTGGCTCGTTTCGGCGCGGGAGAGGAAGAAGGCGGAAGATAGGCCAAGAAGTCGGGCTTGACTGCGAGGAAGGGAGTAATGTATTTCAAAAAGAATGCAGGTGCCACCATATGTACGTGTGATGGAGTGAGTCCCTTGTGGTTGGCAAGGATACTCAGATAAAAAAAAAAAAAAAAGAGACGTCCGCGGGCTACACAGACCCTTGTCCCATGCAGGAGACAGTGGGGATTTCACAGAGCCCAGTGCGTACTATGGGCCAGGAGACAGGTGCTGAATCTCAATCGTTGACCGGGGCAGAGGGCAAGCTTCTACCGCATGTAATCGTAAAACCGGGGATGCACCCGATAGATCTCGGTAAGGTCGGTCTACTGACCTGCGACCGGAGTGACGATCGGGGAAGAGCCGTGAAAGTGACGATGATGTGCTGGCCTGCTCTGCCCATGGAGGATGCCGCGAAAAGATGGAAGCCTGCCAAACGGAAGGGCCTGGTTATAACGTCAATCAAAAACGGGTGTGATGGCACCTTGTGCCGTACTGTACATGCTGGGGGAAATAGAGGAGGTGGTCCAACAAGAGACTGTGTTTGGGTGGGGAACACGGCGACTGGTCGAGGGTGTGGAAAGGGCTTTGCCTGATGCATGGCGGGCTGCAGCATGTAGCTCGATGGGTATACAGCGCGCCATATTGGCTGCGAGTCGCACAGTGACGAGAGGGGATCTAGAGAAAAAGCAAGACAATTGCTGATATCTGCGGGCCGGGTAAGAAATTCCGGCTTGTGGAGGGCAAGAGAGACCTGGAGGACCATGTTCAGTTCACCTGCCTGCTCGAATCCTTCCGCCTCGCCGCTCGACCGCCAGTCAGTGTGTTGAGAGCTTGAGAAGGCATTTCTGTCGAGGCTAACAAGTCGTATCGATAACCGTCGTCACGAATTTAAATCTCTGATTGCGTATGGCACACCTCGACAGCCTTGGGGTGACAGCAGAGCCGGCACTGTCGCCTCTGCGGTCATACAAGTATACTTGTCGGGGTACAAGACCAAGCCTGTGGTACACAAGTACCTACTTAATAGGCCTGGGTGTGGAGGATGGCAGGGTAGGAAGCAGCCAAGCTTGGCTGGTCGAGGATCTCGCTGCTGCAGCCGCCGCAGATGACGAAAAGGGATTTCAGATGGCCATGACTACTCTATTCAGAGGTAGAGGTGCGAGGATTTGATGGGGAATGTGAGCAGGCTTGCGCAGGCATCGACATCAGCATCGGCAAGTATCGCACACCAGGTCGACGGCGGAGCAGCTTGCCCACACGATTGAGAACATTCTGAAATAGGCATCTCCTGGTGGGGAGACATGATATGCTCTCCCACCGTTGTGGTCGTACTGTGGTGGGCATCAAGTGGACCGCCCGTCCCCCCGGTCCCAGCCCATACAGCCGCGGAGGCGCTCGAATGTGAGCTTCCACACTCTGCCCGGCGCATCTTTTGGCGGCCACCAGTTGTGATGCGCGACAAGCTAGAATAGCGATCCAAGGACCATGCCACGGACCGATTGAGAAACGGCCGTGGCTAGTGAAGAGCGCTGGGGGTTTTTCGAGCGAAAAGGCGCTCGGGGAGAGAAGCGCTTCCCAGCTGCTTTGAAGCACCGGCGGAGTTACGGCAATAGGCTGCACCGAGCAGAAGTGGCTACGGGCAGCAGGACGATGGTTGAGAGGGAGCAGGGCTCAGCAGGATCGTTGTGGCAGAGACGCGCAGCCGAGCAGATGAGCCTGACGACGAGGAGGCCCTGAGAGGCCTGCGACGCTTTCCACACTGCCAGGACTGCACACGAGTTGTTGTGAGGGTGTGGCCAATGGTGCCCTGGCTCCGACAAGGGCCTGGTGTGAGACTCTGGGGACACGCTATTCCGGATTGGCAACGAGGCCTGTGCCATTACCCAGAGCCCAGAGCCCAGAGCCCAGAGCCCAGAGCCCAGAATCCACAGCTGCGCCGGTGGGTCCCTGTTGGACGGGGACGGGGGACAAGAACTGTCCTGTCAGCCTGTACGGAGTACTGTGTTGTAGGGGTAGGGCCCTGCGAACATGATCGGCCCTATCGCGACAACACTGTAGTGATCCAGCCCCACGACTGGCAGAGGCGTCGTAGTCTGCAAGGCTGTGGCGACGAGGAGGTTTGAAGCCACCTCGATAGACGCCGGCCAGTGTCCTCTGAGCGCGTGAGTGCGGAAGAAGAAAGAAGCGGGCAAGAAGGGAGCGAGGGAGGGATGGAGCGAGGCAGAAACACAGGAGAAAGCCAGCCAAGTTTGACCAGGTAGGCAGAGTGTCTATACTCACTCACCTATGCAAGACATGGTGGGCTTGGAAAAACCACTGTACAGTAGACCGTACGTACACGCTGTACTGTACAGTAGAAGCCGGATTTGTGGATTTAATCCTCTGTGCGTGGAGCTTGTCCAGCCCATGGCACAGAAGCCCGAGGTACTAGCAGGACCTAGTGTGCAGTACTGTACATTCGTTAAAACGCCCCTCAGTTCCCACCAACTCGGGAAGCTCCACCGTCAGTTCCACCCCTGTTCCCAAGACGGACACCAGTCACCACGATTACGTCAGGCCCCTGTCCCTTGTCCCTTGTCGCCTTGTCGCCCAGTCGTGGTTGCAGTCTGTTGTCTCTCTGCTGTCACCCCACCTCGGCTCACTTCCATTGCAGGCCTGAATCGCTGTCGCTGGGCACGGCGGCTACTTCCTTCCTTGGTGGGTCTGGGGATTACGTGACTTGTCAAAAGGCATCTCAAAGCTCGATCTGGCGAGGGGAGACGAGACGAGCTGACGAGACGGCCATAGGCCATCTGGGCAGTCAGTCGAGCTGGGCCGAGCTGGGCTAAGCTGAGGTGCCATGTGGGATGGCGTCAAGCACAGGCAGAACATAAGTACAGTGCCTAGGTAATTACCTAGGGGCAGGTAGGTACCTAGGTAGTAATGCACACAAACACACCCACCCACACCCACACCCAACACATGGGGGGCAAAGATTGTGGCAGACTCTCACCAACAACAAGAACAAGAACGGACTGCAAGACGGCACGGTGCCCCTTTTCACTTCGCAGCAAGCACAATACATCCAGAGTGCCAGCTTGCCTGCACTGTCCTCTTCTTCTTCCTCCATCACCCATCACTACCATCTCCACCACCACCACCACCACCACCACCACCACCACCAACACGGACACCAACTGCTCAACCAGCCGCGCCACACTGCACCACTCCATCGGCCGAAGCCCTCTCTTCGGTAAACTGGAGGCGCTTTCACACAACACTGTAGTGTAGCGTACCAGCATCAGCATGCTGTTCCCACCAGCCCTAGCAAGGCGACACTCCACCGTCGGGTGGCCCCCCACAGTCAGAAACGGGTCTCTCCTCGGCGGCTGCCTTCCTTCGCAAGAAAACCCCGTTTGTAAATATGGGTCGCGGACTCTGGCTTCTGATCTCGATCCCCCTGCCGCTGCGATTCAGACGGGAGACATTTGATCAGTCACAACGGCGACATGATGCAAAGGAGATTCCCGCGCCTGTCTCAGTAATGACCGCCTCGCGAAAATAACAATACAAAGATGGCACAGATCCGTCCTCCAGGAAACGAAACAAACACTCTAAAAGGCCCGCATCCTCGCAGCCACTGCAGCAGCACTCGAGCTGTCGAGTCGGCCCATGCTCGTCTGCATCATGCCGCCAAGCCAGACGGACGGGATCAGCCTCGGAACGAACCAAAGCAGAAGTCCAAATTGCCAGCCCGTCCGGGACAGGGGACACATGAGGCCGGCGCCATATCGGAAACTACTCCCTAGCGAGTACCGTACAGTACAGCACAGTGACTTCTGGAAAGTCCGGCCCCGTGGACCTCTCCTTGTCCGCTCTATTGCGATCCCTTACCTAGCGCTGCAGTGGCGGCACGGCGCGATACTACACACTGTAGCAGTGGGCCTCATGTTTGTACGGCCCTCGTCCCGAGTGGTCATCTGTTCGTTCACCACATGTTCTGGACCGTCCCCGGCAGGATAAAGAAGCAAACGCGCCCGTGTCCTCCAGCGCAAGCTCTCTTTCTTTATGCCAGCAGAACAGAGCCGACTGACGGCCGCTCAAGGAGGGTGGCACGAACCCCACCCCTGCAACAGTACCGCCGAAGGGGCGCGGGGGGGGGGGCATCAATCTTGTGGTCACCTCTCCCAGCCTAGCACGCCTAGCAAGCAGCGTCATCCCTACCAGCCCCCTAATGTGCATCACGATATGAGAATAATGGGCGAGAATAATGGGCATGATCTGCCGGATCGGCAGCAGTGCGTCTCCCGGGACAGGTCGACTTCCCTTTCCCAACTAGCCCCGGTCGTTCGTCCGATTTCTCCAATTACCATCGGCCCAGACCCCAACGTGACCCTCACGCGGGCACAGTGACCATACCACAGCCTAAAGGCGGGTTCTACTTATGCAGCACCACTTCGTCTGCAAGGTATCATGTGTCTTGTGGTTGCCTCCTCCGCGCTCTTCGACATCCCAGCCGACCGGGACCTTTTGTGTCAATTTCTTTTACGGTCATCGTAGGCCCAAAGAATTAAAAAATTGCTATTCGACCGGCAAGGCCCGAGTTCTGAAGGACCTCGGGTGGTCTGGTTCATGTCCAGGACTGGTGCGTTGCAGGTTGAACTCCGATTGTCGAGCTTGGATCTGTGTATCTGAGACCTAGTCAACTTTATCTGTTCATCCGCATCGATTCGGTGGCTGGCCCAGGGATCAATGAGAGCCTTTAATAGAGCTTGTCAATCACGGCCGCCCGCATATAGATTTCCAATTTCAATCGCATACAACATCACCGTCCATGGCCGGCGAGGATCTCGGCTGTCTGGTTCAAAGAACAATCAATCGACCTGATGACATGAGAAGCATACTTGTATGCTGAACGTGGCTGCCGAGTTTGACCAGCATGCACAGCAAATGAAAATATCCAAGAGTTTGTCAGTAGCTCTGCTCTCAACTACCGAGCGACATACGACCTCTACTCGCCCGCATGAACAAGCAGACCTTTGACATGCAGCATTTTCCTCACATCGCCATAGATCTCATAACTCGGCAGGTGCCGAGATCAATTCTACATGTCGATATTCTTGGGGCTGGCTTACCCGAACCTCGCCTCATTCTCGTTGGTGTTTCAGCCCTCCCCAGACTGCACCAACGCGGGCGGCCTTCACCGGTCTCGATAGCCTCTTGTTGCCGAGCACCCGCCCTGCAAGGGCACATCGGAAGGGGTGTGCGTGCCTCACTCATCATGTGGCCACCATCACCTGTTGACGGGTGCACCATTGTATCGGATCTGCTGCAAACCCTGGTCCCCCGTGGTGGAGTGCCGGATTGGAAAAGTGATGCATCCATGGCTCTCACATCTGAATGATCCCGATTCAACACGTCTCCAGAGCCGGGCCGACATTTCAAGATGCACTACCACAGCTCGGGTACATTTTCGCCATCCTCACCACCTCAGACACATTAAGATGGCAGTAGTGGCCTGCGATCTGCCCTCTGTCGGTGGCTTCGAGCACACAGGGGGCTCTTTTCGTCGAAAGTCAGGGTGTGCATAATCTCGGATCCATGAGTTCGGGTTCCTTGTGCAGACACCCAAATTGCACAACACCTAGCAGAGGTTCTCGGCTCTGAGCTGACACTGGATTATCTCACGCGCCAAGTGCCAGGCCACGGTTGAGGTAGACTGTCTCTCTCCTTTCCCATTTCGATTGAGGAAGGCGATGGACTCGTACGAGGTCTTCTTCGACCCTATTCCAATCACATCCTAGCGCACAAGGGGGCTCCAAAGAGTATTATCAATCGTTGTCTCCGGAAATTGGCTAAGTCGAACAATGGCGTGGTACACCGCGTCGCGTGGCTTGGTCTACATTCTATTGTTACTATGGTTCGCCCGCTTGGTAGATTCTCCGCCATCCGAGGGACGATACTGGAAAAGCCACCCTCTGCGAAGCCAACAAGACCCAAAGCGCACAAGGTATTGAATGGTACATCTTGGGCTTGCTTGGTACTTCAGGCCCCGATGCCCGCAGAACTTGGTGATCGTCGGTGTGAAAGCTCGGAGAGTCAAGGGCAGTCATCCTGGTTAGGGCTCAAGGGTACACGAGAGTCAAAGGGCAGTTTTGCCCCACATTTCCTGTCAAGAGCGGGAAGCATTGACAGAGTCAAGGAACAGGGGTTCACATAAGCTCACCGACGTTCGAGACTAACCATCTCGTCCCGACAACACCTCTTCACAACACCGTCAAGACACAGTGTTCAAGGTCACGGAGCCCTCCTCAAGCCCCGGGAAGCAACCCTGGAAACTCTCAGCGAGAGTAGTGGTTCTCCGCAAGGGCCCATCCTGCTCTGAGTCCCCGGCCTGAGTCGAGGTGGAGCCAGGCTGGGCCACCTTCGTGGTATTTGTGCATAATATTGCACCGCGACGCACGCACAGAAAGCACAAGCAACAGCGAATGTCACCTTGACGCTCAAGCAGTTGGAGACTGTTTTGGGTGGTAGTGGTCCACCCACTTACTGCCGGCATTGCGCTGGAACCATGGTTTCATCACGAACCACAGCTCACGATGTAACTCCTGCCCGCCCGCCAGCCTGCTTGTCACCCACCAACGGTCGAATAATGATGGGTCGCATGCAACTGCAGCCAGCCATGCTGTGCCCCTTCCAGAATTGTTTCCCACTGGTTGGAATAGTCCGGAGCATTGTGAGCCAGCGCCAACTGCTACTTTGATTCGATACATGTGGACGACATCTCATCGGATGGGTGTGCAGCACACCCAAGACTCGGTGACTCTGAGGCACAGTGTACCACTGGGAAAGCACTTCTCGTGTGAGACGGTACACCACGACTTTCCCGTTTGCTTTTGGCCAGTTAGATTGAGCGCACTCCATTTTACGATTGCTCTAGATCCTGAGCGTGGAGGCCGACCAAATCTCCCGAGTGGCACCCAAGCCCCTTGACACAATTTTGGACGTCAATCCTGGGTGACAGACCCGGATTCGGAAATCACGAATCATACCGATCATTACACGTGTTCCGGCTCCTCAGTAACAACAGTTTGGCCGCGAGGCCACCGCTCCAGTAAGGCGGGATGTCAAGAACGGCCCAATTGTCCTCTGCGGAGACCGTTCGGGGCCGTCCAGGACGTCCAGGACGTCCAGGATCAACTCTATGGCTCAAATGGAAACCCGCTAAGAATACCCAAGCAAATCCAGGAGAGCGACGGTGCTGTGGCCTGCCTGCCTGCCTGCCTGCCTGCCTGCCGACCACAGTTTGATGCCGGGCGCGGCACCCTGAACACGGGCTGGCGCGAAGGACATGTCCTGATCCAGCGCCAAGACAATGGCGGTCTCTGCTAGACATCACCAAATACAGAGGAAATGTCGGCGGTGAAGCCCCTATTTCCTCCTTCAACCGCCACTGCTCAGGGGACCCTAGGTGCGATGGTGCTCCCTGAAGCCTGAAAACCTTGCGACCAGTGAAGCTCTCAGACAGTGTTGACTTCCCGATTCCTTCAGTCCCAGCCAGGCCTGGGCGCTGTTACAACCGAATCCTTGCTTTAACGTGGACAGGCAAAGACAGCCAACGCCTCAAAAGGCTGGGAGACGTCTCCGACTGCCGTACTATTCGCACAGAACTGCTTACTACCAACAAAACTCTGACGCTGCTGATACCTCCTCTCCAAGGAGAGGTGCACTGCGCTAGGTGAAGAGAGCTCAGAGGTCTGCCTGCAATACCACGCCAAACAAACAGCCGTAACCCTGTTTTGAAATCTTGTGCATCCAAGCCCCCCTCCTGATATGTATGACTGCAGTATCGACGGCATGCACAGTCCGGAGATCGGCGCAACAAGCACATGCCGTGTCACGCGACTAAGTAATTCTAGCCGTGTTCGCTGGCAAGGCGATGGTCAGCAGGAGCCCCAACTGCCCCAATGGTTCCCGCATTGATCGCGATTTCGGGGTTGTCAGCAACATGCTTCTCCCGACATCGAGACTGCCAGGTCAGCCAACATGCACAGGTGTCAGGCAAAAGAAGACCCCCAACTGCACCACAGGCGAATTGCGTAGTGAGTGACTGCCGCTCGTGTGAATGCCAACCGCCGGTAGTCTCACCTGGTGCCAATCCCCGCGTCGCGCTCGTTAATACCGTCTACTGGCTCAGGCCTCAGCATCTCGACTGGGGACAGCGAGGGACCGCCGAAGACTTCAAAAGCTGTGCGCTTCACTGCAGGATCCTGCTGCACGGATCTGCGTGGCCGGGACGGGAACTCTTTGTGGAAAAGAGACGCTCACTTGTCCTCGACGTCTCTAAAACATCCCATGTACAGCAGTACCGTACATGCATATGCCAACAGCAGCAAGTGACCTACCAAGTCTTGATTCTATAGGCACATATAGCCCGGGGGACGCGCTCGCGGAAGCACGCGTGCAGATCAGCCTCCCAGGAGCGTTGAATAGCTCGTGGGATTTTGCAAACGCCTCGTTTAAAGTTGCTCATCACCTGTGGAGCACCCTTGATCCTTCTGGCCCTTTGTGTGGGCGCTCCACTGCTCCGCGGCAATGCCAACGAAGGCATTGGCTCGATTGCCTTTTCGGTATGACGCTTTTCATGTGATCTGGTGTTTAGCTCTTTCCATCACTTTCTCCCTCGCCGTCGTTGTTTGCTCTACGCGGTCTTCCTGGCGCTCTAGGGCCCTTGTTGGCGATTCAGAGCCCGCGAGTCGGAATGTGGGTGAAAGGCCTGAACACCGGCGCTGTGCTCACCCAACCATCATCACATCTGTGTGCTACGCAGCGCAAGGGTGAACTCGGAGAAAGGCTCTATTCCACGGGACGGCAGTTTTGCGCAAGTGCTGTGCGTCCTGGCTCTGGACCCAAAATGTCCTCTACAGAACGCGCGACTATGTCTCAGCTTTCAATCAACGTCCTCGTCAAGGTCAAGTGGAGAGGAATGGCTAGCTCATTTCGCCCCGCCCCGCCAGTCTCGCCTCGATACGTAGCCATGATGTGCGGTCAATTCATCATGACCGGGGGCGAGCGAAATACGGGATGCAGTCCCCGTCGCATGAAATTAGACTGCCGACACCAGGCCAGAGACGACAAAAAGACGAGCCAAGATCATACAACCACAGGGCTCCGTCATTCTGAGAACATGGTACAGAGGCAAAGGACCACCCCTCTTCGGCCCCCTCCTGTGCATTTCCGAAAGGTGGATCTATGCTGTCAGAAGGGAGCTGCGCCGCATTGCCCATCACTCCAGGGAAAGCCCCGGGAGTCATCTTCCCAACGGGCTGCGGGCCTGCTGCGCGGGAGCCGCCCCCCGGTCTCCCGCGTCGGACTGGTTGGTGTGTGCGAGAGAATGCGACCTTTCTCCCTGGGGCAAGACGGCGAGATTCAACCGTGTGACAGCTCATATTCCCGTGTGAAATTAAGCCACACGGGGATGGGGGATCAGGGGAGGCTGGGCTATATTTCGGAGACAACAAAAAAGGAAAACAAAACCCCGGGGCAGCTGAAGCTACAGATCCCCCAGGTGAGATGTCGGGCGCCCGCCGCCTGGGACGGGAGGAGGTAGGGGCTAGGGGTGGACCAACAGCAGCCAGAGTGAAGCGCAGCAACTCGGCAGCGACTCCATCCGCATGTTGCGACAGTTGCTTCTTCCGCCTGCCGCAAGGGAAACCCCCGGAGGAGGGGGGGAGGGGAATGGACGATATGTGGTCGCGCTCTTGACCGTGTGTTTTTGATTTTACTTCTTTTTTTTCTTCTTTTTTTTTGGCTAATCCTTCTTCTTCAATAGGTAAAAGCCACTGCTTACGCACGCAGACACGTTCTCGGTGTTGGTGCGGTTGCACAACGTCCCTAGTAGGTCACTGGAGAAGTCTCATCCTGTCCGAGCCTTCTCTTCCTCTTGGGCCGCCTCGCCTATCAAGTCTGGGATCCGCACACCGACACACCGTGGCAGAGTGCGCGCCGCCCACACCACCGGAGGGGGGGGGTATCTTGGTGGTAAGAACTATGTACAACCAACAGCACATCGACGCACTCGTCTCACCGTCGACCACCCCCTACCCTACGCCACCACACCCACTCGCAACCCACCCCCCTTCACCCCACATGCCTGCCGAAGTTTGTTGAAATCCCATCCGAGATCTGAGATGGGTTTTTTGGAATTTCTTTTGAATATGGTCAGAGCAGGCTGTCTCTGTGTAACTACATGAAGAAAAAAAAAAGAGAGAGAGAGATGCTTTGACCCGCTGCCTGCCTGCCGGTTTCATGCATTGCTTCGCTTACACTTTTTTTGCCCTGCCGATTTGCCAGAAAACAACGACACCACCGACACCTTATCAAACTAAGCCTAAGGCCGAGGCGATGGGACTCTAATATCTGGTCACGTACCAACATAATCTCCTCCTGCTACTCCTCCTCGTCCTCGCGTCACTCACTCACTTTCCCATCCTTGTCCAGGCCGGCCTGCTTGACCAGCGAGTAGAAGATGCCCCTGCGGCCGATGAGGTCCTGGGGCGGCCCGAACTCGGCCACCTCGCCCTTGTCCAGCACGACGACCCTGTCGCTGTCGAGGATGGTGTTGATGCGGTGCGCGACGGTGATGATGGTGCGGTTGGCGAACAGCGGGCTGCGCAGCGTCTGCTGCAGCATGGCGTCCGTCTCGACGTCCACCGCCGCCGTGGCCTCGTCCAGGATCAGGATGTTCGAGGGCGTGAGCATAGCACGCGCCAGGGACACGAGTTGCCGCTGGCCTTGTGAGAGGTTCGAGCCTGCGCGAGGGGAAAAGCGGGCGCGGTGGTCAGCCATTGTCATCGTCATCATCGTACATTGCTATTTTGGAGAAGGAAAGAATGAAGGAAAGGAAAGAGTGTGCTGATTTGCCCGTGAGTTTTCCCGTGAGTTTTCCCGTTTGTTACTCAAGGATGGGGGCGATGATGTAAGACGCGAGGCAAAAGGGAGGGAAAGGAAGCGAAAGAGCAGGCAGGCTCTCCGAGCACATCGTCGGCTAAGGGGAAAATTGGGGTGTGGGTGAGACGTTGCCGGCTGTAATGCGAGCCAGATCGAGCGTGTCCAACCAGGCCACGTACGACCCGGGCTTTGTCCAGCCGGACATGTGTGACCACAGACGTGTGCCACGTGAGGTTGCAAGGTATAAACAGGTGGCGTACGGCTCGAGTGACAAAAAGTGAAGGGGTGTAAAGAGCTTAAGACTGTGTGGATGGCCACGAGACCAGAGTTTCCTGCATGTCATGGAGATCATGCAGGCACTTCTCTTTTCGGCTCGCGAGGAAGCTCGGATTGGGAGCTAACGGCGATTGCCCATTCAGCCACCCGCCCAAGAGGCGAACTCTCTCTCAAGAGACCGCCGGGCTGGCCGCTGGCATTCGGCCCATCAAAATCCTCGTATGTGCCAGAATGGGGCAAAAGGTCCAGTTGGCTGTTACAAGTGACGATGCTGTGCGAGGCAGGGTGTACGAGAGGGCCGACGGAAAGCGAAAGGGATCTGTTCGTATGAGTGTGTACTCACCTGCTTCCTGTATCCGTGCTTCAAGGCCACCATCCATCTGGCTAACGTGGGCCTTCAGTCGGGCGTGCTGGTAGTGACGGTCAGTAAAAGGATCGCACAGCCTAGCAGACCGACGCGCCACGGCATAAACGTTTTCTGCCATGTGGCAGGGCTATTGGAGAGGATGGCTCCTGTGTAACGACTTACCTCGAGAACGCTCCACAGCTCGGTATCCTGCAGCATCTGAATCAGTACTCATGATCTCATGGCCAGAAAGGGTTGAGCAGTGGTAGTCATGTCTGGGGGCTTGAAGTGGCAGTTCCCAATCCGTTCAAGGGTCTGGGACAAATTCACCCTTCTGGGCGCGGGAGAACATGAGAGCTGAGGTGGCTTACATCATGTACATGACCCGGATCCAGGTTATCCCTAACGGTTCCTTCGAAGAGAGCAGCGTCTTGAGGTATTATCGCCAAGCGGCGTCGGAGGTCCAGTAGACCGATGCTGGACGTGTTCATCCCGTCGATGGATATGTTGCCGTTGGCTGCCTCGATGATGCGGAACAAGGCAAGCGTCAGGCTAGACTTCCCAGCCCCAGTACGACCGACAACCCCAATCTTCTCATGTGACTTGATATCGAGCTTGATGTTCTTGAGAACAAGGTCCAAGCCCTCGCGGTACCTCGCACTGTAGTTGTTGAAGGCGATAGTACCGGACGCGGGCCAGGCAGCGGGCGGCCGCTTGTTGGGGTTGATCTCAGGTGCCTCACTTGGTAGCCTGGCGTACTCTAACACTCGCTCGACAGAGACAATGTTCGTCTCGACCTCGACGGTCTGACGGACGATCCAGTTGAGCGAGGTCGTGATCTGTAGCGCGTATGACATGGCCAGACCGACCATACCAGGAGTCAGCCCGCTGTGGCCCACGACGGAAATGATGGCGAATCCTGCGGCGGCGAGAATGACCACGGCGCCGATGAACTCGAGGCGGATGGCCAACCATCTGTTGGCGCTGATGGATGGGAAGAAGGCTTTCAGATTGGAGTCCACTCGCCACTCGTTTTCACGCTCGAATCGCTGTTGCTGACGGTAGGCCCGAATGGTGGAGATACCGCCTAGTGACTCTTGGAAGTGAGCGTAGATCGGGCTCCGGCTCACACTGTCCAGCCGCTTCAGTTCGCGAGAAGTTCTCAGGTAGTACTTTTGGATCCAAAGGTACATGGCCCCCATTGGAAGGATCAGAGCGATGAAGGCGGGCGTCGTGAAAGACACAACAGCCAGCGTGAAACCTGACTTGGCCACATTCACGAAGAGCATGTTGAAGGTCCTTGCGAGGACCTCGTCCACTCGGTAGATATCAGACGAGAATCTGTTCAAGATTCGGCCCGCGGGCGTCGTGTCGAAGAAGGACATGGGGCTTCTGAAGATGGCCTTTGCCATACGTTCGTGCAGCTTTCGTGAGGCCTCGATAGAGCAGAAGATCCACAAGATCAGCGTTTGGACTACTGTCAGGCTGGCAGAGCCAATCCCAAAGGCAAAGTAGATGCCGATGTATTTTCCAACATCGTTGTTGGCACCATCTTTGGAATTAGTCTCCGCCCAGTCCTTCAGCCAAAAGTTACCCCCAATCTGGGCGGTCTGGGCGGCCAGCAACGCGGCCAAGTACACAGCCACAGCGAGGGGGTCATTCATCTTTGCGTACTCGCCGTAGACAGACCATTTCACCTTGCCTTGCTCGAGGTGCTCTTTCGCCTGTCGGGTCTTGCTGGGTGCGGCTTCTTCGTCGGTCAGCTTGCCGCGAGGGCCACGGAAACTGGCGGTGCTAGCCCTTCTAAGAGTGGCCATGCTATCGGACCGCCCATTGAATTTCCCTTGACGTGGCCCTGGGCGTATAGCTTGAAGAGTGGCGAGGCCTTCTTGTGCTTCTTCCATCTCATCCTTCTCTCGGTTGTCCTCAATTGCGGAAATCTCACTGTCGAGCGACGTATTACTGGGACTGTCGGACGTGGCTGGCCCCGGCGTGGAGGAGCCTGAATCTTGACCAGCAGACTTGTAGATATCCGCGACGAGGCCGCGCATGGCTACTAGTTGCTGCAGAGTTCCTTGCTCAACAATGCTGCCATCCCGCAACATGACAATGTAGTCGGACTCGGCCAGCACAGGGATTGCGTTGGTAGCTAAGACACGTGTCTTGCCTGAAAGCAGACCCTTGGGACCGAGGACATTATCGATGATGTGGCGCCCAACATGGGCGTCTACCGCGGAGAGAACATCATCCATGAGGTACACATCAGACCGCGCATAGACGGCACGGGCCAAAGCAACACGGGCCTTTTGTCCACCAGAGAGAGAAATGCCTCGCTCTCCGACAACAGTCTCATCTCCGTCCGGTAGGACGTTGAAGTCATCAAGCAGCGCGCACGCCTTGACTGTCTTTTCGTAGAAGTTTGAGTCGTACCGGTAGCCAAAGATGATGTTCTCTTTGACCGTGGCGTTCATGATCCAAGGGGTCTGGGCTACGTATGCGACTGCGCCGTGGACGGTGACACTGCCCTTGACCTTGTACAGGTCCCCTATCAAGCTCTGCAGGAACGACGACTTGCCGCTTCCTACCCTGCCCACAATACAGGACAATTCTCCCTTACTAGCGGAGAATGTGATGTCCAGAAGGGCGTTCTTATGCTCGTTGTGACGGTCCCACGAGAAGGTGCCATCCTTGACTGAGATGGTCTCGTCGCCGGCATCTTCGACAGCTGGCTTCCATGAGATAGCATCAGGCTGCAACTCTTCTGCAGTCAGGTAAGCGGTCAACCGACCCACGGCTACAGTAGCCTCCACGATAGACGAGATCACCATGGGGAAGACTGCGAGTGGGAAAGACAGCAGGTTGAAGAGCGTCAGAGCCGGAAAGATGATCTCGGTCGTCAGAGGCGTCTTGTGAGTGAGCACGAACACTGTGAACGTGATGCACGACACGAGGAAAGGGGTTGTGCTCCAAGTGAAGTTGGCAACTGCCTGCGCGGCTCCTATCTTGCGAAGGGTCTTCAACTCCTGCTCGTTGCGCACATAGTTGAGCTTGTTCATAAAAGCAGCTCCCCAACTGTACAGCTTGATGGACTTCATCATGGCCACTATCTCGGCAATCAGACGGCTCCTGGAATCCTTGTTCTTCATCTGCTCCTTCTGCAACGTCTTCATGAAGCGAGCCACGATGCCGTTCAGAGGCACCATTGCGAGCATGACGCCAACACCAGCCATCATCGACCAGCCCACCAGCTGGTATAGCGAGATCATGCAGATGGTGATCTGGAACGGGGCAGACCACACCTGTTGGGCGAACTGCGCCAAATCCTGCAAACGTTGAGCGTCCACGGCCATGTAGTTCACGATGTCGCCTGTTGACTTGGCCGCGCGGCCCTCATTAGATAGCTTCAAGGATTTGCGGTAGATGGAAGAGGTCAGACCAGCCTTGATCCGCATGCCCGTGACGAAAGTGCCCTGGAAGTACTGATGGATCATGCTGGTCTGGAACACAGCGACAGCAAACATAGCCAGAGCGATCGAGGCGCCCTGGATCACAGGCTGCTCCTCCTTGCCGGGTCCGTATGAGGCGACGAAGGTGATGAGCAGTTTCAACAACTGTGGTTGAATAAACGCCGAGATGTCGTTCATGGCCTTGAACACGCCGGCGAGCGCATATGGACCACCATAAGCACGGAACAGCGCAATCCACAGCGACGGGCGCTCGCGCTGTTGCAATTGATGCTTCCACGCCGTCTCGAAGGCCGACCCGGTCTCCCTGCTGGTATCACTCTTCTGCAGCCCCCACAGATCGTCCTCGGTAAGATAGTTCCTGTATCCAAACTTCATGAGCGGTGTCATCCACGAGAACGTGAGCCGTGAGAAGATCGTCGCGTATTCGGCCGGGCACTCCTCCTCGTCGACGAGAGCCTCATACTCGCTGGTCCGCTTGGGCCACTGCCACTCAACCAGAAATGCGACTACCGCGAAGCCAAAGCCCACGCAGTAAGTCACGAAGTATGCTTGGTTCGAGACGTAGATCTGCTGCGAGATGAGAGATCGCAGCTTGACCGCCAGAGCTATGAGCAGGAACAGCCAGTAGAAGAGGACGACGGCGTTCGCGTTCCGCAGCCTCGCGTGCTCAAGCCATTGTATCGAGAATATGACGGCGAGGGATGCTATCGTGAAGGCGGTCGTCCAAACCCTGAAGTCGCCAAACCATATGTGAGGGTAGTTGATGACCTGGATGACGAGCTGGGCGGCGAAGTCGGCGATAACGAGGGCAAGGAGACTCTGTCAGGAGCCAATTTGTCAGCGCAAATGCCCCAAGGGTCAATCAAGAGGTGTCGAGCCCGCATGTATGCGTACCTGTTTGGTCCAGAAGTGCCACCCCTTGGGCACCTCGGCGGGTTTCCTCGTCCTCAAAAGCCACACCACAGCCAGCAGCCCGAGGACGACGCCGAAGAGGGCGACAGAGGCGACCCAGACGTCGAGGAAGCAGGGCGTGAAGTCGTAACGGAAGGGGCTTAGGGGCCCCCAGCCCTCCTCGTTACCGCATAGCGGCTGCTTGAAGTCCTCGCTGGCGGTGAGGTAGCCCTGCCCGAGCTCGAGGCGCCACGGGCGGTAGCCGGTGAAGGAGCCCGAGTCGAGGACGGCCTGCTGGGACGGGTTATCGCCGCCGAGAACGAACTGCATCTCCGGACGGGGTGGGTTCTCAGTCGTTTTGCGCGATGTCACTCGCGGGCTGAGGACATGCTATGGAGTACGTTGTCGCTGGGGCTTTTCTACAGGTGAGGGCGGGTCTGGATCTTGCCAGGCTGGGAGGGTGTTGTTGGATGCTGAATTCGAGAGACAGCAAGCAAAGTTTAGAAAGAAGAGAAAAAAGTATCGAATGTACTCGGAGTTTGGGTCGCGTCTTCGGACGATCACTGTTGCCAGCTGCTTGGTCCTCGGCGTTGAGAAGCTATTAGATCCGAGCTGATGACGTTTCTTGTCCTCGTCATTCAACTCTAACTTTTCGATTAACCTTCAGATGGCACTAGTCCAATCCGTCCATCCACAATGAATAGAATTCTGCTCAGGAAAGCTGTTTCTCTACTTCCAGTGCTGGGGGGGAAAGCCTTGTCTAGAATCACTGCGCATTGAACAGCTTATCCATCGGTCAATTGACCAAGCCACGCCCCAGGCCAGGCAGACGCATGCTTTGTAATGCACGAATGAATCTTCGCATTTCTGAG
This sequence comes from Diaporthe ilicicola, assembly GCA_023242295.1. Taxonomy (NCBI): domain Eukaryota; kingdom Fungi; phylum Ascomycota; class Sordariomycetes; order Diaporthales; family Diaporthaceae; genus Diaporthe; species Diaporthe ilicicola. The sequence continues at coordinate 191,668 of JALPVH010000038.1, read as the reverse complement.
GGTGCGACCTGGGAGGGCCTCTCGTTCATGGGCAAGGCAGGCTACTCCGGCAATCGGTGGCGCGCGGGACTCCAGATTGTGGTTCACCGCTTGGTGCCTGATAAGCGGGCCAATCCATGCAGGCTTTCATGCATGGTCTCGGGAGCCAAGCCGTGGCAGTTGTCTGTCTGTTTATGTTAGTTGGTTCGGACCAACCGTAGCCTACAGTGCCCTGCCTGGCCTCGGGAGGATGTCACTGGCGTCTTGTAAACCACCCTGTTTGTAAACTAGGTAGGCTTTACAAACTTCAATACTGCGCCTCTCAAGCCTTGACTATGGTATAATTACAGGCCTGTATGATACAAGATTTAGGGTTTCACATGGAGACTCTTCTAGATCTACAACTTGTCTTTTTCTAATTTTTTTTTTTTTTCCTTTTTTTTTTTTGTCGCGGGTCCCTCGCCTACGCAGACACATGTCACCAGCACGAGCGATCTCAAGAATCAGAATCAAGTCTCAACGAACCGCCACGGTATCTTGTTCAGCTCCCTAGCTCATCGTGCGAAACCGACACTCATCAACCATGCAAGAGCTTGCGCACTGAAGTATTACTGCCAGAATAGGCTAGTCCTTCAAGGAAAGACCGGGCATATGTACACTGCCCTCCCAACGTATCTTCATCGCATCATCCCATCAGACCCAAGGAAGGCAGGAATATGTTACTTCTATTCCTCAGGCCGCCTAGCACCTCAAAACAGCGCCATGCCCCACCCAATCACACCTGAATCTTGCTTCATCGTAGATCCGTCGACGGGAAGTAGCGTGGACCGGCGAAGCCTTTCGCGAAGACGCCTTGGACGTCAATGTTGGATCTGTTGATTGATCTCAGGTCAGCGTTTACTTCACGAGGACGAGCGTATGAGTAGAGAGCACGGTTCTTCAGTTCTCCCGGGATGCTGGCGTCTGGTGCTGAACAAGGCAGACGAAAGGGTACGGCGCTGGTTCTTGGGATACGTACGTTGGATGGTACATCTTTAGGAGAATATATCTTCCCGAAATCGGAGGGTCAAACTTGATGGTGCACCTGTTCTTGTCCTTCTCAATGTAGAACTTTGCATGCGGCGCGAGCAGCTGGCCGCCGACGGCCCTCACGGCCTCTTGCGTGGCAAGCTGAGAAGCCTCGGCAGCTTCGGCCAGAGTCATATCCTGCGCGTCTCGGGCCGTGGACGGCGGCGGCGGCGTGGCGTCGTCGTCATTGAGCCGCATTTCATCGTTCCAAGACCTGAACCCGTTCTCGCCTTCCTCGCTATCGTCGCTCTCGAATGGTAGTGTACCGATCCTATTCGGCGCCGGTGCTTGCCGTCGAAGCAGACCACGTGGCGCAGGCGACTCCTCAGTATCACTGCAGTCTGTGGCTACCGTCACGGGAAAAGGCAGAGGCTCGACTGGGAAAACTGCTGCTTTGTGTTCCAAAGCCTCCTCTAGGCGAGTGTTGAGATTGATACGTCTTTGACGCACACGGCTTATAGACGCCACAGTTCCATCTTCGTTATGCCTTATAGAGGACGCTGGGCCCCGACTGTCCCGTTCTGCACGCGCTTTCGCATCATCGCGAGGGACGTACTGAACCTGATACTGGGCCGTCCTATTGAGCACTTCGTCACATGCCATGGAAACAAACACCATGCCCTCCCTTATCCTGGTCGGTGTTAGCTTCTTCACTCAAATTTGCAGCTTCGTTTTTAGTGGTCGGAGACATACGGCGATGAGTAGTTGGCACTTGGAGCCCTGATGACCAATTCTGTCAGTGTGAAGACCGTTGCACCCTGGTGCTTTAGCACAACGTTGCAACGGTTCCGCTTCGTGCAATAGACAGACTGGTCGCTCTTCAGTATGCTTTCCGGGGGGTTGATGTTGCTGTCGGCATACATCCCACCATCACAGCTCTCGATCTCCATTTTCAGTTGACCGGGCTCGATCTGCCCAAACCTGCCATAGCGGAACCCCTTGAAGCTGGAACCTGATCTCTCAGAGTCCAGCTTGCGTCGCTTCACCCGACGGCTGTCCTCGGCCTGTTCTGGGTAAGGGGTATGTGAGTGGGATGTCGGGCTCAGAGGGGATGACATCATGGCGGTATTTGTGTACTCTAGAAGCGCACGCAGTTGTGAATTTGCATCGTCCAAATCGTACTCGAGGTCTTCGAAGCTGGTCGGGTTCGAGGTTCGGTTTTCAGAAGTTCGGTATCGGTCAAGGTATCTCTCGGAAAGCCTCTGGCGGGTGGGACGTCCACTGGGGCCGGTGGGTGTGGAGGTTGCAGAGCCTCGCCGTGTGCCTAGAGAGCGCAGAGGTGGGAGCGCAGTCGCATTGGCTAGACTGGCGAAGCTGGGCAAGGCTTCAGGGTGTCGCGGTGCAGGCTCTCGTGAGAATCTGCGTTGGAGGTCCCGCTGGTTGGTAGACATGTTTCCAGGAGAAGCACTCTCCCCGTCGCTGCTTATCAGGCCCGGACGGGGCCTGTGTCTCGTAGTGGCTCCTCCTGCGGTGGGCTCAGAAGGTTCTCGGTCCCAGCCAGTGCGTGAGGTTCCCTCGAGATCTCCTCCGATTTCCACCCTCTGCAGCAAACGGTTCCTTGACACACGCTGTCGCTCGCGCCGGACTCGACTAATGATTCGTTCTAGTTCGTCGTCCCCTCGTACTTCGGCCTGAGAGAAGTCCAGTAGACGGCGTTGATCTTGATACTAGGATGGGGTCTCGAATTAGAGCGGTCGCAGGTGTTGCGGGTGAAGGTGGAACCGAGCAGATGCAGGGTGTCACTCACTGGCATTTCAAGACAAAGATCACAGCGCAGGCGAAACGGCCAATAAAGCGCCGCACCTACTCCAATCGCTCGCTACCGTGACGTGGGGTTCGACAGCACAAGCCGTCTGCTGCAGGGCCTGTTACTTGAGTCAAAGCTGGCCTTCAAGGTGGGAGACTATGATGTGGGTTGGGTTATCAAAATGAGACGGCCAGTTCTGACGAGGCTGCACGGAAGTGTGGTCGTTGAGAAGGAGGGTGAAGAAGGTGCGACGTCAATGCCGACAGGGACCACTGATGAATCCGGGTGTGCTTAGTGTAATCGATTTCGCAGTACACTACAAAAGCACTAGCCCCTCTATGTATCTACAAGCCAACTGATTGCCTGGGGCCGCAGGTCCACTGAAATGATGCAGAAAGACATTGCTGCAATGACCAAACTGCCTGGAGGTACATGCAGAGCAAGTTCAATGCTAGGAGACTACCAACCAACAGACTGTGAGGCGTAGAACTGGAGAAATCTCATGCTCAAGGTAGAGTCTACCCAGTCGTGGGCAGTCCGAGCCTTTACGGACCCGGCCATTGGGGACCCCTGTTCAGTATGTAGGGCGAGACAGTGGGTCCTGGTCAGCACGCCTGCACAGGTGCCCACTCCTACCAACCTGCCTCCCTACGTAAATACCTAGTCTAATAAGTACGAGGTGGTAGTCTACTACCAGGGGTGTGCCGTACAAGCTGAGCTGCCCTGCCTAAGTACCTACGTAACTGCAGGTGCCCAAGCGCTGCAACGCAACAACCCTGGGCTTTGGACAACGGCTTAAACGTTACGATCTGCCTTCTTTTCAACCTCAACGGCTCCCACCACAAGCCATTCACCCCGAAGGTCACGGGTGCAAGACTCATTGTATTTAGGTGCGCTATCGGGCTTCAGCTCCAGAGGCAAGCTCGGCAGCTACGGGCTCAGAGCAAGCACGCGATACGTACCGACAAATTGATCTTGGGAAATTCAACATACGAAACTTCAGCTGCCCACGCGCAAAGGACCACGACTGAGAGCACGACGAACAACCAGTGACTCAATTCTTTCACCCCTCTTGGGGCCAATCTAGTTTCCTGCTCAAGAATTAAATCGCGCTTGGGAGGTCGCTCGAGCACCCGCGTCCCTCTCTAACCTCAGCGCCTCACTGAGGCCCTGCCACCACTCCACCCATCTCAGGATGGATCACCAAGCGCAAACGGCCCAAGGCCAGGAGGGCAGCACCTCCTCCAACACAAATGCCCAGCCAGAAGGCTCCAACGCGACGCAGGCTCAACCTACAACCGATAACAATGCCAACCCCATGCAGCATGGCGACTTCTCGAATCTACCGATGCAGACTGAGATGTCAACAGATCTTAATCTCCTTTCAATGTTGCCACAGGACGGAAGCTTGCTCGGACCAGAAGCGCTCATGAACATGCCAATGATGATGCCTATGATGATACCCGACGGCTCGATGGACGCCAACGGCATGATGAGTATGCCGCAAAACGGGATCAGCAATGGTAAGCCTACTACCGTGTCGTCAAGCCTCCTAAAGCTCACGCCTCTGCAGATGAGATCGCCTTGTACGACAGACAAATACGACTCTGGGGTATGCAGGCTCAGCAGAAGATCCGTAACGCAAACGTGTTGCTCATCACCATGAAGGGCCTGGCAAACGAGATCGCCAAGAACTTGGTGCTGGCGGGCATAGGATCTTTGACTATCATTGATCATGAGAACGTCACTGAGGCCGACTTGGGGTCCCAATTCTTTCTGTCTGAGAAGGAAGGCCACCTGGGGAAAAACAGAGCCCAGGCAGCTTTACCTCAAGTCCAGAAGCTGAACCCACGTGTCACCGTCATCGCCGATACGGACGATGTGCGTTTCAAAGGCGCAAGCTATTTTGCTCTCTTCGACATGATCATCGCGACGGACCTGGATCCAGACGCTCTCAACATCATCAACACCGCGACGCGCCTCAACATGCGGCCCTTTTACGCGGCTGGTACACACGGGCTGTACGGCTTCATCTTCGCCGACTTGATCGAGCACACATTTTCAATTGAGCGAGAGAAGCCCAACGTGCCCACGGAGGCAAAGGCGGAGACTAGAACACGAACGATCTTCCAAGTCGACACCAAGAGGGAGAACGGGAAGGTGATGGAGATTGTGTCCAAGAAGGAAGTCTACAGCACTTGGCTGCTCTCCAGCGATGGCGCCTTCTTGCCTGAAGAATATACGAAGAGCAAGAGACGGCTCAAGGCGGTCAGCCCGGCTCTATCGTGCCTTCGGGCGCTGTGGGAGTTCCAGACGTCCCATAATGGTCGCAACCCGGGACCAAACCAGGCGGACCTCGCGGCATTTACGAAGTCGGCGACACAAAAGCACAAGGATCTTCAGCTGCCTACAGAGACCCTCACAGCTGAGTTCCTGCGAAGTTTCCTGCAGAACATCGGGTGCGAGGTTGCACCCGTGACTGCCATACTTGGCGGACAGCTGGCGCAGGATGTGATCAATGTGCTTGGACAGACCCAGCAGCCTATCCAAAACACCGTGATCTTCGACGGCAACAACATGGAGGCTAGTCTCTATCCCCTCCACCCTGAAGGAGCACTCGGGGCCTCGCTCCTCTCCATGGGGATCGGCGGGATGGCTGGGATTCCCGGAATGGGCAACGGAGACATGAACGGACTCATGGGTGACCCTTCGATGATGCACATGGGCATGCCGCCAATGGACATGAACTTCAATGGCGCGCCCATGGGCGCTGTCGCGCAACCTCAATTCAACACGGCGGGAGCGGGCACGAACGAGGCCCAGACAAGCTTCGCTGGTGCAGGTGCAGGCCCAGGCCCAGGCACGGGCCCGGATGCTGGCGCTGGCGCTGGCGAATCACATGCAGGCGGCTGATTCTCTTCATTGATCGATCGCGTGCGAGCGAGGGACTGCATGAGGTCTGCGGAAGATGTTGCCGGTTGGCGAATGGACAAGAAACGATCCTGATTGGCTACATTGCCGTTTTCTGGAGGGGGCTCGGTTCTGAAAATGCGCATGTTGAGGGCAAGGGTGGGAAAATGTACAATAAATAATTGTGTCGTGATACCTCGGGGACACGCACGTCCAGGAAAGGCGTTGATTAGATGATGAAGAAACGCACAGGAACGAACGAAGCATTTGGCAACTCGACGTTGACTGGCTGGCCCAGCTGCGAGCCCCACTGCACGCGCGATGATGCTGAATGACTACAACGCGGGCCTTCCCGTTTTGGGACGGGATGGATCGAGGGGTAGCAATGCAGGCCAGAGAAAAGGCAACAACGCCTCACCAACTGGCGTGGTTGACTCACCGGTGATCATACTGATCCTGAGGTCCGCATACCCAGCTTGCCGGCCACCAGCACCAAAGATAGGTGAAACAGAGGATTGTAGTCATTCTTACCCAGGCTGTGGTGTGGAAAAATTGGGTGGTCGTAAATCGTGCTCGCCCGTACCTGCCAAGTGCCTTGGATTTGCATCCATTTGGTCCGTCGTTTGTTTCCCTGCGGCGATTGCAGATAAAAGTTGACCCTTCCCGGCTGCCCCAAAAATTCTCTATCAGCAACACCTGTAAGCAACTCTGCAAAAGACCGAACCCGCCTCTAATAATCTGCGATTCTACCACTCCGGACCACTCCAGAAACTGTTACCAACAGTCAATTACACATTAATCACACGGAAAACCACAATCATGGCGGTGCGAGCACAATTTGAGAACTCCAACGAGTGAGCACATGTCCCGCGGCCCCGCGACCGTCTCCTCTCACCCAGGTTGCCCGTGCTGACCAAACACCACCCAAAACCGCAGGGTCGGAGTCTTCTCTACTCTCACAAACTCCTATGCGCTCACGGCCATCGGCGCAAGCGAGAACTTCTACAGCATCTTCGAGGCCGAGCTGCAAGATGTCATCCCCATCGTCAGAACCACCATTGCCGGCACCCGCATCGTCGGCCGGTTAACAACAGGGTGTGTCTAAACAGCTGTCCTGGCCAGGTCTTCGTCGCTCATGGTCGCAAGTGTGACAGGGCGGTCAAGAGGAGCTACCTGCTAACCCAGACCTCCCGTAGTAATCGCAAAGGCCTCCTCGTCCCCACCAGCACAACCGACCAAGAGCTCCAGCACATCCGAAACGCCCTGCCCGACGAGGTAAAAATCCAGCGGATAGAGGAGCGATTGTCGGCACTAGGCAACGTGATTGTCGCAAACGACCACATCGCGCTGGTACACCCGGACCTGGAGCGCGAGACGGAGGAGATCATCGCAGACGTGCTGGGCGTGGAGGTGTTCAGGCAGACGGTGGCCGACAACGTCCTGGTGGGGTCCTACATGGCGCTCTCGAATCAGGGCGGTCTGGTGCACCCCAAGACGTCAATAAGCGACCAGGACGAGCTGTCCAGCCTGCTGCAGGTGCCGCTCGTGGCCGGCTCGGTCAACAGGGGCAGCTCGGTGGTGGGCGGCGGCATGGTGGTCAACGACTGGATGGCGGTGACGGGCCTGGACACCACGGCGACGGAGCTCAGCGTCATCGAGAGCGTCTTCAGGCTCGGCGAGGGCGCCGCGCCCGGTAACATCAATACCAACATGAAGGAGACTATGGTGGAGTCCTTCTACTAGAGGCCCGGGCGGGAATTTTCCTGGACAACAGCCTTGGAATCCCTTCTGAGGCGGTATAGCGAAGTCTGTTTGTAAAGGACTGGCTCTACCATAGCAATAAAGCTGCATTGTCCAAGATTCGGTGATCACCACAGACTGCCCTGGAGACCGTGACATGACATCCATTAATTATTTCGAATGTTTGGATGTGGGGAAAGCTTTTGATTTGCCTGTAGTCAAGCTCAGGACCATTGATCAATAATAGATGGGACTCTGTTCTCAGCGTGGCTTTAGAATGCTGCTACGCAGTGACTGTTGGCGGATTACCAAAAAAGCCCTTCCCAAGGCAAAGTGCGCGCATTGTACCAAAAGCCAGCCAATACAATTTCGAATATTTCGTTGTCAAAGTTGAGTTTCCATTTTCACAAGGCGTCAAAATGTGAGGATCATTTGAGAGAATCCACCAGATGTTGGCCATACTTAAAATGCAATTCTCTCATCGGCTGCAGCTAATATCGTGAATCGTCGATAGGGTGGAGCCGCGAAGTCGTATGCTGCCACCGACTCAACAGAGCATTTCATACCAGCACGAATTTCACTGAGTCCATGTCCCGGTCAAACCAATCATACTGTGTTACGTCCTCGTTTGACTGCTTTCTCTGTCCCAAGCGACTCAGGGTCTCGCCCTTGGAGATTTTGAAGAGGCCTACTCTCCTGTACACTGTACAGGAGAAGTGAGGATAAACCTCGGTTCCTTAACTCGAGCAAGGGGCCGCGACCAAGCCCATCAGGTCAAATTCTGTAGTAGATCCGGGTATATGGCGCTCTCTTAGTGGTGTAGGTCTTCGTCCTTAATTGCCAAAGCAGAGTGCGGCCGACATATTAACGGAGAAGGAGGCCCAGCTGGAGCTCTTTCGGAAAGTGCCTTAGAAACTCACACGAAGTAAGCTCACGACACTCCCTAAACAACTGTGTCTCACAAAAGAATAGAGTACGGGGAGGAAGAAGCCTTTCCTGTAGAACACACGCTCGCTGGTTCACGGGAGCTGTCTCCATGGCCATTTCCCAGTAGTCACGGGTAATGAGAAGGCAGTCTTTCGGACCCGTGTGGAAACACGGCCTGGTTTTGCAAGGTCTCACTAGATCTGGATCCCGTTTTCTGAAGAGTCCGCCATACCCATCACTTGAGGCCATGGCAGCCAGCGTGATGAAGGCGTCCCTGTAAACTTTGCTCATCAGAGGCGCTTCGGCGTTCCAATCCTACTCGCTCCCCTGTATGATACAAAGTGAGTCGATCCATATGTAGCGGATGCCAAGCTTCAAGGTCACATAGATCGCTTCTCGAAAGTTGGGACACGAGTTTTCGACAGAGACGCCACTATCGAACCACTCTTTGTTGTGCTACCCCATCACCACAAACTCCCTCTTTCCCCAGCAATGGCTCAGGGCAACATGAAGCTCACTCGAGATGCCAAATATGTTAAAGGTCGTAAGCAGCCGGACTTGGCCGATTCCTTGATAGTCGGTAATGTCGAGGAGCCGAGTTGGCACCCACTGCGAATGAGACTCGCGGCACGTCTTGCGGAACGGGCAGCATTGGTCGATCCATCTTTTCGTTAGCGTCAACAACACTCATCTCTCGTTGTATTTGAGAGTCGATCCACGGAAGAGAGCACTGTAAACCGGATGAGCCAATTTGTTCTTGCTTCCGAGCCGTCTCTCGTGCCATGGGAAAACTAGGGAAAAAGCGACTTGCTTCTCAGGATTCAAGAACCAAGCTCCTGGCCAATCTATAGACCAATCGCCAGCATCGTAAAGGTCGTCTCCGTGTTCAAACGTCAAGAACCCTAGGATCAGATCTGTTTCTCTGGTGAAAAAGCAAGGCTTTGCAAGTCACTCCCATGAAACCGGAACTCCGCGCAACCTTTCTCTGTTCCTGAGAAAAGCTATTCCAGAGGTCTGAGCGGCCCAATCAGTTTGATTACTTTTATGTGGAAATGTAGACGTACGGGTACAGATGTAGCATTTTGCTTGGACGGCTTCATGAAGCGTTTCAGCATTGTGTCTATAGCATGTCGTCCAGTCATTCCCTAGTGGAACCGCTGAGATAGAACGACACTTGTGGCAGAGTCCCTTTTGCGCGGAATCTTGGGATTTTTATGCACGTGGCCTATGATCCTAGAAATAAGGTAATCAAGGTGAGTTTGTACCTGAACTTTCAGTGGAGCACTGTTCACCTGCTTGCGGCCGACAAGACAGCAGGCTTGCTTGAAAAGAAAGAAAAAAGCAAATTGGTGGCTAAAACACCAAGGCCGTGATCATCATAGAAGGTTAACCTCTGGAATGTACTAGGCAGGTTCCAGTTGCCATCTACAGAGCACATGCGAGACAAGGCGGGCAGGCACCCAGGTATCTAATCTAACTGTCTAACCAAGGGCTAACATTCAGGTATCTAGCAGGGCAAGGCCTGCTGCATCCAGCGTCATACTCAGATCTGGTGGCCGGTGGACCCTTAAAATTCCATAGCAACCCAGCTGCCCAGCCACCCACAACACAACTCAGCCGGACTCGAGGCAACCAGTGACGCTTTTGTGCATTACCTTGGCAGAGCCTTGAACAGAGGAAAATATATTTCTGAACTTTCCGGCTCACCCGTTTGGTTCGGCAGCCGTAAAACAAAACTGTGAGTTCCTCCCTCATCCTTATTAATACAGAAGACAGCATCTCGCACATTTCGCACATCTTTCTTCACCTCCACTAGTCCTGCTCAGCTCCCTGCTGACTCCAGATCCTCCTAAGGTTGCAGCGAACCCCACCGTTCCATCGTCTCGATCGCCCTCGGCCATTTCAGCGTTCACAAAACGCGCAGCTCTCAGCTGCAGAGGAACGAGAAACACTGCCAGGTCAAGGGTGGAATACGTACGTCACCAGGCACTGCTCCAGACAAAAGGGAGTCGGCACTGCCGCCATATACACGTACCGACGCTGCGGCCCATTTCTACCTGCTGCCGCCGAGGTCCGTTTCTGAGAAAGACGGGGGCGAGTGAGAGAGAGAGAGAGAGAGTAGACAAGCAGCCAGGGACGGGGGACAGGAATCAGGGATTGGTCTGCTAGAGCTGCAGGCCGGCACGTCAAGCCTAATCGGGGACCCTAGAGTTTATGCAATTGCTCCGCTTGTGCAGGGCATTTCCCAGATCTCACCTGCACAGGCACGCTGCCATCCCGCCGAGTCCCTGCCGTGGCACCCGACTGCCCGTCAGCCCGTTAGACTAAAGCACCACATCGTCGGACGCCGTTCCTCGAGACGACAGCGCAGCTAGGAGTTTTAGCCAGGCACACACGCGCCAGGCACGGCCTAAAACGACTCGTTTGTCTTGGGTCAAAGACGGTGTACCGCCGCCCCGTTTTCCCTTACACAATACAATCACGCCTGGCCCCGCGGCGACAGGGGACACCAGATAAAGCGGACGGGTTCTCCTTAAACAGACCCACCACGTCCCCACGAAACCTATAGCCACCATGCTAACGTCCGGCCTCGATTCCTCTCTCCCAGACCGGGGCCAGCGCTCACCGCGTTCACGCTCACCAACAGAGTCCCGATCTCCCCCTGCTTCTGCCGGGCTACTTGATCTTGACCATCGTCCAGTCAGTTCCAGCATTAGCTCTCGAGACACGCACCCGCGAGTACAAGCCCCCGTTGGCCACGTTTCTGTGCCTCGCCCCTTACAGGAACAAGAATACCACGGCGGCTACGGCCACGCGAACGACCGACAAGTGGAACCCGCTCCTCTCGCTCCTGCTCCAGTAAACCGCACAGGGCACGGTCGAGGTCAATCTCTCACCAACTTCCTTCCCGCAAGCATCAGAGCCAGACTGCAGTCGCCAGTGAAACCACCAGAGGACCATTCCTCCGTAGACGAAGAAGATATGGGCTTCACCGGCGAAGGAAGGAAGACCTATAGGCAGTCTGCTCCCCAGGGATATCCCACGGCCCAAAAAGCTCAACAAGACCACGACGATTGTCCATCCCCAGAGACGACTCCTAAGAGGCTCGTCAGGAGCCAGACCGCCGGTCCCACGGACAACGCCCCCAAGAACACAACAGCGGCCCCAGCACCAGCGCCGGCTCCCGCCAAGATGTCACTACTCTCCATGTTCTCGAGGAATGCTCCGGTCGTGCTGACGCAGGCGGAGCACGATGAGCTGCTGAATATGAAGGTGGAGGAAGCATTGTTCCCTGCTGGCTCGCAAAACAGCAAGGACACGTTCTCGCCGGCGGCGTACAAGAACCTGCAGCAGCAAGCCACGGGCCTGTTGACCAAGATGCAGAATGCTTACCGCCAAAAGGCCCAAGCCCTATCCGAGCTCGAGAAGGAGCGGGAGGCAGACAGGGACGAGCTGGAAGAAGCCGAGACGCGAGCCACGCACCTCAAGTTCCAACTCGAAGACATGGCACACAAGGCGGTGGAGCAGGAGCGCCACATGAAGCAGCTGATGGAAGAGCTCGCCGCCGAGCGCCGTGCCAGGGCCGATGACCAGTCCTTGCTCAAGCGGCTTCCCACGGGGCTTCAGTCCGAGGCGGGCAGCACGATATCAGAGGACCTGGGCGTCGACGACGCGGAGGAGATGCAGAAGCGCAAGTGGCGCAAGAGCAACGGCACCGATGTCAGCTTCGAGACGGACGACGACGGCATGAGCTTCGGGGAGGGTGAGAGCGTCTTCTCGCGCCCGCGCAGCCCCTCGGCCTCCACCTTCACCACCACCCGCGGCGGCGGCGACAACAGCAGCGTGATGGACATGCCGCTGCCCACGCCGTCATCCACCCGCGGCAACGTGAGGGCGTCCGTGGCCTCGTCCAACCGCAAGAGCACCTCGCAGATGAGCACGTTCCAGAAGCTGATGAAGGGCATCTCGGGCGAGGACGGGTGCCGGAACTGCAAGGGCCAGGACGCGAGCGTCGCCTGGGACACGGTCGGCCTGCTGAGGGACGAGAACAAGGGCCTCAAGTCGCGGGTCGGCGAGCTGGAGGATTGCCTCGAGGGTGCGCTGGATGCCGTCAACGGGATTGGCTTATGACAGGGCTAGAGGCTCGCTCCACCCCCTCTTCAGCGACATGGATTTACAACAGCGGCATAGGGGAAAGGATATATCTGGGTAGTTTCCTTACTTGGGGGTCCTGTTCTCTCTTTTCCTTTTCTTGAAGCAGCGAAACACCACACTCCACGGAGTCGAAAGAGTAACCCGACCTTGGCTAACTCGCATTCTTGGCTTGCAACTTCTTGCATACGGCGGCGCTCGCGGGCTCTTCTCCTTTCGTGTCTATTCACCTTCTTGTGTTTCGATTCTTGGGCTCTCGCCCTCGCCTGTTTCTCCTACTATTATTGTATGGAAAAGCATACGCTTGACAACCACGTATTATTATTATTTTTTTTGGCTGGCGCTCTGCACTCCTCTGCCCTGCGAGGCTGTTGAAGGACTCGTCCATGTTTCATACCCCCACAGTTGATAGATTACGGATACTTTCTCATAGTCGGTCAGGGTGCGGACAATGGCGGCTTGACGCTGCTAGAACACCAATGACAAATGCTCGTCGCCTGATGCATGTGTGCTGCTTGCCCTGTCGTGTTGTGCCTGATGATATCTGAGTTGGAAGTTACTATTTGTGTGGTGTGGCGGCTTGCTGGTCTTCGGATGGCACAAAGTGCCCTCTCATCCGAGGACTTAGGCCGACTAGCGTTGACCAACTACCCAATGCATGGGATGAAATAATCGGGCATTTCAATACTCGAATCAATAGTAGCATCTGTCATGCCCAGATAAGGTGGTTCGGGTGGACACATGCTCCTTGTTTGAGGGCACGGGTACAGAAACCAAACGCGACGAAAACAGCACATGGGTCGCTTTATCGCATCCTCTTCCTCCAGGGTGCTCCCGCTCCTCCCGGACTTCACGAATGCCCTGCTCACCTTTTGTTCCCGAGCGTATGATTGCCGTTCACACCCTAATCAGTTAGACCGAGCGTGGAGCAAAGCCCTTCTATCTGGTGAAAGCTGCCCGTCCACCCTCGGCGGAGAAATGCCCTGTTCTTCCGTAGTGTTCATAATTACCCAAAGTGTCCAGTTGCCGGATCGTCACGTACATGGCACTGAAAAGGTTGCTGTTTGGAGTTTGGCTTGCTGTGTCTCTTTTCACAAGCCTGACTTCCACGTCTGATATGTACACCGGCGCTCCCCTTGTAGTTCCTGGCCAACCAAGTTCCCTTCCGTGGCTCTCCAGGCCTCAGTGGTGTCCCTCGCCGTGGTGATCATCATGGTGCTCGTCCCGAAGGAAGGCGTACTCATAGCCGCAGTACGCCGCGAATGCCACCGTTGCGATACCCAGCCCGGGGAACGAGTTCTTGAGCCGGTTCCATCTGCTAAAGAGTCCAGTGTACCGCCAGTTCTCGCTGTAAATTACCACGTCAGCTCTGCTCATTGATTGTCCGGTGAATCTTGTGTAACTGACTATCGCTCCCATGGGTCGTATCGGGGCTTCTCGACGGCCTCTTTTAGCTTGCGGACGTCGAAGCCGGTGATGTTGCCCGTCCGGCCGTTGACGGCCCGCAGTATCCTTAGGTCAGGTCAGTCAATTGAGCTCGCCAGGTAAGGTGGATTGTGTGAGAGCGCACATTGTAGGTCGCAGCAGCATGGTGGACCAGTTCAGTCTGTCAACAGCTGCGCTGGTAGTTGTGTGATGACGATAGTGAGGTTGGGATTGGTCGGGTTCGATTCGTCGGAACGAGCAGCAGTCGCAATGATGGAGGCACGCCAGGCCTGTAGTGCCTGCCCGGGTAAGTGCCTATGTGTACCCACCCAGGGTAAATCTAGCGTGGTCCCGCCCGGTCCTGCGGCGGCGGTGGGCCCGCACCGCCCAGCCATGGAGCTGTCAACTGCTACTGTGAGATGCCCATTTGACATGGTGAACTGCATCCCACGACAAACTTCACCAACTGCGAAACAAGAAACACAGCAAATTGCGATCACTAAGGATTGACAGCAATCTTAGCCAAACATTCTCACGACTGCATCTTCAGTCAGCCGAGGCTGTCGACCCCTGCCCGACGAGCATCCCACTTTCGTTCACAGATGCGACAGCGCGCTGTTCACTTCAGACTGAATACGACTCCTCCGACACAACCAAGACAGAAGACACCTGGGCCTACAGAGCTGGGCGCAAGTTGACGATGCCTCCACAAATATCGAGGTTCCAAAATGGGCCGAACAACGTTGCTCCATACCAACATCAGTTCGCCGGCCTGACACCAGGCCACTCCAACAACTACACTCCACAACTGGGCGGCAATCCCTCCCATCTGAATCCGAACGCCCAGATCCCTTCCTTCGCCACGAATGGCAATGTACTCGGGCTGGCAGGAGGCATGAACTCAGCTGCCGCGAGCTTCGGCGTCGGGCACGAATCGGGCCTCGGTGGCCAGGCTGCTAGGATGGGATTTCACAACGCGACGCTCCAGCACCCACAGCACGCTCAACAGCAAAGTCACTCCATGATGGGGGATCAGCCTGCTCGCAACCCATTGGCTAAAGGCCGGATACGAGAGGTGTGGAGACATAACCTGGAGGAGGAGATGGGTGCACTGCGCGACCTGGTGCAAGAATATCCATATATTGCCATGGTGAGTCGTCGCATGGTGCTGTCTCAGCATGGGACTAGGGACATGTTCTTATCTGATCTTTTGCCAGGACACCGAGTTCCCTGGCGTTGTTGCGCGGCCAATGGGTGCGTTCAGAGGCAAGAGCGACTACCACTACCAATGTCTGCGGGTGAACGTAGATCTTCTCAAGGTCATCCAGATAGGCATAACGCTGTTTAATGAGGACGGAGAGACGCCGGCGACACGGCCAAACTCGACAAACGCGACGGAAACCGGTGGCGCAGGGCGGAAAAATGCGAGCCAGAACCAGGTCCCACATGCATGGCAATTCAACTTCAACTTCTCGCTCAACGACGACATGTACAACGAGCAATCCATTGACTCTCTCAAGCATGCCGGGATTGACTTCGCGCTCTTGGAACGGGATGGGATAGATCCCAAGAGGTTTGCAGCGCTGTTGATACCGTCTGGTCTGACCCACTTCGAAGAGGTCAAATGGATATCCTTCCACGGAGGCTACGACTTTGGCTACCTCACGAAGCTCCTGATGTGCGAGCAAATGCCGAACGACGAGCTTGAGTTCACGAAACGCCTGAAGAAGTACTTCCCGAGTGTTTACGACGTCAAGCACCTCATGAAGCACGCGATCAAGCAGCACAACTCGGGGCTCCTGACGCCAAGCGATCCGAGCACGGCAGAACTGCTCCAGAAGTTCGAACAAAAGTCCGGCCTCGAGAGCATAGCAGAAGCCCTGAAGATTAAGCGCCTCGGGGCGGCTCACCAGGCCGGGTCGGACGGCCTCCTGACGGGCAGGGTGTTCTTCTCGATGCGCGAGAAGGTGTTTAACGGCGACATCCCCACCGAGCAGGTCGGCAAGATCTGGGGGCTCGGCGTGCCGGACATCGGCGCACCGCTCGGCGGGGCGCAGCAGCAGGCGGCAGCAGACAGCACGCCCCCGCAGCAGGGCCAAAACAACAACAACGAGCAGGGAACGCCCAGCACGCCCAACCAGGGCAGCGCGGGCCTGGTCAACACGCCGGCCGCGCAGTCACACAACACGAACGGCGTCAGCAGCATGGGGCCTATGACGCCCGGCGGCGGCGGCGGGGTCTTTGGGAGCTTCCACATCGGCGCCAGGTAGGGTGGCCCCGATGGTGAGGAGCAGAAAGAGGCGGGCAAGGAGGGGGCCGAGGGCAAGCGGCCGCGTGCCGCTTCCATCTGCACCGTGAGGGACTGTCCATACAACTGCCGCGTGTACAACCCGACGATGTGTTCCCGGCCCATATGGTCGCATACACGGCGCAGGAGGAGCTTTTGACCCCGAGAACACCGGTCAAGCAGCCCTTGGACCCGAGGACATTCTTTGTCTTCAAACGATGGTCGAGCGCTTGAGTCTCCCGCTCTGATAATTGTTTCCCAAGCAGCGTGTAGTAATGAGGCGGTCGGTCATTATGCTTGGCCTCCTCTCTCCCAGGGAGGGGAGGTTTTGTTTTGTTTTGGCCTCTACAACTTTTTGGGCGTGCGTCTGTTCGTTGCTTACTTGCTTGCTTGCCTGTCTTCATTTAACGGAGTTGGGGGGGGAGGTTGGTTGGAGAGTTGCAAAAAATTCGGGAACTCGCTCGGAAACTTGGGCCAGGAAGGGTCTCTGGAATAGGGGGCAGGGGAGCTCTTGCAGCCTTGTGTGTACCCATATGTTGTCATTGTGTATTTCTGCAAGGTCGTCTTTTTGTTTTTCTTCTCTCGTTTTTTGCCAAAGGGGTATGGGTGTGGATACCTGGTAAAGCACAGCGGAATATATGCATTCTCATGAACCACACTCCTACTACTTACTTACTGCACATCTGATTGTGTGGTCTGTTTCTCATTATCCGAGTTCTGGGTGCACATGTCCAATCGACCAGTGTCTATGGCTGCTCAAGGACGGCCATTCGGTCATCCGTAATTCTGTAACGCTTCCCTGACTACTCCTTCACCTGATGATGGTTCTTGTTCACCGAATCCTATTAATGCCAGAAACGCCGATTCCCTGCCCTCCAAACAAAAGACCTTGACCGCTATGCTGCAATGGGAGAAAAAGGAGATGTGAATATGACACGCTCTAGTGCACCCGTTTCACACACCCACATCACCTCTGACCAACCTTGACCTCTCAAGAAGGTTACGTAATGAATACCTTCTTCAGCTTGTCCGCGGCGTACACATCCCCCGTACGCAAGTCCTTCACCCTGCCGGATGGCAGTCCCGCCTTGCGCGAGTACTCCTCGAGCTTCGCCTGGCCATAGACGCGGCCGTTGGGCAGCAGCATGAGGTCTGGTTCGACGTGGCTCTGGGTGTGGTGGGCATAGGGGACGTTGCGGGCGAGCTCGTTGAGCTCGGTGGAGCAGATGGGGCACACGGAGCTCGTCAGGCTGGTGTGGTGGGACGGCGTTGACGAGGAGCTGGCCTGGGCGCTGTGGCAGGCGGGCGTCTTGAGCGCCGAGAGACCCGACTGCAGGGCTATGTGCAGCAGCGGGAAGGACGGGAGGCCCAGCAGGGCGTTGTGCGTCTCGGTGAAGATCTCGGCCAACTTGTTCCACCGCGACGAGTCATACATCTCCCGGTGCTCGTCATCGGCGGCGTCGGGCGGGAAGGCGAGCAGGATGGCTGCCTGTCCGCACTCGCTGGGGAATGACTCCCTGAACGGGTAGAGGAATTTGCGGGCGAATGCTATGGCCTCGAGGAGTTTCTCCTTATCTTGGGTGCGGACGAGCTCTATGTATTGCTGGAAGCGAAGCTGAAACTCGAGGTTGCTCTGTGCAGAAAGGAGTCAGTAAGTGCCGAGGACGATTCTGGACCGTCGAGGGTGTATAGGATTGACCTACGTCCATCTTCCTCAACTCCTTCTTGTTCTCTGTGCACCAGTCCAACGCATCCTTGACATTCTTGTTGAGTAGGCTCTGTCTTATCCGGTTCATTTGCTCGAATGTGTCGATATCCACCAGGTCCACGACGCCCTTGTCCTTAGCAAGGGCCCTCGCGCTCTGGCCGTAGCCCTGCCTCATGAGATAATCGACCAGTAGCCGGTCGAGCCTCTTCCGTGACCAGTGCTCGTACTTGACATCCTCGAAGGCATGCATGTGCTGCAGATCTGAGAGGTGCTTAACCCTGGCGCCGACCTGACGGTACAGCCGGGACTCCTCCTGGTCACAGTTCTCAAGCTTCCGCTTGACGCCGCGCATGCGGGCGATCATGGTATCGAGGTTCTGGAGGACATCGTCTGGGCTTGCACTACCCTTAAGGGTTGCGTTGGCCGAGTCTTTGAGCTCCTTCTTGATGAAAGAGCCCTGTTTCTCGATGACAAAGTGGGCGGCGCGGAAGTTCTTGTGGAGGAGCTCGTGTGGAAGGCGGAGGAGGGGTTGGTCCTGGTGTGAGGAGGTCCGTTAGCTGTGTCTCCCATGTGATCCCACCGGTTGGGCGTCTCGTAGTTCGCACAGAAGGGTACTTACCAGCAGGAGATGATTGGCATGGTCAATCTTGGTGACCGAGTGGTCCCCCATCTTGAGAGTTCAAATCAGGTACTAACAATCAATGTATGGAACAAATGCTTTGAAACCAGCCTGTGTGGTCGGAGCCGTAGGGGCAGATGCTCTAGGAGTGGGTGTTGCGATGACGCTCCGAGGTTATGGTCTAGCCTGACGATAAGGTGGGCTGATGAGACGATTAGGAGATGCTCCTTATCGCTACCCCAGGTGTGTCAGTCTAGTGTCCTCGTGTAAACTACGGTAACGTCGATTAATGAAGTGAATAATAGTTCAACCGCTTAGTACTTATCGAGCTGTGTCTTGTATTACCCACATGGGCCCATGTAATCAACATCACCGTCTGGACCGGCATCTTTGGCCGAGAAGGTCATCCAGCTACTGCTCTTCTAAGATTATCATGTAGGCTAAATTAGCCACCGTGGACTGCCCTGTTTGGACTACCCTGTTTGAACTCCCCACTGACTGAGCTCTCAGTCGAGCTGGTGGTGGTGGTGGAAGAGGAGGAGGACCGAGCTTTGCTGTCTAGGCCCTGGGCGATGGATGAACGCACCTGAGATGTGCATCCTGAGATGAGCATCATACCAAAGTTGCCTAGCAGGTGCGCAGCTTGCCCCGGGAGGGATGCTCCCTTCCCAACCCGGGCAGCCTCCACACCATCTCAGTCGAGCCTGGCCGGGTGTGTGTCACTTGACCTAGCTTGGCGGACATTCTTATTGTCTGCTAGTCATCCACGGGGTTTGCATGAGTCTACGTGATCACTAAGAAGTGAGGAAGCTGTGAGCTGGTTGAATATCAAGTGTCCGGCTGAGACAGCAGCCTCGTCACAGCTTTGAACCTAGGTAGATTAGGTACCCAGGTAGTTGAGTCCACCCCAGTCAGGGTGCCCAGGGGATTTGAGGATCAGGGCTGTGTGTGGGCTTGGGACTGGACACAACCACCCTCGTTGGACTTCACTCAGTTGTCAAAAAAATAACCCTTGCAAGCTGGATGGGCAGCAGCATATGCGCCCTCTCAATGCCAAAAGAGTCCACGGTCCACAGCCAAGAGCCAACAGAAAAACAGCAACAGCAACAGCAACAGCAACATCCTGCTGTCTGTGTTATGCAGTGACTCTGGGGTGTCATGCCTTGTGTTGTCATATGGATGAAGCAACATGCAGTCAGTATCTCACCGGTCCCCTTGACATTTGCAAGCCCTCAGCCAGTTGTGCATCCTGTGCATCCTAGACATGTCACCCGAGAGCTTGCGACCTTCACAAGACAAAGACACCTGCGGCGGATGGACGGGCTTGGAAGGCTGGCGGCTGTTGGTGGGGTTGCAGCACAGTAGGGTGGCATAGTGGGTGGGAGGAAGGCTGGGTGGGGTGCGTCGACGCTAGAGCTGAGCTCGGGACATCTGGAGTGGATGATTCAGGTGTGCAAGGCCGGCTGTGAGTGGCCAGACCGGGAGTGACTTGTGGAGACTTGGGCGCCCCATCCGAAGAGCGAGGAGAGACAGAACTCGACCGCAGTCACTCACTCAAAGCTTGCTTGCTTGGCCTGGCCTGAGTGCTAAGGGCCTTGGGACGGCGCGGTCCCCCCTCCACCTTCAAAAAGCCGCCAGGTTCCCTCCAGACAATCCTCCAGCTCACGTGAATGTGAATCTGGTCACGAGCATCCACCCCCCTCCAAGGCGACGAGGCGCCCGACAATACAGGTATGCATTCATCAGCATCCGCATTTTTTATGATCGGACTTGGTAGAATCTGACCCTCAAGAAGCAGACCCAGCCCCTGATACCATCAAATCCCCATCAACTCCCTGGGTTACTTATTCCGACGAGGTTTTGTCGCCCATCGACGCCCAGATCCCGCGCCTGCCTCCTATCAAACCGCAATCAGCACCTGACTTGCCACATGACAAGAATTCCATCGTGTAAGTAGGCGGTCTCGAAATCCCCCCTCCCCCCCAATGCCGTCAAATCAGACCTCCAGCACCGAGCCCAAAGGTGGATCCCCAGACCGCATCAGCATTTCATATGCCATCTTCACAATCTATCTTGCCGTCATTTCTGTCGATCAGGACGACCTGTCCTTAATCCAGACAGACCTGGCCGGCCTTCAAGCTTTGCATTGCACATCGTCTGAGACATGCGCCGAAGTAGGCGTGCATGAAAGCTCAAGTGAGCTTGTTGCGAGCGAGCGTGAACGAGAGCCTCAAGATGAAGTTCAACAAGTTGCGAGTGGTCTTGTTGCATCTGCTCTGCTCTGCTCTGCTCTGCTCTGCTCTGCTCTGCTACTTGAAAACTGTACCTTGTTCCGGTTCGCCTGAACTGGCTCCTGACCATGAGCTCCAGAAGCCATGCAGTGTACCCCAGTGTGATGCTGTGCCATCTCTGTGTTCCTTTCTCATCCTAACTGATCCCATCAGGCACACGGCCTTGAGGAGCCCCAGAGCACAATGTCTTCAGAACTTGCTGCGCTGGTGATGGCGCACGTTGCAAACCCAGAGCCCGATCTTTCAGCCCTCACCAGCTCCCCGCCTCAAAAACGGAAGCGCCCTGGTGAGACCTCTCCAGACCTTCGCCGCTCCAAGCGAAACAACATGGCAAGTCCCGATCCAACGGATGCATACGTCAACAGCACAATGGACACTGCCCAAGCCGCTGCTGCCGGCGTCAATGTCTCCGACTTCAATGCCCTCCAGCAGGCCGCGGCCGGTGGTGACCACACCGATGCGGCCGACCCGGCAAACGCGTCGAGCACTGCTGCTGCCGCCCTGGTCTATCCTACCATTCACGCCCCTCAGCCTTCCGAAGAGAACTTTGCTGCACAGGTCACTGGAGACCACGAGGATCAACACAACATGGATATGGTCCCGTACACGCACGATGTGTCTCAAGCAGATGGCCTGCCTATAGACCATCAGGCACTAGCCAACGTTGCTGCCGCCCACCAGCCGCCAGATCCTAGTATGCGACAGATGGAAGACATACCAGGAGCCCGCTACTCTACAACGCCAAATCCAAAACCAGCTGTTGGCTCCGAGGAGTGGCATAAAATGCGCAAGGATAACCACAAAGAGGGTGAGGTCCCCCATAATCATATGCCTGCTTACTTACCGAATCTTTGTACTCACACCTTCCAGTGGAGCGCCGCCGTCGAGAGACGATCAACGAGGGCATTAATGAGCTTGCGAAGATAGTGCCTGGCTGCGAGAAGAACAAAGGGTCCATACTTCAAAACGCCGTGCGCTACATCACCAAGCTCAAAGAGGACGAGCAGCAGGCGGTCGAGAAGTGGACACTGGAGAAGCTGCTTACTGAGCAAGCTATCGCCGAGCTCAGCTCTTCCAATGACAAGCTCAAGAACGAGTGTGAC
This sequence comes from Diaporthe ilicicola, assembly GCA_023242295.1. Taxonomy (NCBI): domain Eukaryota; kingdom Fungi; phylum Ascomycota; class Sordariomycetes; order Diaporthales; family Diaporthaceae; genus Diaporthe; species Diaporthe ilicicola. The sequence goes on along the minus strand of JALPVH010000038.1, from coordinate 169,712 downwards.
CGCCTCTACCAGGAGCTCGAGATGTGGAAGCGGGTTGCGCAGGGCGCGGGCTTATCTCCCGGTGACAACCAGAACGGGGACGGCACCGACCAGAGCAACGAGCCCAAGTCGTAGGAAAACTTCTGGCGGCCGTGATGAACGCATTCCTCTGATTCTTCTGCAAATATTAGGTATACCCTCGTGGTGATTTCTCTATCACCACCTTCTATTCGACTAAAGGATTCGCGTTCATCTGATTTTTTTGACGTTGAAGGTTTGGGTGTTATCGGGTGAGCTTTGTTTATCGCACATGCAGGGCGTAAAGGATCGGGAGCAACCCGGGACATGTGAGCGTGTGCCCCTGGTAGGCTTTGATAATGGCGGATTACTGTTTGCTGAGGCCGGCAATTGTTCGTCTGCGACGGTGAAGCGATTGACAGCCGTCTCCGTCTGTGAGGCATCATGGTTTGCTTTCGTAGACTTCGTCTAGGCATTGGCGTTTTGGGCGAAGGATGGCAGACCACACAGGAGTCTTATGCAGGTGTCAAGCAGACTTGACGATTACACAACACATGTCGACAGCGCTATCGGTGACTGTGATTTCCAATATCAAGTTATTCTCCAAACAAGTGGGCTGCAGGCAGAGAAAGAGACTGTGAAGTGGAAGCCTGCGGCTCAAGTACTCGAGACTTTGGACCCCAAACCCCTGAGATCAAACGGTTTCTTACTGCTTCAGGCATGTGTAACCTTCGTCGAGGTGTACAGAGATCATCATCTGCACAGGTGATGGCACGAGCCTTTTCTCCGCCGCATGGACATTCCTCTTTGGGCCACAGGAGTGTAACAAGATCTTGAGGTGGTGGTACTGTGTGCTGGGCTGAGGAGATCTAGCCGCCAACCGACGTCGGCATCTGGGCAAAGATTCGAGACGGGCCGGGAGAGAGCACCCAAGATGGGCAAGAGGGGACTGGCAACCCAAATTTGCTACAATACAAAAATAATAACCACTACAGAGAGACGAGGCCGGTCCGGTCCAAGGCGCGTGAGGTCGAGCAGCCGGATCGTCGCCGGCTGGACATGCCTGAAGCGGAAAGGCTTCGACAGGGGCCCGGCGAAGCTTGGCCTCCGCCTTTCGTCAGCGACCGTTGAGATGCTGTCGACATGGTGATGTTTGTGAATTTCCTGGATTTTGGTAGAAATTATCATGAAGCATAGATCAGGAAGAATATTACCTCAGTGGATAAGGACTGTAAGGAACCAGAAAATATGATGAGCACAGGGCATCTTTTCTATCACGGAGCAGGTGCATCTCATGGAGGCAGATCAAGCCTATGATGCGGGCCCCGGAGAAGTCAATTGAGCTGCAGGTCGCCACTCCACTGATAAGCCGGTAGTAGCCCACCCCGCGATAGGCCTGCGAGATGCGGGACCCCAGCTCGGGAGCGTCCCCTCGTTACTGTCACGGCCGCCTCAAGGGCGAGACGTAAATAACCCCCATCGCGCCCACTTCCCACCCTTTCCTGCTGCGTGCTTTGTTTGTACTTGCGACGTCGTGGTGTACTGTACGGATCCAATTAATCAAGTTTTTTAACTAGGTTTTAGCGGCACTTGGTTCCCTGCAGGTCTTTTATTCAGTCCATACTTTAATCCTCGGCGAAATACCGCTGGGCCCTCCTTCGAGTTGCAAGACTCCAGACATACACCGAGTATAAAACCGCCCGCCATGTCCGCCCTCCGGACGCTGTTTCGGCGCACTGCGTCCAGCTCTGCGCGTCCCATTTCATCCCGTTTCGCACCGGTGTCTTCCTCTGCCCTCTCTCTGTTCAGCAGGTCATTCTCAGTCTCCGCCAGCAACATGGGCCGCTTCGATGGTGTCGAGCCCAGCGCTCCCTCGGTCAAGACGGTGATCCCTGGCCCAAAGGCCAAGGCGCAGACCGCCGACCTGGACAAGGTCTTTGATACGAGGAGCTTGAACATGCTCACCGACTACAAAGCCAGCATTGGCAATTACATTGCCGACCCGGATGGAAATGTCCTGCTTGACGTGTAAGTTGCCCCTGGTTACTCCTGCCTCTCTCCTCACCAACGTGTCAAGGCAGGGCGTGGGCTAACGCGGTGTCACCTCGGTGTGCAGCTACGCTCAGATTGCATCTATCCCCGTGGGATACAACAACCCCCACCTGATCGAGACCATGAAGAGCGAGGACGTTGTCAGCTCTCTGGTCAACAGGCCCGCCCTGGGCAACTTCCCTCCAAACGACTGGGCCGAGATCCTACGGTCCGGCATCCTCAAGGTGGCTCCCAAGGGCCTGGACCAGGTGTTCACGGCCATGGCTGGATCAGATGCCAATGAGACGGCTTACAAGGCGGCTTTCATGTGGAAGCGCCAACAGCAGCGTGGTGGCGCCCACATCGAGTTCACCGAGGAGGAGCTCAAATCGTCCATGAACAACCAGTCCCCTGGTGCTTCTGAGCTGTCCATCATGTCCTTCAAGACCGCCTTCCACGGCCGTCTGTTTGGATCTCTGTCCACCACCCGCTCGAAGCCCATCCACAAGCTCGATATCCCTGCCTTCGACTGGCCCCAGGCCACCTTCCCTCTGCTCAAGTACCCCCTGGAGGAGCACGTCGAGGAGAACCGCAAGGCCGAGCAGGACTCGCTGGCCGAGGTCGAGCACCTCCTCACGACCTGGCACCTGCCCCCATGCGCCGTCATCGTTGAGCCAATCCAGTCGGAGGGTGGTGACAACCACGCGTCGCCCGAGTTCTTTCAGGGCCTGCGCGAGGTGACCAAGAAGCACGATGTGCTCCTGATCGTGGACGAGGTGCAGACGGGCGTAGGTGCGACGGGCAAGTTCTGGGCGCACGAGCACTGGAACCTGGCGTCGCCACCAGACATGGTGACGTTCTCCAAGAAGGCACAGACGGCAGGCTACTACTTCGGCAACCCGGAGCTGCGGCCCAACAAGCCGTACCGGCAGTTCAACACGTGGATGGGCGACCCGGTGCGGGCGATCCTTTTCCGGGCCATCATCGAGGAGGTCGAGCGGCACGGGCTGGTGGAGCAGACGGCCCGCGTGGGAGACTACCTATACGGCAAGCTCGCGGCGCTGGCCGTCAAGTACCCGGGTCAGTTTGAGAACCTGCGCGGCAAGGGCCAGGGCACGTTCATCGCCTTCGACAACCCGAAGCGCGACGAGTTCCTCAAGGTGGCCAAGGGCTTGGGCATCAACATCGGCGGGTCAGGCGCCAGCGCCGTGCGGCTCAGGCCGATGCTGACGTTTGAGGAGAAGCACGCCGACATCCTGATCGAGGCCCTGGAGAAGATTGTTACGTCATTGCAGTAAGGACAAGGGCGCGGCTGTTCATTTGTTTACGGGGTAAAGGGGGTGAACCGTCGATGGTGATAGTTACGGGCGACGCAGGAACGGGCGGATTTAAGGTTCATGAGCTGTTCAGCATGACTGGGATGGCAGGATGACTTCTTCTGATTTTTATTCCCCAATCTGGAGTTCAGCGCGTGCAAGACATCAAGGGGTTGGAGATAGCATTCTGCTTGCATTTGTTTTCTTTTGGTTTTGTGTGTCGGATAATCCTTCATACTCGTGCGGGTCATCCTTGCGTCGGGACAATTATTCATCAAAGTAAAGTACGAAGGCCGAGAGTATTTGATTCGAATACCGATGGACTGGAATCTGGAGATCTCGCGCGCGGGCGCCGCTGTTTCAAGCTGCCGCCAATATGTAGCGTACCACAGCCGTGGGTGTGTGACCTCGTCGGGCCTTGGAAACTATACACAGCAACAGGGGACTCTTGACCGTAGGTAGACCTGTTTTTAGGCCAGGCATAAATAACAATGGTCGGCCGAGGGCCAATTATTGTGCCAATGCGTTACCGTCGGCGCCTTGCTGCGACGAGGCTACTGTAGTTGTGTCCAATGTCTCGCTGGGCCCTCCGTGGTCAAAGGCATTGAGTTGTCGCGGGCAGGCTCGAGGCATGATCCCGCCATGCTGGTGCCATGCTGGTGCGGCAGAGGACTTGCGGTGGCAGCCTCGCCTATGGCGTCATGCCGCTCGGATAGGGTTTTCTGGCGCGTTTGTCTTCGCTTCCTCGACCCCCTGATTAGGATGGGATCCAGGGCTGACTGCCGCCTGGCGAGACTTCAAGCCTGGCCTGGCCTGACGGATGCGCTGCAGCATATTTTATTTGTTGACTGACTTGCTTGTGAAGGCTGCACAAGTCCTGCCTGCCTGCCTGCCTGCACCTCTCCCAGCGACACCGCCTACGAGTAGTTGCATCGCTAGGTAGGCTGAATTTTATGCGTTGGAAATTTTCAAGGCTTGGGATTGACTCGGTTGCTCTCCGCTCCCCCAGGATTGTGGGTCTCTGATGCTGCCCGTGTTTGTCGATTCGGGATCGGAGACAAACCAGATCGACGATTAAAAGGGCTGATCACGATAACGCCTACGATAGGAGGGGCCACTTCTCCCCAGAGTCAACAAACCAACCTCGCAGGCCTGCCGCTGTCTGGCCTGTGCCACGACAGCAGGCTGCATGCCCGGATGCTGCGAATGTCCCTGCTCGCCTCATGTCGATGCCACATGGATGATTCACAATTTTGACAATCAGACAGAGGAGCGATCGCCCAAATCCAAACCAGAGGAGCCGACGGATCAAGCACCGACATCTCTCTGCTTGTCTGTGCCAAGCTGGCGGAAGGCCTCCAGGGCCCCATGACTGGTGGCAGCAGGGCGGGATGAACGGGAACGAAGGATTGGAAATTGGGTTATCTCGAAGGCCACACCTGCACTGGGTTTCGAGTGTCCGTAATATTAAACCAAACGTAAGCAGTAAGTAGTTTGGCCTAAACAATGAGCCATGCACGCAGTCGGGCAGTCATGTAAGCAACGCATTGAGGATTTCCAATCTCCAGGGCCAAGGAAGCTTTGACGAACCATCCACATTGGCTTATAAGCAGGGACGACCCGAACAAAGGATCCCGGGATGAGTGAATTGTCCGCGCCCGTCCCATGTCATCAGGCATGCTGCCGCGCGAGGAAACAGCACAAGGGACCACTGTCGTGGACCATTCGTCGGCGTGTGCAATGCGTATCATACACAGGCTGGCGCCGCGGCGGTAGTGCCCCCTCCCCCATTTTGTTCTGGAAGGCATGATGGAAGGAGGGACATGCCGGGCGGGCGAGGCGAGGCTGGTTGACGATGATGTCGCTCGCCTGGCTGGCATAAGACAGCTCCTGAGGCCTGGTAGGGTTGACCCTTTCTTGCACCTCGCTGGCGCGGAGAATCTCTATGCAGGGCTGCAGGCCAGACGAACGTTTGTTATGCCTGCAGCATCTGTATCGCTGGTGACGTTTGACGTCGACTTTTGTTGTGATCATGAGTCTGTAACCGATGCCGATCGAGATGGTTGGTCATGGTGATGTTGCACTCAGTGCACGCTACGGCTGCTTTTCGGGTGGCCCGGATGGACTGGACCGGGCTGTCTGGAAGGTTGAGCAGCAGGAAGTGCGTGTTAGCGCCAGGGGACCCGTTACATGGGAATGTCTAATAAAGTGGGCAAGCAAAAAAAGAAGGGCAACCAACCTACTAGGGGTTTTCTAGCTGGCCTCGCCTCGCGTGGTCTGGCTGCTGAGGCCGAGCCCGTCCGTCATCTCAAAATTGATATGAAGGTCCCAATCTCGCTCGACAACCTGTGCCGTCCCATCTCGCCCTCCCACACTTTTTGTTGAACATTCCCAGATTCTCCTGCTGCGCACGCTGGTTTCTGCACAACCGCACCGTCTGTGTCCGATCTCCCAAACGGCAGGCGTCTCGACGGCACACCAGATACTCCCCCAACTCTCAAGTCACTATCGGCCAGCCCCAGCTGTTTCCCTCGCGCCCCTCAGCCACCCCCCCCCCCCTTCGGCTCTGCAAAAAGGAAAAAGGGATTACCGATCCTATTGCGCTCAGTCTGCCCCCAGAGCTTGCTCCCTGCCAGTTGCCAGCCCAGGCGCATAAACTCCCCTGCCGCAACACTAACGCACATACCGGAGAGCTGCGAACTATCAGTCCATTCTTATTAATTCGCCCGTCCTCTGCGAGAGGGCGCAATCGTATATCCATCACTCGCCTTCGTCCGCGCCCTCGCAGCCAGACAACAACAACAACAACATCATCATCATCCCAACGCACCTATTGCACAGCAATTGATTGTTGCGCAGGCAGAGAGTGTCTCATCAGCCACAACATTCAAATGTGAGTCCACAGCCGACAGCATATGGTTCGGGCGCTAGCACCACTCGCGTCGCCACCCAATCCCCTCAATCCCACGTCTTATCTCGGTGCCCAGGGCAGGAACTGGCGGTGCGCGCTTCTTCTGCCTCCCCGGCTCCTTCGTCCTCCACAACACCCCTGGCAGTGGACTATTCCGGTGCAGCCGACCGTGTTCAGTGCAGCCTGCAAAACTGCGAGTCTGCAGCCTGCGTGCACCTTCCCACACCTCCAATTTCTTCCCGTCAAAGCTCCCCCGGCAGTCTGGCCGCTTGCTTCTTCTCCTCCTGCACAATCCCGTCCACGACCAACTCGCACGAGTCTGCTCTCCCCTGTCTGGGCCGTCGCCACATCAATCTCCTACCAATTCGGTCGGGACAATCTTACAAAACCACCCTGCACCCATCAATCCTCCCGTCAGCTCTTATTGACTCTTTGTCTCCCTCACAGCTCCTCAAGCGAAGCCACACCTGCTCAATTGAACCACCACCGCCTTCGGAGAGCCTCACAACCACCCATCGTGAGCTCCCGGCCTGTTGAGGACCGATCGGAGATGCCTAGCAAGCTGTCAAACCCCTTTTCAGCCCTCTCCAATATGACGCCGCACGAGAAGCTCGGGGACCGCAGGCTGTCCCAGTCTCGCACAACCCGTCTGAGTCAGCTCTTTTCCTCGTCGCCCAAGAACAAAGAACAGATCTCTGCTCAGCAGTCCTTGTTGGCTGTGCAGCAGGTCGCCAACTCGGCCCAGATCACCGCTCCCTCACTATCGCTCCCGACCATCTCCCTGTCTACTGCTACCGCCGGCGAGGTCAATGACGACGAGCCCTCAACGACCCTGTTCGAGCCTCCCTCAGACGCCGAGAATAGACTCCAGAAGCGCGCGGAAGCACAGTTTGGCCCTCTCCTCCACCCAAGCCACAGATATATTAGCAGACACCACGGCGGCACCCTGGATCCCCCTATCGAGGACGAGCCTCCTTACTACTACGTCCTCACCACATACATCAGCTACCTGCTCTTGATCTTCTTTGGCCACGCGCGCGACTTTTTCGGCAAGCGCTTCGGCGACAAGAAACGCTACAGCAGTATCCGGGCCGGCAATGGCTACGCTCCCCTAACGGATGATTTCGACAGTTTCTACATCCGCAGGCTGAAGAGGAGAATTGACGACTGTTTCTCCCGCCCGACCATTGGCGTTCCCGGACGCTATGTGACGCTGGTCGATCGCTTGTCGACCGACTACAACCAGAGCTACACCTTCACCGGCACATACACCCAGACCTTGAACATGAGCTCCTACAACTACCTTGGATTTGCCCAGTCCGAGGGTCCTTGTGCAGATGCAGCCGAAGAGTGCGTCCGCAAGTACGGTATAGCTGCCTGCAGCTCCAGGGCCGACGCTGGGACGTCTGACTTGACGCTCGAGGTCGAGAGGGAGATTGCTCAATTCGTTGGAAAGCCTGCTGCTATGGTCTTCTCCATGGGTTACGTCACCAACGCTGGTACCTTCCCGGCTCTCGTTTCCAAGGGCTCCCTGATCATTTCTGACGAGCTCAACCACGCCTCCATCCGAGTGGGCGCTCGTCTCTCTGGCGCCATCATCAAGTCATTCAAGCACAACGACATGGTCGATCTGGAGAAGAAGCTCCGGGACGCCATTTCTCAAGGCCAGCCCCGAACGCATCGCCCCTGGAAGAAGATCCTGGTCGCCGTTGAGGGTCTGTACTCGATGGAGGGTAACATGGTCGATCTTCCTGGCGTCATTGCGCTCAAGAGAAAGTACGGCTTCTACCTTTACGTCGACGAGGCTCACAGTATTGGTGCTCTCGGTCCCAGGGGACGTGGCGTCTGCGATTACTACAAGGTGGACCCCAACGAGATCGACATCCTAATGGGTACTCTGACCAAGTCCTTCGGTGCTAACGGTGGCTATATTGCTGCGGAGAAGCCCATTATCGACAAGCTGAGAAGCGTCAATGCTGCAACTCTGTACGGAGAGTCCCCAGCCCCCGCCGTCTTGATGCAGATTCTGGCCTCCCTCAAGATCATCGACGGTGTCCTGGCCCCAGGGCAAGGAGACGAGCGACTGCAAAGAATCACCTTTAACTCGCGCTACCTCCGACTGGGGCTCAAGCGCCTTGGCTTCATCGTCTACGGCCACGATGATTCTCCCATCATTCCCATCATGCTCTACAACCCAGCCAAGATGTCAGCTTTCAGCCATGAGATGCTCAAGCGCAAGATCTCCGTGGTCGTCGTCGGCTACCCTGGCACACCCCTGATCAGCTCACGAGCCAGGTTCTGCGTCTCGTCTGCGCACAACAAGGACGACCTGGACCGTGTTCTGGCGGCTTGCGACGAGATCGGCGATATCCTGCAGGTCAAGTTCTCGTCAGGTATCGCTGGCGGTCTCGAGGAGCCACTGCCCACGGGAGTGTCAGCCGAGAACGAGAAGGAGTGGCGGAAGGCCAACGGACGGGAAGTCATCCAGCCACCACGCTGGAAGTTGGAGGATGTGATTGCTTGCGGTGCGCGTGATACCCAGTTGCCTCTGCGATAGGTTCCGTTCAGGAACGTTATCTGCGGGCACTACCTAATAATGTCTATTATTGTTTAGACGATACCACCTGAGTTGTGTGAAGGAAAAACAAAACCAAAACAAAGAGGAAGAGCGAAAGGAATCCCTCAACATGATGACGGCGTTTTTTGATGTATACGTATATGAGAAAACCTTTTTTCACTTCTACCATGGTTCAGATGTCGTATGGACCTTGCGAAGTGCGCATTTACGTGGGGACGGTTCCGGGAACGAAAGAATGGACTTCTTTCTTGCTTCAATGCTGTCGGACGACGGCTTCGGGGGCTTCGGGGGCTTCGGGGGCCATCAGGCCCTAGTACACCTTTATTTCTTGTTGCATTCTTCAGCCGGCCGTCGTTAGAGCCTGGATGACTGACTCTCTGGAAGAAACAGAGACTATAGATAGTTGTCAAACACGACATTCTAATACCCTCTCACATTGAACTTGAGATCATACTATTTTTTCATGTGGCTCATAAATTCAACAACATATGAGAAGTGTTTGATGAGTAGACAAGCTCCAAGACACCTACAAGAGGATATCCTGTGTCTTTTGGGATAACTCATAGGAAGATATCTCGGTGGTTTATCTCATTAGATTCCTTTGTGTCCCAGAGTACTTGGGAAGCGGTTTAGGATTACTGTATGTCATGTCTTATGTTTGTACAAGTCGTACTCCTGGACTTGAAACAGCCATCGACCATATTTCTCGAGACTATGGCTAGATGTGTGTGATATGAATTCTTGACGATTTATGTACCCAAGTGTGTACATGGCTGTGTGACGACTGTCTGCAACGAGAGCTGGGGCTTGTATTATCACGACATGGCGGTTACTATCGATGAGTCAAAGACAGGGGCTGTGAGGGATGGACTCATGAGAGGAGAACATCTTGAGAAGAAGGTTATATACAGCCAAATCCATTCGAGTCATCACAGCCAGAGATCAATGGAATCAATCACCTGTGCTGCACGTCATTGCAGTATGTAGTCTACTTACTGTAAGTGAGAAGGCATAGATGTGGCCCGTGCGTTTCCCTTTCACACGCTGGACGACTTAAATTGCCCCTCAACGCGTCTCCCACATGAGGCACCCATTAGAACTTTGTGGATGAGCGGTCTAAAACCTAATGGATGCCCGGTCGACACCAACCAGACAACTTTGACAGCCAGCTTCCCTTGATCTGCACCAGGTGACCTGCTCCAGCTCAGGGTCTCTGGTGCATTGCTGTGTCAAAGTTGATCGCCACCATCACCATCACCATTCAAGTTCATCGCGTTAGCGCGTTTGGTAACTGGAGTGCCTAAGTGGCCATCCTCACATCCTTACATCCTGATCGCCACATCCACAAAGACACACAGTGGGTGATCCTCATCTCGCCTCATGACCGACAAACAGCATCCAACATCCATATACACCGAGCTCGCCTCGAAATGAGTTCATCTAAGCGCCGCCGACAGCAACAGCAGCGACTCGCCTTCGAGCCCGTGTCTGAGTCCAACTCACCAGCACCAGGGCAAGGGCTTTCGCCAGCAAGGGTCCGGTTCCAGTCGCCCAGAGACGGCAGTCCAAGTAGTCGTTCAGTACAACCCCTCAGAATGGCACGATCCAAGGGTCCAAAGCAACAGACTTTGGACGCGTCTCTTGGTATGTCTTGTCTTATACACTTTGTTCCTCAATCCTTGCCTGTGGAATTTTTCTTGTGCTTCTGGTTCTTTTGTGTAAGCTGGCACATTATAGTGCCATGTTCGGCAAAATCACAAATAGCTAATGCAGGCTTGTAGCTAAGAAACCGGCCACACAGGTGGAAGCTGCTGAAGGTGAGGACGAGAATAAGCCTGCCTCTCTCGGAAACGATGTGAAAGTGCGACAGAGGCAGCCGCCTTCCCCTCCTACATCGTCTTTCATGTCCAAGTCAAACAAAGCATCCCGTCGCGTAGTGGACAGTGACTCGGATACTTCTGTTGAAGAGGATGGAGAGTTGGATGACACCGACGGCGAAGGTCCCTCAAGACCCGAGATCGCCCGGAGAGGTCTCAGTCGTCCGACTAAGCGGAGCGGTGGCCCTATTGTCATCTTGGATGATAGCGATGATGATGATGAGCCTAACATCCGCTCATCCCAATCCCTTCCGAACCAGGCAGCCGTTGGTGACGACTCCGATGCTCCGCTGGTGACACCACGTTCGAGCGCGCGCCAGAAGGGCCAGATCTTTGTGCGCGAAAATGAAGACAAGGACGAAGACGAAGAGGATGAGGAAGACGTGCAGAGCCCCACCAAGAGACGGAGGCTTATGTGCAACACTCGCCAAGTGAGTCCTGCGGCGAGCAGTGATGGCTCAGATTCACAATCGGGTCGATTGAACCGCCAAGTCACTCCACAACGCAATAAGTCTGCTTCCCCGCATTCCTCGACCCGCAAGACGAGATCAAGCGCACGCAAGGTCCACCGGTCCGAGAAGGAGAAGAAAATGGAGCTCTTGCGCCGCCGAAGGGCTGGAGAGAAGGGGCTCACCATGTCAGACCTCGACACGTCGGTTGAGGAGGTCGAGGATGGCCACCATGGTGGTCTGTATGATACGGACTCAGACCACCAAGTCCTGGAAGAGTTCGATGACGAGTCTGACGCTGAACCCGCGGTACCTGCAGCACCTGCCAAGAAGTCCAAAGGGGCGAAGAAAGCGGAGAAGAGCCAGGCCTCAAGCAGACCAGGCGTGGACGATGACGACGAGGGCATTGCGGACAGCAATGGAAATCTGGAGGGCTTCATCGACGAGGATGACGACACCCTCGGGGTCCCAGATGAGGTCCTGATGCACCTACCTCATGAGTTCACGGCAGCCTCCCGCAAGCCCCGCAAGGCTCACTTCAAAGATGTCGTGGAGTGGCTTGTCCACCGCAGGATCAACCCTGCCTTCGAGAGGGACAGTGAGGTCTACAGCACGGCTTTCACTCGACTCAACGACGAGTGTGTTGGCTTGGCACAATCCAAGTTCATCTCGTCCGCCTGGAGGCCTGACTTCTTACGTGCTCTACGGGCTCGACCGCTCATCGAGCTCGCTGAGCTTGGGTATGGCCATCTTGGCACCGATGTGGATAAATGCGAGGCGGTAAGCAGCTTCCAGATACACTTTCACCCTTTTCGAGGAGACACGCCTGTCATATCTGCGGTCCGTCTCACCGCTTGCCTAAAGGCTCTTGGACAGACTGCAGCTCTAGAGACCAAAGGCACATGGTGTTCTTACCCACCTCCTACCAATATGAAAGTTGTTTCACAATGCTCAGATAGCTAACTCCCTACTCTGCAGTGTGGAAGATCATCTCATCCAGCTACATGGGCTATGAGCTTTAAGGGAAAGCCATACAACAAGCACACGTTGGATGAGTTGGAAGATGACACAACCAGCGACTCCGACGAGGAAGAGCCAGACGAGGAAGAGCACCTGGACCGCGACGAGAACGGAAACACCCTCCTTCCCGAGGACAAGGAGTTCTTCATCGGCTCGGTGTGCAACAGCAACGCAGAGGCGGCCCACGGCCTGCTGCACTGGAAGCCCGCGCTGCGCGACTACGTCAACAACTCGCTGCGGGCCGAGGGCTGGCTGACGCCCGAGAAGCTGGCCGAGCAGGACGCCATGAAGCCCAAGAGGCGCCGCAAGCTAGCGGACGGCATCGTTCAGGACTGGGACGACAACGGCACCATCAAGCGCCTGTATGCCGACTTCAAGCAGAACCTCGAGATTGCGCAGGCGCAGGACACCTCCAAGTCGTCCAGGGGCGGGCGCAACTTCCGCAGGTAGTGCTTTGCTCGCCTGTGCGTTGGTACTCTGGCCTTTTTGCTGGAGTGGTATTGAGACCCGGGGGCGCACCCACCACTTCTTGAACAGCAGATGATTCCTCTGGCCCGATTCTTTTACGACTGGCTGTCTGCGAGGCACGAGTGCCCATCAATTTGCATAGCATCATGGACCACTCCAGTTCCCATGGCTTTCTTGCGTCACGGTGGGCAAAATCTTTATTGCCTGCGGGAGCCTTTTAAATCCTTGCATATCGCCTGCTTCTGGCAACAACTGGCGCCGAGAGTGTAAATATGCACTCATACCTGGGGAGGCCCTTTCACTGCTTGGAATTGGCTCTGTGGTGAGCCAGGCTTTGGTCTTTGGCAAATGAAGGGATTGGCTGGCCTTGCAGGGGACAGAAATGATGACGATCCTTTTAGATTTGAGCTTGCTGCTCATCTGGCCAGAACAAGTGGTCACCGGCTGAGATGGATGCCACCTTTCCCTTTTCTTTCGGAAGTAGGGCAGGATGGCCGAAGGTCCACCACCAGCCTACATATTGGCGATTAAGATGTACATATCAAAATTCCTTGTTCACCCGAACCATATGGCATGAGAGGACTTCACTAGGAAAGGTCACTTGGAGAGACAAGGAGTCATTTGCTTGATCATTGACATGGTCAGGCTTTTCTGGTTGATTAGATGCAAGAATGTAGGCTCTCACGGGCCGGTGGCTTTCAGGGCGGCAGGAACTGGTTCTAGTGCTAGACAGACAGGACACTCTAATTAATGATCGATGACAATACTGACCAGCGGTAGCTGACAGGAGCCTCAGGATCATGGTGTTGACTCACAAGGCTGTATTCTCCTTGTGAAGCAGCCTCTTGTGTTATGTGAGATGATCACTGTGCTTATGGGTTGTGAGTTTTATTGCGTTTCGCACATCATTCTTGTGTCCATTCTTCCTCATTTCACAGCTGTGTCTTGTGATGCTGTCTTCCTCTGTGAAAGATAGCTCGAACCGGCCAGCCTCACTCAGTTGGGTTTTCCTTCCTACGGTATACTCTGCTGTCCATCACTCATCCATTCGGTCCACGACTCACGCTCTGTAGGAATGACGAGTACAGCCTCGGCATTTCACAGCAGGAACGCCTGCTCACAACTCGGATATCTGAACTCTCTCCTACTTGAGTGACTATGAATGATTCTGCGGTTCAGACCGTTTGCGAATCTGCCAGGTAGAGAGATATATATATCATTTCAGCAAAAATATCAAGCCGCGCCCAAGCAAAGCTGAGGACAACAACCATCTGTGCAGCAGGCGTGGCCGGGATTCGCGGACGGTGACCGTATCTCGTACTTCGCATTTCATATCTTCGTCAGGACTCTAGGTGCTCTGATCTGTCTTTGGGTTGGGCGAAAGGGTAAAACACTTGATGTCTCGCACGAAGTGGATGAGAGTGAGGGCATTCCTGAGACAATCGAGCACATGAATCGAGAGGTAGAGACGAGGACGAGGACAAGGACGAGTACGATGAGGACGGTGAAAGAGTCGGCTAGAGTCAGGAACTCAATAGCAAGAAAACAGTTATTAGGAACAATCTTCGAGAAGCGAAAGTCCAACCCCACAGACAAGGCAAGCAAGTCTATGGGAAGAACGTAACGTGGTCGGCCCATTCCTTCACTGACCATGTTTCGGCACGTATTACACACTGGGCTGCAGTTCCGCTTCCCGGGCGTTGTCCCCAGTTTTTCCCTTTCGCCTTGAAGGGAGAGAGGGCCGATAATGCATGTTTCATCCGTTCGCTCTTTGCAACCCCATCCCGGCCATGGGCTTGAAGTGTCCTCCTCAGCACGACACACAATCATACGACGTCCGCCAGACGCCAGATGAAGTCTCCCGCCAAGACTCCCAGAGCTACAAGCAGCGTCCGCCTCACAGCAGGGGGGTGGACAAGATGGCGCAGGAGTGTGTTGCGGGTTGGGGGGGGGGGGGGAGGGATGGATGTGTTTTTAATTTTGTCCCAGAGAATCGAGAGAGGAAAAAGCTCAGAAGAAAATCTTGCCAGGTGGGGGAGGATCTCTTCCACAGTATCGAAGACAATAGAGTTTCCCAGCCATATCAAAAGCCGCAAGCCATCCGTTCATTCATCCGTCCATCCAAGTCCCCCGTCCCACGACCCCCCGAAGCCATGTCCAGAATTCGTCCGCCCGGCCGTCCGTCCGTCCGTTGTGCCACACTCCTTTCCTAAACAAAGATCCCTCGCACACTCATCGCTCTCCTCAAACCCCCTGGTCATCCATGCTCCGGTTCCTACATGGGGTGGAGCCAATCCCGAACAAATATACAACAGTAGATAAGGGACGGCTGGCATGGGGACAATTACTCGTCCAACAGTCCCTCATCGCACTGATTAACCTGTCCTTGTACATCAGATACAACCCGGCAGTCCGCCTCATATGATGCCACCCGGCGGATCGTAACCGCCCCTGGTGGAGGCTGCCGACCCAAGGCCCGCGCTTCCGGGCGCCTCCCCTGCCGCGTCGGCCTGGGCATTGTTGGTCTTCCTCAGCATAAACATGGGCTTCTTGCCCTCCTTGTCCAGTTGCTTAAACAGGATCAGCGGTTTCTCCTCCAGCCCCAGACACCGCTCCTGGTCCCCGTATACTATATAGAGGGCATACTGATCCCACGGTGCGTTGATTTGGTACTTCTTCAGTGCGGCCGGCAAGACCTTGTAGCACGGGTCGTCCAGGCTCACCCTGAACGACTTGAATATCTCGACGGACGCGTTGCTCGAGCTTGGTGTGTCAGGGGCGGGGGTCTGGCCTCGCCTTGGCGCAGCGTTGGCCTTTTCGCGCGGGTCGTAACCATGTTCGTTCTCGCGGAAAGTGGATCGGCTGGATGGGGTCGGTTGGTCGCGGTAGGATCGAGAGCCGAGGGTTGTCCCGGCAATGCTCGGTGGCGATGTGGGTGAGGGCATGTTTGGTGAAGGGTATGAAGGCGAGGTCGCGGTAGGGGCCCCTGATCCGTTCATGGCTGCTAGATGCGATGATGACATGACAGCCCTCTCCGCGGCGCTCGATGGGTCTAACGTCTGTTCCACGATGCCTCGGTCGTGACTCGTCTGTAGATGTGAAGGTGATGTGGTCTTTGGTGTTGTGCCGAGGACGATCCGCTTGGTCGAGTATTGCCGCTTGAGGCTGGCGGACTGACTGCCAACAGTGGACGGCGTGGGTGCCGGGGGTGATACTGTCGTGTCGTAGCTGTATGCCTGTTGCCCGTTGCTCACGTTTGGTAAGGGCTGTTGGGCGTCCTTGGCCAGGCGCAAGGCTGGCAGCATATCCTCCCGTAACCTCCGGAAGTCCTCAGCCAGTTTCCTGAAATCCTGCTCAAACAAGTTCATGCGCTCGTCCCGCAGCCTCAGCTGTTCCACCAGATGTTTTATATCTTTCAGCGTTGCGGTAGCATATTGGGCCTCGGCGTCGGCAGCTGGAGAAGAGGTGTCAGTCAACATGGTCTCCCGGAGGCTCGAGATGGGACGGGACGGAGCCCACCAGGCGCGGTGATGAGTGGTTATAGCATACATAGTGGTACATAGTGATCGTTTTCTATTGGGACGTCCTGTGCCTTCTTGACGTCGTACACGCTCTTGAGGACGGTCAGTCTGTGGCCGACGCTCGTGATACCCATGGACTTGAGGTCATCGTGGAGCAGGGCAACCAGAGCTTCCCCGACGATTTCGTTTTCTGTATGGGTCGCACATGTCAGAACTTCAATGGCAGACAGGACAGCAGTGACGGCATCGAACACGCACCAATGAATCGATCCGAGTATTGTTGCAGGCCGATGGTTGCGATGAAATCGGCGACCTCGTCGACAGTCCATTCTGATATGATGGTCTCGGGCAAGCGGTCGGCGCTTGATCGGTAGCCGTATGTGGTAGGGGTGTGTTCGTTGGAGGGCGGGTCGGAGTCGGTGGGCGAGATTGAAGCGTCGGTGGCGTCTATTGGTGAGCTCTCGTGGAGGTCTCGCTCGTATTCATCGTCGGCATCAGACTCGGCGTATGCCGTGCCGGTATTGAAGCTCATGGTCGGGGGCTGAGGCTGGCCTGGGCTGAGCTGGGCAGGGCGGTTGACTTGTGGTATCGGGGGCCGCCAAGGTTGGGTCGATCTTGAGACAAGGCAGGTGGAGGTCGTCGACGTTTTTGGGGGGGGGGGTGTGCACCGGTCGCTAAGGTTGGAGGGGAGAGGCAGGGCGAGGCAGAGCGAGGCGCGACACGGATTGTCGAGGGCAGATTAGGTTTGGGCACACGTAGACTTGTGGTATCGTGTGGTATGACACGGGTAGGAATGCAGTGTATGTATTTCGTCAGGCGGAGGGCGGTAGTGGGTTTGGGCTCGGGAGCTGTTCCATGAGTTTAGTTTGAGGAGGCTTAGCTCGTCACCATCGAGGTGCAGCAGCCAGCAGCGAGCAGCCAGCAAAGATCCACAACCCACAGTCCACACAGCCCACAGCGGCTACAAGGAGGGAGCCTCGTGGTCAGGCACACGGTGCTGTTGGTGGTGCGGGCCTGGGTCTTTCTCTCTGTCTCTCTTTTCTGCTCTCTGGTGGCTGGCTGCAGATGTGGAACAAGGACGAGGACGAGGACGAGGCAGCGGATGACAGTGTCGGTGGAACAGACTCGTCGAGTTGGGGTTCGAGTAGTAGGCACAGGTTGTTTCCCGACGAGGTAGACTAGACTAATTGTTGTCTGCTCTGTCTTGGGTGGGCCCTCGCTGGTTTCTCTCTGGGTCGAGCAGGGCAGTCGGAGGAGCAGGAGCATGCACTGCAGCAGTCGGAGGAGGAGGGCGACAAAATACGGTGCAGCACAGTGCGGTGGGTGGCTGTACGGTGCGGGATTGGAGCAGTTCGGTTCAGCAATAGTAATAGTACTGCAGCAATCAAGGAACAGCCAGGTCAGTGCCCGTCGGGGAAAGGCTGGCGACGATATGCTGGTGGAGACGGCGTGAATCGTGGGAGTGGATTGGCCCGACTGTTGAGGGCGGAGACTCAGTGGCCGGGTGCTGCTACTGGAAAGTGATGTTACTGTATAATCAGATACTGTGAATACTCTGGACGGTATTGGCCGACAGTGCTGGCCGGACGGATAGGATGCAATTAGGATTGCTTGCAGGCGGGCAAGATTTGGATCGTCGGGCCTGGCGGTCGGCCAGAACAGTCTGCCGACAAGAAAGAAGAAACGGGCAGGTTTATTATTACTGTCTGTCTCGCTCTCTCTCTCTCTCTCTGTGTGTGTGTGTGTGTTTTGTGTGTCTGTCTTTCTGTCTGTCTTTCTGTCTGTCTGTCTGTTGTACCTGTGTACAGAGTACCTGTGTACATGTACGTACGTACTGACTAGGTATGGTACCTGTGTACAGTACAGTGGGGAAGGGGATCGTCAGTCTGCCTGCCTGTCTGATTCTCTCTCAAACTCTATCCCTCTCTCCCTCTCTCTCTCTATAACTCTCCGACCATCAAAAGTGATAGCCTCATCAACCTGCGACCCTTGAATTGAACCGAGAACCACTCACTGCCCATTCAACATGCCCCGGATGCCAATGCAAGTGCCACCACCTTTTTTGCCAATACCACCCACGGCATTAATGCCAACGCCATCGCAACGGCGCCCCTGGCCATCCATGACCGTGAAAATGGATCCGGCCTTTCCTTTCGCTCTTCCCACTTCACACAGCCTTGACAGTGGCGGCGGCTAGTCTCGTGATTGGACGACGGCGCCTTGCAACCCCTCCTATCAACGGCTGCCAGGACATCCAACAACTTGGACTACTCTTCTGCGCTCTTCCTTCTCCTCCTTATTTTCCCCCTCGTTGCTGTCGTCGTCGTCGCCGCCGCCGCCGCCGCCGACGCCAACTCATTTCCGCTCGAATCACGAAGGCTACTTCGGGTTTCATATTGTTCAGAGAGCAACTGAGCCATGGCCACTCGCTTCACTCCCCAGGCCCGGGGACGAGACGTGAACAACTTGCAGCTGCCCTTCCCCTCCCCACTCTGACCTCATCTCGTCGCTTTGACGCTCACTTGTCACTCATCCATTATCCTTCGGGCCCAAGACGAACTTGACTTCACTCAAGTTCCCTCGGCATAAAAAAACCGCCAGAAGTTCGGTTCCTTGCCGTTGCCTGCCGCTAATCCAAATCCACTGGACGGTCCGCATAGGGACTCGTAATCGTTTTTCTTTTCTTCTCGCCGCTCCGACAGGCACTGGCTGTTGCTGCTGCTGCTGCTGCTGCTGCTGCTGCTGCCTGCTCCTCCTTCCGCTCTGGTCTCTGGCTGGCTGTCCTGTCAATGCCACGCCTGAGCTTGGATACTAGGTAGAGCAGCCAAGCCTTGTCCCCCGTCATCCCGCCCTTCCACAACGCCACACGCTCCCGCCCGAGTGGCTTCTCTCTGCCCACGCAATCCCCAGTGCTACAGTAGTCTACAGGTAGGCCTACGACGCAACGTTGTGGGTGCAGCGCTGCAGCCAGTCGGGGACGTGCCCTTGGCCTTACACGAAGGGGTCCAGCCCTACGTAGACTACATGACAATATGCTCCATTGCGTACCATATCACCTTTTTTTTGTCCTCCCCGCCGGCACGCGCGATGTGCTTGTTCTCCTCACTCTTCGCATGTTTTGCTCCTATAACCCGCCATCCATAGTTACTCGTGGCCGCATGCATAGCAGGCACCGGCTTAGCTTCGCTCCCGGAAGTATAAAATAGTGGGCACCGGCCCATCTGCGGGTCAATAATGCTCTGACATGCCGTGCACACGTACGTACGTGCTGTACTAGTGTGATGTGCTCGCCAACCTGCGTACATTCTTGGAGCTTTATCTTCCCGACGGTGGCGGTGGGCCACGAATCTCCACCGCCGGATGGGGCAGAAAAGTATATCTATGTCAATGTGGGCCTGAAGTCAGACAGCTCAGACCATCATCGCACGCCTTTGGTAAATCAATACCCATCCCCATCCGATTGGCCCAGGCGGACCACACAGGCCCACAGGGTCAAGAGCCTCAAGCTCCTAGCCTTGTGACACAGTCCGGGGCCGGAACACGTTATAGCAGGCTCATGAGATAAGACTGCGTAAGGCAACATGGCAAGGCTCAGTCGGGTTCGCAGATCCTGCCCCGATCAGCCTTGTCAGTATGGAGGCGTCCGAGTCAGCATCCTTCAACGTCGGCGGGTGCAAATACTCTGCAACACCGTGTGGACAGTCTGTCGATGGGGACTTGCAATCTAATCCGGGTCATTGGAAGTGGCCGGACAGGTCATTGCGTGTGGATCTCTCACCACTAGGGATGAATATAAGAGGACTGGCGCTCTCTTGATGAGCAGCATGATACTCGTTCAGGAAGAGAAAAGAAGAAGAAAAAAACGCCACTCCGTACACTCTTAGGTTTCTAGATCGGCCGTGTCTACAAGAACAACTGGGGCAAGGGCCCCTTTTCCCTCTGAACAAATACAACCAAGCTTGCGAGTTAGTTCGAGAAGCTAACACGGTTTCGCTCAGGACAAACACTTGTACACCTCAACTCCACGCTCGAGCAGTCTTAGCGTCCGCATACAATGCAGCCCTACACCGTCATCCTCGCCATCCTCGGCCTTGCCGCAACCGCACAGGCGGCATGTGGCGGAGAGGGATCGTACCAGGTTCAGTGCGGCTCAACATGCTATAGCTGTTCCACCTCTAAGGAATGCAACGAGTACGCCGTCGGAGCACCCGCATGCTGAGGGCGTTAGAGTGTTGGTTGGGGGTAAAATATAGTGTTTTATATTGGAGCTGGCATACGGGGGGGCGTGGGGTGGTTGACCCAGGGGGATGGATGAATAGCGATGAACTATCGAAAATCCCATAGGAGGAGTATTCACACGGGCGATAACAATAGCAAGGCCAAAAAAGCACCTGAACTGTCTCGCTATCTGATATCTTTGAACAACACATCGGCGTAATTCTGCTCATATTGGCAGGGGTGCTAGACTAGACGCTCTGTACGCAAATACTGAAAACCTACCTGCCTGCGCCTCCCTGCGACATCTCGCCGTGGAAGTATTTCTCACGAAACGAGTCGTGAACACAAATATCCTTCCCTCCTACATACTGATCACGATTCAGGTAACAAGACAAACCAAAAAAAAAAAACCAAAAAAAAACCCGAGGAGCGGACGTCGTTCGGAGAACCCCTCCTTTTGGACCTGTGACGAGGGAACTTTCCCACCACACACGCCCGCAAGCACACGCAGTTGAAACACCCGGGCCAAAGCCAACCGCGAAGCCCTTACGGGTTTCACTACCGCCCAGCACAACCACACGGAGCCACCACCAACTGATCATTACAGTCAAGCTTGCGAACGGGAGCGCGCGGGAAGAAAACAAAAATTGGTGAGTGGTTGTTGCTTGGCTCATTGCGCCCAAGAGAGCAAGAAACAATCTCAAATTAGCCCGGTGTGCTCTTCGCCCTCGCTTCTTGGCCTTTTCTGCCTTGGAACATCTCGCTCCGTCATCAACCAAGATGCTTAGACAAAAAGACGACCTAGTCGATTTGGGGGGGGGGGGTGGACCGACCACCCCTGATCCCTACCCCTCACCCCCCCCCCCCGCCCAAACGATTCCGCACCACGCACCCGATGGTTTGGGCTGCTAGTAAGCACGCAGGCACGTTAGGTGGGAGGATGGGGGTGGTGGGCTGATGGGATTGATGCTTGATGCTTCGCCAAGGGCTCCGGAAGGGCCAAACTGCCGTCCAGAGCCTCACCAACACACCGGACGACGGACGGCCACTCCGCTCGACATTAAAAATTGATCAAGAATCCGGAATCCGGTGACCGCATAGACGAACGAATTCCGCCTGCCTAGACAAAAAAATTCCCCCATACCTATAGCTACACAAATACACACACCGTGCATCCACACGGCCCGAGGAGAGCAGGGCTGGGCTGGGCTGCGTCAGGTAGATTAACAAAGGTGAGCGACGCCAGGGAAGGAAACCACCTCAAAGGACCGATTGTTCCCTTGCTACGCCCGCGGGAAGAGGGACACGGCGAACAGGGGTGTGTGTGCATTTCGCCCTATAGTGGTTCCTGGCATGGAGTTCCTGACGAGGTCCATCAGGGCCAACCAGCAAGCTTGCCGTGGGGTTCCTGGTGTAACCGGAATTCAGCCGGGCAGGAGGGGCTGAGAGCTCACGAACCCGACGGTTCCCTCCCAGAGGACAACCGGACTGCTAGGTGCAGGCGGAAGCAAGCAGCAATATTGAGGGGAGGGGAGATGTGGTTTGAGAGGCCCACAAGAAATACTTCTGCATTGTTCTCCATCCCGTGTGTCTGACAAGCCTCCTTTCCGAAGAACCGTCAGGGCCGAGGAGGGGAAAATAAACGGCCTATGCCCGAGGGGGAGAGCCCTCCCCTTGCTGCCTGCCTCCGCCTCCCATGTCCGCTCTAGGGATTCAGCCGATTCCCTCGGGAGAAGAGGCCACTGGTAATTATACAAAAAGTTGCAGAACCTGCGACGCCAGGCAAACAAGAAACGCCTGCAGAGAGAAAGAGATGATAGCCGAAAACCACAACACAGATGAGAGAAGGTCGCATACACCTCGGACCGTTCCCTATCTGTCCAACGCAGCGTCCCCTAACCTCTTCATTGCCGCAAGCTCTTTTCCCTCCCATCCTGGGGTATTCCCTTCTCGGAGTCCACAACTGCTCAATCTCCATCAACGCCTGCTGCTGCCGCTATAGTATTCCCTGGCCCGCTCGTCGTTCAGCTCCTGGCTCGACTGCCCCACGCCCTGCATCTCTTCTATGTCAGAGATGGTATCGTTGAAGATCTTGACCAGCTGATTGAGAACCTTCATACGGTTCCACTCATGCCTGGACAGCCAGATGTGGTCCATCAGCTCGCGGTTGATCTGCTCCAGCTGCTCGATTGTGCACCCGGACGTGCGCTCCGTCAGGTCGTTGAGGAACTGCTGCACCTGCCCGTCGTGCACCACCGGCATGTGCTGCGACGACGCCGACGACGCGCCAGAGTTGCGGACCGACGAGTATTCAGACACCGTCACGGGGTCGTTGAGGATGTTGGGCAGGCCGATCCTAGAGGCTCGTCGCTCGGTGGGGACCTGAGAGGAAGTCGGGCTGGTCTGTAGATTCGACGCGCCGTAGCCTACGTTGCTCAGCTTGCCGTGCGCAAGAGCGTCGGCTTGGGAGTGCATCCAAGGTGAGTGGCTGGAGCCTGTATGCTGACTCGGCCCGGACTGGTGGTCGCCCGGTGGCTGCGTGTCGGGCAGTTGCGAAACGTTTTCCGCGTCGCTGTGGAATCCATTCGTCGCCTGAGTGCTCCAGTTGCTTGACGACCTGTTTGTCGTCGATGGATCGTTCGTCGTTGAAGCCTCGTTCAGCACAGCAGAAGGCGACACACCATATGGCAGCGATGTCAGCGCTGACACTTGCGACACTTGCGACACTTGCGTCTCCCCACCCGTAACAATTCTCACCGAAGCAGTTGTGCTCGAGCGTTGCACCACCGGCGGCGGCCCCATCTGCGACGAGGGCTGTGTTGCCTCATCACCGCCGCTCTCCTCCGGTAAGCGCGAGGGTACCGAGTTACCGTTGCTCATGCGAGAATCTCCGGCCTGGTCACGTTCCTCAGGGCTCATCACCCTGAATCGTGCCATGGTCGTGCTCTCGGGTGGCACTGGCGCGCCGATCTTTATGGGGCCGACCTGGGATTCGCTATCCTCGCCATTCATATTAGACTCGACCATGCCGATGGCGCTTTGCATCGCGGCCTTTTTCTTCGACTTTTCGGCCGCTTCGGCCGTACGTCGAAGCTGCCGTTGATGGAGCGCCTCCCACGGATCCGGTCCGCCGAGGGCATTCTCGATCTCACCCATGTCTACGTCCACGTTGCTCTCCATTTCATTTGCCTTGAGAATCTTGTCTTTGTCGCCCACATTCTTTGAGTCATGAACAAGTGTCTTGATGTCTCTGTAGAAATCCTTGGGTCGAGCATAGAATCCGTTGGAAAGGCGCTCTTCGATGGTGACCAGCTCGAGATTGTAGTAGAACTTTCCGGTGTCGACTTCAAGCAGTCCCTGCGTTCCATGGCTATCCTTGGAGATTATGTACGGCCGGTGCTGCGGCACGTCGGGGCTGACATAGTTTGGGTCGGCCTCATCGAAAAGGTACCTGATCTTGTCGTAAGGAATCATCGGCTTGTAAAACACTCGGTATTTTCCCTTTTTCAGCTGGTCCATAACCGGCTGCAGTCTCATTTTCAAGTGGTTCAGCAATTGCCGGTCCCTTTTCAGCTCACTCTTAATCTCAGCCTTAGACTTGGGTTTCGGCGGCGGCGGCGGAGCCACTGGTAATTCTTCCAGCACCCTCTTCTTTCTGGTAGACGGGTCGGGGAACTCAGGAGGTGACTTCTTAACGTGCATAGCCATGTTGGAGAAGAACTCCATGCGATTGTCCTATCTGGCTGTCAGCTATGCCGCTTATTAGGAAGAAAGCGGGTGTGCACTCACGCTGTTGGGACGGGCAATTTCTACCCTGTTCTTCCTCGAAAAGGGGAATAAAGCTCTCAGTATGTCCCTATCGATCTCGCTCGCCTCGCAATCTGCAGTGCCAAACAGCAGCACGGGCTCATACGGCGGTATGTCCATGAGCATTGTCGTCAGGACCTTCAGTGCCGTAGCGCCTAGAGTCGCATACCATGTGTCTACATGAGGGAGGTAAACCACGCTCGGCTTATGACGTTTTACCTCGGAGAACATTCCAGTTATGACCTGCTCGGGTGGCTGTATTGAAGATGTCAGCGGATGGGTTTTGAAGGCAAGAGACAAAATGGACACATACCCGTCCGTCACCAAGAATTGTCGCCAAATCGCAACGTTGTACATGTACTCTCTCAAAATGATGCAGGATAGCGGATGAGATGTAATTTTGACCCATGCCAGGCTGACCAGTGATCAACAACCTGGGTCTGAATAGACGGGAGCGATCAAAGTCTTGTTGCAGGTTCTCCCGCCCAAAACCATGGTCGGCGTCCTCGTAAGGTTCGTACATCGCCTCTTCCAGGGCCGTGATCTTCGGCTTCAACGGCAATATCGTCTTGACGGTTTCCTCGATTGCCGCCAATTGTTCGCGGAGAAGAGGTGCCACGGCCTTTGGTAAAGGAGCTGCCCCTGATGACGCAGACCGTTCCGAAGAAGGAACCATCTTCTTAATAGAGATCATAAAGTCCGTTGCGTGTATGCTGATCTTGGTGGGGTCCACTACAAGCTTTTGCTCCGAGGAGTAAATCTGAGGGTATGTTCTCTGAATGGCGTTGAGAGCGGCCTCTGTGCACAGCGCGCGGAGATCAGCTCCGCCGTATCCCTTCGTGTTTTCTGCCAGGCTCTTCTTGAAGTCTGTTGTAAGACCCCAATCCTTCGTGTGAATATTGAGAATTGCATTCCGGCCGTCAACGTCCGGCAAAGGGAAGTAGAACTCTCGGTCGAAACGACCAGGTCTCCTGAGTGCAGGATCAATGTTATCCGGCCGGTTGGTGGCACCAATGACGATGACTTGACCACGTCCATCCATGCCATCCATCAAGGCGAGCAGGGTTGACACAATTGAGGCGTGAATCTGTTCTTGCTTACTAGACCGAACAGGTGCCAGGCCATCAATCTCATCGAAGAAGATGATACTTGGCTGCGTCTTTCTGGCCTCCTCAAAGAGCAGCCGCAGCTGCTTCTCGGCCTCGCCCACCCACTTGCTGAGAGCATCGGCTCCCTTGCGCATGTAGAATGTGATCTTCCGACCGCCGCTGCCAATCGAATTCGCAAGAGCTCTTGCGAGGAGAGTTTTACCTGTACCAGGCGGTCCGTGGAACAGGACACCCCTTGGAGGTGTGACGTGGAATTGCTGGAAGACCTCAGGGTATAGCAACGGCAGCTGCACCATCTCCTTGAGCTGGTCGATGTGGCCCGCTAGCCCACCAACCTGGTTGAAGTCCACATTCATATCGACCCCGAGTGGGTCGGCATCTGCAAGTGCCTTCTGATTCTTCACCTTGCCCACGTTGGGTGTCGCACCGATTCCAAGGTTCTCCAGGTGTGGGTTGGTTGCCCCTTGTGGTAAGCCCGGGCCAGTAGCAGCCGTAGGAGTTACGCCAACAGCACCGGGAACACCGTATCTAGCACCCAACTCATCGTCACTGCTGTCCGAATCAACGCCTCCAGCAGCGCCCGTGCCCCATGGTCCTCCCAGTAGGGAGCCCAGGCCACCAGCTCCGCCGAATGGGCCGTAGGTGGTGTTGAGCCAGCGTTCGCCGGCCCCGCCGTTGCCTCGCTTGCGACGCCCTGGGGTGTTGGCTGGTGCTGCTGGTTCTTCTTCCTCCTGTTCGACGTCCATCTGTTGAAACGTTTTTATCGTATAATCCACTTTGTTACGCTTTCTCTTGGAGGGCACCTCGTATGCGATCGGCGTCGATTGGCGTCGACGGGCGGTACGGGTCTGGGACCGAGACGTTCGGCGGAGGTCATCAGCTTCTTCAGCCAACTCATCGGGGTCAAGCATCTCGTCGTCCGTCTCTCGCGCCCGGCCCCGCTTTTGGCTTCTAGACGCTGCCTGGCTTCTCCCACGGGATGGTCTTGCGCTAGAATGCTCTCCATCGTCGTCATCATCGTTGTGGACGCTGGCGCCTTTCTCAGACCCGGATCCTTCACCACCCGACTCGTCTGGCTCGAAGTCACTACTTTGATCTTGGCTAGTCTTCTTTGCTTGGTCACTACCCTTCCTCCTGAGTCGAGTCCCACGCCGTGGGCGCACATCAGACTCATCGTCACCATCTTCAGCAGCAGGAACACCGTTGCCTTGGCGGGAGGACCGGGTAGTCCTACGGCCAGTTGGGACATCGTCTGAGTCTTCCTCAGCCGCCTGTTCCTCTGGTGCTGCCTCATCCGCGTCATCCATCGCAATGTCACCTTGGACGGGAGTCGGCTCATCTTCACCATCTCCTTGATCTACTGGAGCCTCCGGAGCGGAGTCTTCGACCACATCGGCGTCGGCATCAGCCTCCTCAGCCGGCTCTTCGCGCGATTCCTCCCGAGGTTGAAAACTAGTCTCGTGGGATGCCTCCTCGATAGGCTCCGCGGTCGGCTGTTTTATACCCTTGGCTGCCCGAGTATTACGAGTGGCGCGGCTCAAGGTCTCTGGGCTCTTGCTCCTCGAGGCGGCCCGAGCCGACTGTTGATGCCTCCCCGATGTCGTGAGCTCGACGAGCTCGTCGCCCTCCTCGGTCTTTGCTCTGGTGCGTCTAGTCGATGGGGCGGGCGGCAATGGCTCCTTGACGCTCTTGCGACTGTCCTTATTGATCTTCAGGGTAACTATCTTCCCCCTCGCCTTGGGCTTTGGAGGGTCTTCTTCTTCGGCGTCCGTGTTGGCGATAGAATCATTGACAATCTCATCTTCTTCGCTTTCTTCCCTGTAGCTTGGGTGCTGGACAGCAGCCTTTCTTGCGCGGCGACCAGAGGCATTGACAGGCGCGTCGTGTTCGTCTTCCTCAGAATCATGTCGACCATAGGACCCCTCGTCGATGCTATCGGAGAGTTCTTCGTCATCTTCCTCGATGTCTGAACCACGATATCTATTTGTACGAGAGCGGCTGGAGGCTTTGCGGGATGTACGGAGAGCCTTCTTAGCTCGTCTTGGTCGGGCCTCGGATGGATCAAAGTTCTCGTCCTCAGGGTCTGACTGATTTGGATCGAAGCCCTCGAGGGGATCTCTCTTTCTCTTGCCCGGCGCCATGATGGGAAAATCAGCAAGGTCAAGGCGCGGGAGAGGAAAAGTGGCTGATTTTGGGATCGAGGTCGAAGGGCGCGGGCGCTACAGCAATTGGCTGAGAATTGATTCCTCTAGGAGACTACAATGCATGGAATTCAAAGACCGCGATGACTGCATCAGGACCGAGGTCAGCTTCTCGTATGCGCGATCATGGAGGACCCGGGGGAGCGGGGGAGCCAGTGGTGGACAGTAAAACATCTACATTTAGTGTTTATGTGGTGGAGGAGGATAGTATGTGGGTGGGAGGGGGACTAGTGTGGTTGTAACATAGTCAGAAATGCGTATTGGGGGGCACACACATTGCGATCCAGGTATAATGTCTGCAACGAGAGGTCGATGGCACGAAGTGTGGGTGGCGTTGGTGGTGGTGGTGGTTGGCGTGCTGTCCTGGTTTCTGGCCGGCGCGTTCTGGCTGTGCTGAAGTGCACGCACTGCGCAGCGCTGTGCAGGGTCGGGGACCGGTACGGGACGGGGCAGCGCGGCGAGGGGTGGTCGGGGAACGAGTGGCAGGATGGTCTATGACGATGGCCGAACCATTATGCGCACCATGAAGAAATGAAAAGATGCAGGAATGAGCATGCAGATGGATGAAGTGAAGAGCAAAAGTTTGCCGTGATCGAAGAATGATGAGCGAGCACCGCCTAGTCCTGACGGGACGGGGAGGTTGCAGTGGGCAATAGGCAGCGCACAGTGGGCAGCAGAGCAGGCCTGCGTCTGCGTTCACGGGCTGCGACTGGCTGGGCGGGAAAATGGCAGCGACGCGTTGCCGGCGAAAGGCGGGTCCCTTCCAGCCCTTGGCCAATCAGAAGCAGCAGATGCCACGCCTCAACCGTCGCTCAATTCACGTCCGGTGAATCACCAACGTCAAAGGCCTCAACGCCAGGAACTGCACACGCGCTGCACAGGCCGGCCAGAATAGCCAGAAATCTCCTAAAACCACATGCGCTGCACTGATGGAGCCATTTTGTGGTGCATTTGGGTCAAATTGGATGCCAATTGAGCGCATGTGGGCGACAAGAAGCACGCATGACTGTTCGCGACATCACGATGGCTTCAAAAAAAAGAAAACAGACTGCCTGAATTGGAAAGGTGTTTTGGTATGTGTTGTCACGTCATCTGCTGCTAGGTTTTCTGGGGTAGGGTGCCGCGCTGTCGGGACCACTCCACATGGGAGATGGGGATGGGGACCGACACTGCGCTGGGCTGATGAGGCTCAAGAGCTTCTAGACTGCGTGGGCCGCTGCTGAGGGGTCAGGATCATGGCAGATCGGCCTCGGCTGTGCCCGACACGCCCTCGACGCCCGAACGCCAGATGCCAGATGCCAGATGCGATCCGCCTGGGCCAAGGGTGACTGACTGACTGACTGACGCCTCGTCAGATGGAACGGAGTGGAGGGCAAGGGGGCTGTCGGCGTCCCGCCACGCCTGGGCAGCAAAGAGAGGGTCGAGCTTGGCCGGCTGGCCCATAAGAGACCGACCACACACTCTATCTGTCGCTCTCGACCCGCTGGCACGCCGGTCCGTTGACACAGAATACAGTGTCCGGCTGGTCTGTTCAGGTGCAGCCGATATATGTCTTTCTCTCAAGCCAGAGCAAGTTTTGGCCACCTGGTAGTATATCCAGACACTCGAACTCTCATTTCGTCATGCCTGTCGTCCAGCAGACGATGTGTGAGCACCCCGTGGTGTCATGAAGATTTGAGGTTCTGCGCTGTGTTGAGTGGCGTCAGACTCGGCAAGTTAGAACCCCGCGCATTGCGATTCTCGGGCCTTCTGAAGGAGCCGTTTGCGACCTCGGAATCCTCATCAGACTTGACAATCCAAGCGTCCCGCTGGCTACAGGCAACGAGCGTCAAGTCTTCATAGCACGTCTGGCCTCTGCGTTGCAGGCGAGTCTGGCGCAGTGGAGGAGGTAAGCCACGAGATTCCCGCTTATATCTCAATATCCATGATGATCGGCGCGGCACGTACGGAGGTACTTATTGGGTGGTCTATGGGTGGGTCAAATAGGATGCGCATGAGCTAGGCTGCAATGGAGTACTGCGGGTTGAACCCTAGAGCAGCTTTACAGACCGCCCCATCCATCCGCAGCTCTCGCTCTCTTGCAAGGCCCGGAAACCTGATGATTTATGCAGGCACATAGATAATTGCTCGAGCTGGCTCCAGCTGAGTGCGACTGTCCCTGGTCCGGCATTCGAATTTCTGCCCACACCATTCATTCACATTGACCCCTTGTGAGACAATCGGCTTCGCCCTGGGGCTGATTGAGAGCCAGAATTCGCCCAACTTACATCGCTTTTGTTTGCCCTCTGGCCGTGGCAACATCCCACGATATGCCCAGACAAAATTGCGCCCTTGCGTGGTGGATGTACAATTCCCTGGCGCAACAACGTGCGAACCGTAAATGCTACAACAACAAGGTGACTCACTGCCACACTTGGGCCAGATGGCATCAAATCCACACCCAGTCCTGTACACATCCTTCTTTCTTGTCTACTTTCTGCCTTGCCTGATCTTCGGGAAGACCAGAGGTAACTTGAGCTGAGCTTTGACGTCCGTCCTCCCCTCGGCCTTGACCCTCTTGATCTGGGCGCCAACCTCCATAAAGTACTGGTTCATCTGCTTCTGTTCGAGGCCAAGGTCCTCCTTCAGGTCCCAGGTGATCGTCTCGAAGTTGTCGAGGATGCACGCGAACACGCAGCAGTGCGTCACGAGCAGGTCGACGTGCTGCTTGCGCATGATGCCCTGATCCGAGAACTTGCGGCGGATGCTCTCGATGACAGGCGGTGGCGCCGGCGCCAGCTCTTCTGCGAGCTTGTCCTTTTTGAGCACTTCCTTTGTGCCGCGCTCCTTGCCCTTCTTCGACGTCAGGTGGAGCAGCACCAGGAAGTAGAGGTACCGCAGTACCCGGAGGCGCAACACCGCTTTCTCGCCGGAGCCGATCCGGTTGATTCGGTGAGCGACGAATCTCGACCGCAGCTGAATGTCCTCGTTACTCTCGACGGCTTCCGCCCAGTCGTTGACTTGTATCAGCTCAAGGATGTCCTTCCCGATGAGCTTCTCCGGCCTGTAGACGTCCTGTATCTCCTCGGCCTCGTAATTGCCCCGCGGTACTGGCTTAGCAGCATCCATCGCATTCTGCAAGTCTTCCTTTGTGGCCACGCCCATTGTGACATCCTTGATGCTTGCCATGAGGGCCTTTTCTGACGCATCGAGCGCTTGTGGTGCGCCGCCGGCTTGGGGTTTTCGTGGAGAGATCGCATTTTCGGTGATGGCTGCGAGCGCCTTCTTCGCCTTCTTGGTACCGAAGGTGTGGCCGAGATCGGCCTTCAGGTTCATCATGGTCTGCGATGGTTTAGCTACGGTGCTCGCAGTGTGAGATGCAGTGAGCCTCACCTGGTTCAGCGTCCGCGGCTGCATGTCCTCTTGCGGTGCCTGCTGAGCTCGGACAGAACCCCTTATTACCATCTTCTTGGCCTCGACCAGCTGCAATTGACCGCTGGCCGGGTCGAAAAGCCCTATGTAATGTCTTAGAAGCGGCTGGCCAGCCCCAGCCCCGGCCGACGGCTTGTCCTCCCGCGCCGTATAGTCGACAGTTCTGTGGCTCGAAGAGTGGAGTAGAAGATCGTTTGCGCCATGTTTGGACCGTTTTGTGGGGGCTCGGGAGTAGGTGTTGTACTTGGTATCCTTCGAGACCGAAATGCCTGGAGCCGAGGCTACTACCGGGGGAGAGGCTTGCGATTGAACAACAGAGGTAACTGTGATGGATCTCTTTTTTGACGAAGTTTCCGAAGACACCTTCTTCTTCTTCTGCTTGGTCTCAGCACCTGCGTCGTCCCTGTGCTTCCTTTTCTTGCCGCTGTCCGCCATGGTCTCGTAGGGACAGAGTTGGTATGGGATTCGACCAGCTAGGTTTGGGTACAATCCAGGAAAATCGTCGCGGCATCAGGCCTCAATAAAAAGATGACCAGGGTCACCGGTCGCAAAAGTGATTGTGGCCGTGGAAACTCCCGGTCGTTCTCGTAGGAGCCGTTTTCAGTCAAAAAGTGTCCGAACGAAAATCGGACTTCGGATGCGGAAATCTTTATGTGGATGCAAGATATGAAAGATAACGAGGGACTAGCCTTTTTTTTTTCTGCCATTTACCACCTTCCTAGCGCGTAAAGCTTGCGCCAAAACCCCACATTTTGCACACCTACATCATCTCAATAATGGTCGCATGGCGCACAACCAACTTTTCGAAATGAGGCACGTTGACATTCCAGGATGCATATTCTTGATGGGCCTGCAAATACTCGGTCTTTGAAAGCCTGACATTGCTAGACGAGTGCGCTTGACCTAGGACGAGACGCACTAAGCTTTCTAGTATTATTGAGGCTGCGCTCCACCGTGCCGTAGACCTAGATCATGGAGGTGGGGAGCTTCTACGGGCAGGTTGAGCGTCACAAAGGGAAACCAAAAAGTTGAAGCGAACTCCTTTTTTTCATTGTCCATGTCTCTCTGTCTCGAAGTCATGAAGATTTCATGACAGTGTCTCAAGCTAGCGAGGTGGTTGGCTTCTGTCCGCAAACACTGGACCGGTGTCGACCTCCGATTTGACGTAGACAGCTCTCCCAGAGCACGTCAAAGGCCAGCCCTCGGGTGTCCTCAAAAGTCCCTCCAAACTCCAGTCCTCCACAGTAACTTGGGTCCAGGAATCTCAGCAGATCCGATCCTCCCCAACACAGGCGAGTGGTAACTGGGCGGCGTGAGGCTTGAGGCGAGTGATTGCCCAATTGCTGGTGATGGGTTGTGGTTTTCATGATGGCTCTGTTGTGATGCTCAAGCTGGCGTGAGGTCGAGTGGTGCGAGTTGTTTACTTGCTGTTTATGGGGTTAGTCGCCTGATACCGACAGCGATGAGAACGTGTTTTGAGACTTACGATCTAGCCCTCATCTTTCTTCTCTTGCGCTTGAGGCGCCTGACGCGCTTCTTCCTCCACTTGGCTCTCATCGTGAACGATTGGGGCTGTCGGTAGGGTTAGCCAGCTGTTTGCAGCAGGTGGCGTCGGTAGCAATGGTCCTGATGGGCACGCCGCCGCAAGAGGATGGATGAATCAATTGAAGATCAATTGACCACATGCCCAAGGAGACAGCCGCAGTTACCGTGGCCTCGAGAGGGTACAACTTACTTGGTTCTGTCGATGAGGTTGCTTTGGATGGTCGGGAGAGAAAGTTCGGGAGGGGAAAGCTGCGACTCGCAGCTTTTTGAGTTGTGGACTGGCGAGAGCAGGCACGACCGGTCACGTGCTGTATTATGTAAGTTGAGTGGACAGGGATCAGCCTTCGAGGCTGGCGACGACCATCTCCAGACGGGAGGCTTTCGCAATGCGGGCTCTGTTCATAATTCTGCTGCTTTGAAAAGGATTTGATCTGGTAATCAAGACAATTGAGAACACAAGTTCATTAACTCACATTATGGTTGTACCTCCCTCAGAGACCGCGATGCTGCCGTTGGAGCTCACCCTCGTCCTCGCAGCCACCCGCGACATGGGCATTGGCCTGCGAGGGACCCTCCCCTGGACCGGATTGAAGAGGGAGATGGCTTACTTTGCCAGAGTCACGAAACGCCTGCCTACTTCAGTAAGTCGGGAGCTCTGCAGGCCTGACCGCAGACCCACCAGTCTTGCCGGTTGTTTTCACTTACACGAATCCAGGTTGAGTCTCCCGTGATGAATGCTGTGATCATGGGACGCAAGACGTGGGAGAGCATACCGCCCAAATTCAGACCGCTGAAGGGAAGGCTCAACGTCGTCATCAGCCGCTCCTTTGGGTCGTCCCCAGAAGAGCCAAGCAATGTGGAGACGGACCCAGTCAAGGCTTCATCTCTCGAGCAAGCCATCACGTATCTGCAAAGAAAGCCACAGGGAAGTCTGGGGCGAGTCTTTGTGATTGGCGGTGGCCAGATCTACGCTGCGGCACTGGAGATGAAGGAGGCCAGGAGGGTGCTGTTGACAAAGGTCATGTCCGATTTCGAGTGCGACACGTTTTTCTCTCTGAAATTGGACGGTGAAGGGCAGAGTTCCCCGCAGTGGGTGAAGAGGTCAAAGGAGGAACTAGACAGCTGGACTGGAGAGGTGGTTCCTGAGGGCGTTCAAGTGGAGAACGACACGCCCTATGAGTTTCAGATGTGGGAGAGGACGAGTTGATATCTCGCGACACCAATATAATACATAATCCAACCAACTCCAATGTGCAGTCCTTTTCCTTCCTGAAGCCCATGTGCCGTCTATCCGCACAGAGTAAACGCGCCTTGAGCATAAAACTGCAGCCTCACTTGAAGCGACTGCTAGGTTTGGCTTTGGTTGACGGGGCCTCCGTCGCAGGACTCTCGGTGGCCTGCTCGAGCGAGGCCGGCTTATCAACCAACTTCAATTCCGCCGTGGGCTGCATCTTGAACACACTCCATCCATGATACAGCAACGAAGGGTCGAGCATCTTGTCCAGAGACCTCGAGACCGCCCTCATCCAGCTGACAATGGCAGCCACATGCCTCATGTCGACGTTCTCGTCCGCATTGAAGATGTTCCTCCACACCGCCGACGCCATGACGGCATCGCCCTTGACCAGGCCCTCATCGTATGCCAGTATCACGCCCCTCCACGTCTGGAACAGGTTCTGCAGGTGCCTCTGTCGGATCATGCGCGACGACATGCCGTGGTTCACCTCCATCACGTCCTCGGCATTGTGGAAGAAGTGGTTGACAAGCTGGTTCTGCCACGCTTGCCACTGTTTCTTTTCGAGACATCGTAGTCGTACGACTATGAGGTAGAGGTGCAGCATGGTGACTTGCGACCATGTGCTGAATGTTGGGGGAAGACCAAACTCTGTGGGTCTCGCCGTTAGCAAACGTAGGCGCCCGAGGCCGCAAGGACAGAATCTGAGCGTACCATCATGCCAGACGCCCCCTCCAACACCAATCTCCTCGCCATCCTCTGCCATTGGAACCTCCTCCTTCTTCCTCATCTCCGGCGGGATCTTGTACGCGGCTGCTGCTGAGCACGCCTTGTACATGCTCTCGGTGGCGCCGAAAATCTGGTAAGGCTGGGCTGCTTTCGACGGCAGGAGTTTACTGGCGATGCCCAATAATGTCTGCGCGATCCCAGGTTGCTTCTCAGACTGAGGTGAGCCTTGCGAACGGCTCGGTGCGCTTTGGTGGAACTGTCGCGTTGACGCCCTCGCGAGCTCTGCACCGGTGGCCCGCTGGGAGACCGAAGGGCGATTGAGCTCGCGCAAGAGCCGCAGCTGTTGCCGTGCAACGTCGCGGCATGGTCTGCAAAGCCGGTCTGCCATGTTGAGGATTCCGGAGGGGCTTGAATTGGGATCAATTGCAGAAGGCGCAAAAAGAGCTGTCGAGGCTGTCAAGTCTGGATTATAGATGTCATTGACGCTTAGCGCATCGACGTCAAAATTATTGATGCCGAGATCCTTGTAGACGGGGAATGCCGAACTCGGCTCCGAACCTGCAGATAATATCCGGGGCTCACACTAGATATCTGGGGCATATCCCCGGACTCAATAAGCCTTCACAAAAAGTTCCCTTGAGGCAGTCTTTCGTCTTCTTCCGTACTATTGGTTCTATTGGGATGTACCATTGCAAGCCGGCTAGCTTAGAGGGTCTTCATTATGCCATGGCTGCGAAAATATACCAGGGTATGAGATGCCTTGCAAGCCACGAAAATGATGGCAATGTTCGGCACTGTCAAAATGCTATCTCTTTTCGTGCTGAGGCATCATACAACACAACGGGCAGTAGTAGGGACACAGTGGTAACGAGGAAACGAGGCAATGCCTTCGCCTAGTATGCACTGCGGAGCTTATCGTCACCTCCTGTAAGGAGATCGTATATGGAGCTGATATGTCCATCATCCCGACCTTCTATCAGACCGTGTTCTGGACCCATGCGGGTATCATTCGTAGACCACTGACCCCAGAACCGTTTTACACAATTGCAGGTGAAGCAGAGACAGACGGTACTCAAGTTTAAGTTAGCGCAGTCTTCAAGGCGACCCAACTCCTGCTGTTTGCCACCCTGATACATGGTCATTGATCGGACCAAAGTGAAACCCAATGGCTCGGCTACCCGCACCGCGAGAAGACCAAGGACGCATTGGTGCCGCCAAACCCGAATGAATTCGAGATGGCAACATCAACACGCCTGTCTTGCGACTGAAGGGGCACGAAGTTGAAGTCTGCGCCCACATTTGGGCTGTGCAGATTCAGAGTTGGGGGAACAACGTTCTAGAAAGGTATCAGCATCGCACTTGGTGAAAGACAAGTTTAGCAGACATCTCCTCACATCTGTGATCGCAAGCACGCAAAACAAAGCCTCGACCGCACCGGCCGCACCGAGCAAGTGGCCAAGGGCGCCTTTAGTGCTGCTCACGGTGATCTGGCTGTCCTTCTCAACGCCTTCCTCGCCTAGCATCAGGGTACCGATGGCCCTAGCCTCCGCCGCGTCCCCGATGGGAGTGCTCGTCGCATGAGCGTTGATATAGTCGACCTGGCGCGGCCTGATAGCTGCGTTTCTCAGGGCCCGCTTCATGGCCAGTAAAGCCCCTGAGCCGTCCTCGCGGGGCGCCGTCAGGTGATGCGCGTCGCCACTGCAGCCGTAGCCGGCCACCTCAGCCAGAATGTTTGCACCTCTGGCCTTGGCGTGCTCAAGCTCTTCCAGAACGAGGACAGCGGCGCCTTCGGCGACGACGAAACCATCGCGGTCCTTATCGAAGGGCCGGCAGCTGGAGCTGGGATCATGGTTGAAGGCAGTAGATAGGGACCTCGACCTTCCGAAACCTGCAAAGGTCAGGGGGTGCACGCAGGACTCCGCACCACCGGCGATCATGACATCTGCATCCCCAAAGGCGATAAAGCGGGAGGCATCACCGATAGAGTGTGCGCCAGTGGTACAGGCCGTTGTGGCGGAGTGATTGGGTCCCTGGAAGCCATACTTCATGGAAATATGGCCTGCGGCAAGATTGATGAGGATCTTGGGGACAAATAACGGAGAGACTTTCTTGTAACCCTACCTATGGTCTTAGCTTTTCCCCGGCCGAGTTGTGGTCCAGGAGGCCAGGCTCACATCATTCTCAAAGGCGACGCTAGTAGAGTACATGTCGTCCAGGTTGCCTATCCCACTTCCGAGGCATACTCCGGTAGCCTCCAGATCAGCCTGACCGGAGGGGTCCCAGCCAGCATGGTCGAGTGCCATCTTCGTGGCTGCGACAGCGTACTGGGTAAACCTGGACATGCGCCGCTGCTCTCCGGCTTCGAGCCAATCCGAGGGGTTCCATGTCCCGTCCGTTTTGCCAGTGCTGCCACTGGGCACGACTCCTGCAACAGAGCTGGGAAGACCTTTCCACTTGGCCTGAGATTCGACTGCAGAGACATCAACGATGCCAGACTGGCCAGCCAAGAGGCGCTGCCATGTCCTTTGCGCACCAACCCCTAGAGGGCTGATAGTGCCCAGACCTGTCACGACAACTCGTCGCATGCTTCCATTGCCCAAATCGAGTCTCGTCCTGACTTGATGGCTAGAATGATAAGCCCAGGGCTTGGTCGATCGAAACAGTGGCGGGCAGCAGGTGGGTTTTCGCGTGAGACGAGGAAGCTTGGTTGAGTTCAGACGGGATAGTGGGGGGAAATCCAGATGTTTAATAAATTATGGTGAAACTGACAGCTGAAGGTTACCGAGTCTCCAAGTTGGTGCTTCTCCAGCTGCTGTCGCTCGCTCGCTGGATCGTTGTCAGTCGGTAGGTAGTTTAGACGCTCGGGTCGATCCCTCCGTACCGGGGCTAGTGCCTCTTTTCTCAAAGCGCGCGTGTCTCTGGCAGATTACTTAAGTAGTGAAGAGGGAGTTCCGCATGGGGCAGGCGGTGGGTTTGCTCGACGTTTGACGTTTCTAAATCTAGACCTGAATAGGCGCGGACGGGGCTAGGCCAGGGCCTGCGACCACAACCAGGAGGGACCCTGACGACAAAGACGACGTAAGTTCTCTCGGTGGCAGAGCGCTCCTGCTGCCCTGATCCCTCTGAGGCGAAGGGGCCCCTTTCCCCAGATTTTCCCACGACAACACCTTGCCTCATCCGCTAGATGACAGGCGTTGCAGAGGAGTGTGTTTCTTTCTTGCTGCGGTAGATCTCTCTCCCTCTCTCCTCTTGTGATTTGGTGCATTTGTTTTCTTAGCTAAACCGACAGTGTGTTTGCATCCGCCGTCGGGTAAGCGACGACTCAGCCCTGCCTTATCTGCATCAGTCAGTACCTGCCCTTCCGCATGGTCTATTCTCTGGTCTACCAGACCTCTCTCTCGTGGAGGCGGCTCCAAAAAAAAGGTCTTCTGGGTCTCCAACAACGATAGAACTGGACGACGCTTGACAGTCAATCTCGTCCGTTTCACCTGCACCACATTTGCCAGCACGCAAACTATCTCACAAAGCATCAAATTGAACAGAGGATAATAGATTCGCGCCGCCGGCGTCTTGTGCAAGAGGGATTGAGTTGGACCTATCGCAAGAGAGCATCCAGATCCCAAACCAGGACTACCGCGGCTGCGTCAGTCTCTTGCAGCGTTGCATTGCTTCCCGCGCCGCTGTAACGACAAACCGTCCGATATTCTTGTGCAGAATTCAAGCCTGGCCTGCCTGGCTGTACAGCACACAGTCGGTATCGCCAGTTTATGCAATCTGTGCTTGCCGCAAGTCGGTTTCAGCCTACCCACGTTCTGTTTCTGGCCCCTTATCCGACGCCTCTCACAAGCTCGCGGCTGTCCCGTCCCAACGCTACCGACAGGGAAACACCACTACTACAATCTGGAATCCCGCCTTCGCATGAATCGACTACTCCCGGCCCTCAATTCGGCAGACTGGTTTCCCATGAGACCGCGCGATTCTATACTGCAAGTTCCATCAACCTGACTCTCTGCTCTCCCACAACCCGCCTCTTGAGTCCAACGCTAGGTTTCAGCGTCACCCTCCTCCAGCAGCCATCCATCCCGCAGATCAAGCGTGGCAACTTTCCGACTGGCAAGCCTCCCCGGCTGGCCATCTACCGCTGCTGCTCAAGCATTCCCGGCGCTCTGGCTCCTGAGATACTAGTCACAGACCAGGACATCGGTTGAAGCGCTGGAAAACAAGCTTCCTTGTGCGGACGGCGAATCCCAAGGCAGTTGCTTATCTGGCACATACTTTTGGCGTTCTCGCGTGACGCTTCATGTCCGTCTGGGATCGACTGAGTCTGGGATCGACGGAGCGCTGGCTCTGAGCCGCACGTGGTACCGAACCCATCACGTCCGCAGTCATCTGTTGGAAAATCAGACAGCCCCTATATAGCACCCACCCCTCTCTCGCACACCACCCCTGAGCTCGAAATACTTGCCCCGTTCTCCCTGTTCTCGGTCTCTGCAACATGGGCCAACCATATAGTGACAAGCCGTCTGGTACGGTATCAAAGTCCGATATGGCAGGAAACGAAAGCAACTCGAGCTCAAAGGTTGATGTCGTGGAGGTCAGTGGAAGAGAGGTCGA
This sequence comes from Diaporthe ilicicola, assembly GCA_023242295.1. Classification (NCBI taxonomy): domain Eukaryota; kingdom Fungi; phylum Ascomycota; class Sordariomycetes; order Diaporthales; family Diaporthaceae; genus Diaporthe; species Diaporthe ilicicola. The sequence continues at coordinate 130,676 of JALPVH010000038.1, read as the reverse complement.
GGCATCAGGGTCGACATTCGAGACCCCTCTGGGTCGCCGAATGTCGCCCGTCGATGACCTCAAGCACCGCTTGTCGCTATGGGGTGAGTCTAATCTCCAGCCAGATGACAGTGATGAAGAAGGATCAGAATACGAACTTCTATTAGACCCCAACCTCCCCGAGGAGTACACACGACCGAGTCTGGGTCCTCTCCGTGCCTCATCAGCCTCGACATATTCCGACGAGGAGAAGATCTTGGAGGTCAGTAAGGAAGACGAAGAGGACTCGCCCTATCCCGAAGTCAGGGCTGCCGTCCGGAATTATGATGTTGACATGCCTTGCAACACCGTGAGTTGACCAACCTTTGAGCACGGCAGTATTCATCATGCTAAACACCAACTACAGATTCGTGCCTGGACCATAGGAATGGTGCTCGTCGTCGTTGGCGCCTCTATGAACACGCTGTTTTCTCTCCGAAATCCCGCCATCGGTCTCGGTGCCTTGATTGCTCAGATCATCGCCTGGCCTATCGGTCACGGTTGGGCTAAGGTCATGCCCACGCGGCAGTTTGACACATTTGGGCTGAAATGGTCGTTGAACCCAGGGCCATTCAACATAAAGGAGCACTCCATCATCGTTGTGATGGCCAGCGTATCCTTCTCTGTTGCTTATGCCACTGATATTATCCTAGCCCAGAAAGTGTTCTACAAGCAGGATTTTGGAATCCCTTGGCAGCTTATGTTGACCATCTCGACCCAGTCTCTGGGTTATGGCATCGCTGGCATCATGAGAAAGTTCCTGGGTAAGTAGCCCAGCACAGAAGAAACAACCGCTCAAGGCTGACTAGGATGCAGTTTACCCGGCGGCAATGATTTGGCCTGGAAACCTGGTCTCCGTCACGCTGATGAACGCGATGTACGAGGGCAACGAGAAGCCAGACCCCACTGTCCTTGGTGGTAGAATGCCTCGTTACAGGTGGTTCGCAATCATCACTGCCGGTGCTTTCGTCTATTATTTCATCCCCGGCTTCCTGGCTCAGTTTCTGAGCACCTTCGCGTTTGCCACCTGGATTGCCCCGCAGAACGCCGTTGTTAACCAACTGTTTGGCGCTACGACTGGCCTGTCACTTCTTCCCATCACTTTTGACTGGTCTCAGGTTGCCGGTTTCGTTGGCTCGCCTCTTATCCCGCCATTCCACGCCATTGCCAACACCCTTATAGGAGTCTTCCTTTTCTTCATCATTGGGGCGTCGGTCTTCCACTACAGTGGTGTGTGGTTTGCCGAGTTCTTACCCATGAGCGACTCCAGCACCTACGACAACACGGGTTCCTCCTACAATGTGACGCGGATCTTGACACCCGAGTTCACCTTGAACCAAGAGGCTTACAAGGCGTACTCGCCTCTCTTCATTAGCACGACGTTCGCAATGTCTTATGGCCTGTCCTTTGCTGCCATTGCTTCTCTCATCGTTTACACGTACCTCCACTACGGGGACATGATTTGGAGTCAGTGGAAAGAGTCCAAGAAGACCAAGAATGACGACATCCACATGAAGTTGATGAGGAAGTATCCCGAGGCGCCAACGTGGTGGTACATGAGCTTGTTCGTCCTGGTGAGTTCTGTCTCGATCCCAAGCCAACATCACATCACATTCTAATCAATGTACCTCAGATGCTGGGACTTGGCTTCGTTGCTGTTCTCGCTTTCCCTACCAACCTGACGTGGTGGGCGTTCTTGCTGTCCGTGGCAATCTCGTTCTGCTTCTCACTGCCGATCGGAATCATCCAGGCCATCACCAACAACCAGATTGGTCTCAACGTCCTAACCGAATTCGTATTTGGTTACATCCAGCCTGGTCGTCCCCTGGCTCTCATGATCTTCAAGACATTCGGCTACATAACTATGAGCCAGGCCCTCAGCTTCGTGTCGGACCTCAAGTTTGGCCATTACATGAAGATTCCGCCAAGAACCATGTTCATGGCTCAGGTGGTGGCAACAACCTTCTCGTGCTTTATCCAGATCATGGTTCTGAACGCTGCGCTCAAGTCCATCCCGAATGTCTGCACGACGACTCAGCGTGAGCACTTTACCTGCCCAGGCGGTAAAGTCTTCTTCTCCGGTATGTCTATCATGCGCAGATGTTGTCGATACAATTGGTGCTAATTGCCTTTCTAGCCTCCGTCATCTGGGGCCTCATTGGACCGGCCCGCATGTTCTCCCCCGGACAGATTTACTCGGGTCTCTTCATCTTCTTCGGCATCGGCACAATCGTGCCCATCATCTTCTACTTCGCCGCAAAGAAATGGCCCAAGTCACCAGTCAAGTACCTCATGGCGCCGCTCATCTTCGGTGGTGCTGGCTCCATCCCGCCAGCCACGCCGCTCAACTACCTGTCCTGGGGCATCGTGGGCTTCATCTTCCAGTACTACATCCGCAAGCGCTATTTTAACTGGTGGAGCCGGCTGAACTTCCTCACGTCCTCTGGTCTGGACCTCGGCCTCGCCCTCAGCACGCTTACCATCTTCTTCGCCTTCACCCTGAATAACATCAACCCGCCCAGCTGGTGGGGCAATGATGTTATCACCACGACGATGGACTTCACGGACACGGCCATCCAGACCGTGCTGCCGGAGGGGCAGACCTTCGGCCCGACGACGTGGTCGTGATCATGTGTGTATAGATAGATAAAGAGTATACACTTATATTCTTTTGGGTGGTATCTTCCCTCGCGGGAGCGGGAAGGGGGAGTTCGGGGTACTGGTTTCGCCGTTTGGGTCTTTGGGCGGTCTCGTTATATGGCATGTATGGTGGGTTGTTCGCGGTGTTTGGTAGGCATTAATTTAATTCAAGTTGCTCAACGTATCAACGACTGGTGGCCTCAATAATGTAGCGCGAAGTGTTGCGGTCTTGTGTAACGGCGTCTATAGTTTCTTCATGATGCAACCCCTCAAGTCCATTGATCAAAGGCGTGCCTGGATATAATAATTAAAGCCTGGACACCTTGGTGTCAGGGGTATTCAGTCAATCAAGTCTGTCGCGCCTCAACTACTCTCCAAGCTCGGACTCTGCGCTCTTACTCAACGCTCTTCAAAAATTAAAGCCTAGTTTGATCGCTTCCCCTGTTGATCCTTGATGGAGAGTACTGACTGAAAACCGGCAGGGGTTGGTCTACAGCACAGATTTACCACCGCCATCGTCCGGCTCTCGGTGCCCCGACCTCATTCCGCGCCTCTGTCGCCTCCATTTCTTTTCGCCGCCCGAAACTTTTCCCCAACAGCTTGAACTCTGCCAGCACCAGCGCCATGCTGCGTTCCTTTGGTCAATAACACACATACACACATATATACCAAGTTCCCACACTCGGGGTTTCACAAGAGTCGCGGAACGGAAGAAACGCCCTCCATGCCCCCGGCAATGCCATCCATCAGCACAATTCAATTTTCCAAGTCAGCAGATCAACAATTTATACTTTGCAATAACTCTTATCACTCCGCAAACCGTATCATTGGGTAGAGCGGTACATTCCCGATCCCGCCACCCTGCGCCCCTCCGCCACCCTGCGCACCTGGCAGAGGCGGCGTAGCAAACGTAGGAGTACCGCCTCCCGGCCCCGATGCGTCGAAGGCGCCGAGTGCGGTGTCGCCGAATAAGGCCGGGTCGGCCAGCTGCTGTTGCTGCTGTTGCTGGGCCGGCACACCTGTGGACTGCCCTTGCGGAGTGGCGGCCCAGTTCTCCCACAGCGTGTCGAAGTGAAACCACTCGGCGTCCAAGAGCGGGTCGCCGCCGGCCGAGGAAGTCGTCGGCGTCAGAGCAGTGGGCATCATTGCTGGTGACGGTGAGGGTCCGTAGGTCGGGTTCTGGGTGTTGGCGGAGTCCCGCCTGTGCAGACCTGGGGGCTGCGGTGCCTGTGGCTGCTGCGCGTGATGAGGTGGCACCGAGAGGGCCGGGTCAAACGTGCTGGAGGCCGGGGCGCTGGTCGGTGCTTGGGTGGGTGTCGAGTGCGAGAGGAAGAAGTTGGCCATCGGGTCAGGGGTGTGGACCAGCGCGCCGGAGGGCGTGGTCGGTATGGAGGACGGGTCGCGCAGGGACGAATTCGCCGGTGCCCTAGACACGATCACGTTGTGGAACGTCGTCATGATGTAGACGAGCCTGCTGGCCTGGGGATCCGTCTTGGCGCAGTAGGTCATTATGGAGAGGGCTTGTTGGTAAGTCTCGCCGTACGAGGGGTTCTTGTGGAGGGAGGCGAACTCGTTGCTTTGCACCACCAGGGCTGCGGCAAAAAGGAAGTGTCTGCTCGCGGTCAGCCGTGGATCAGCGCAGGACGTTTCTCCATCAACTCTGAGGTAGTGCTTACATTATGAACGGGTCTCGCTGCGGCAGGTAGTTGCCCTCGTGGCCCATCTGCACTAAAGACACGGTGTGGTATGCAGCGTTGACACACGCCTCGGAGAACTTTTCCATCTTCGAACCAGGACGTATCGCTGTGCGCGGGACCCCGAGCCTCTCCTGCTGCATCCTGTTCATGAGAAAGAGGAAGAAAGGCCTGGTAAGTAGGATGACCGCGTGGCAGTAGAGCAGGTTGACGTGGATGATTGCCATGCCATGGGCTGGATCTATCCCCTTGTTCATGGCTTGTCGCCAGTGCAGGCCGGCGTGGTACTTCTGTGGGCCGCCTTTACATTGCTCCGAGATCTCCTGGGCCAGTTTTGTTGATATCTTCCGCTGGGAATATATTTTCTTCAGTATGATGCCAATCACTTGACAGCTCCGCACAGCGGCACTGAGGCCGCCTGATGATGAAGGATCGGTGTTTGTGTCTGCGAGGTACCTTTCTTGGCCCAGGTATCTCTCAGGGGTGACAAGCGCCTCTGTCGAGCAGTCTTCTTCCGAGATGGATGTCGGTCGGCCCAATGCAGCTGCCAAGAAACGATCCAGTACATAGAGACTCCTCCACACGTTTCTTCGCGTGACACGGTCCGCAACAGGGAATATGACCATCGTCTCCTGCCTGTGTAGTCCTAGTGCGAAGCCAGATCTCACCGCCATACCTTTTGACACAGTTAGTATTGACACGTTGGTCCTGATGTATATCAATCTTCTTACCGTGGTAAGCGTATGCAGCATTGCGTTTTGTTCTTGCCAACTTAAAGAGCGACATGAGCAAGAGTGCCTGGACGCTCCAGAAGTCGGCATCTTCGAAGCCGGACGTTGGGTCGCACAAGCATTTGGCGTTCATGAAGAACATCTCGGCACGGTCCGCCGTGGTCGTATGCAAGTTTCTGATGACACTATCATCCTGACTACCGGGGGCGGGCGTTGCGAGGACTAAGCCGATGGCAAAGACTAGGTACAGCAGGCAGAGGTAAGTCGGCTCAGCTGCTAGCGGATTCTGGTAGCAGGCCTCAAGCCGCTGGTTGAAGGCTTTCCTGTCGAAGACCTCGATTAGGCCGTTGGTCTGCTTGAAATTAGCATCCGTTCGGCTCAGTGCTTTTCAACGGATGAGGGTGCTATTGTGCGATGCAGGTGGGGCTTCAATGACCCACGGTGGACTGCCCGGAACAAGTGAAGTTGACTAAGGGTGAGACTCACGTTGGTAAAGTAGGATCGGATCAGAACATCTGCCGTTCTCCGGTCTGGCAGCAAGAGTGACGTGCGAGTGTCTGGCGGGAGACTCGTCGTCAGCTCCATCAGCCGGTGGCGGCTAGGGTCCATCGTAAATTGTGAGGGGCCATCCACACTCTCGACTATCATGCGGATGAACTGTAGATAGGAGAGTGTAGCGGAGTCACCCAGGTATACTATCCGACGCTGTTAGTGAGGCAGACCCATGTGTGGGGTGGCGCGTTCCTTACAAAGCCTCCCAGTGGGATCTTGAAGCATCCGTGTCTCTGTGTACACCTCGGCAATCTCGTCGGCACCGCTCACGGTACTTTGTCTTGACTGGACCTCGGGTTCAGGCTCAGCCTCGGGTTCAGGCTCAGCGTCCCGACCGAGACGGCCAGGTAGGGGAGGCGCAGGTATCGGCGTCGGTAGGCCCAGTAGCCTCGACGGCTCGGTTGTGTCCACGGTCTGCTGCGGGCGTGCTGTCTGTACATCACCACCGCCGAGCCTGGCCCTCTTGGGGCCGGAGCCCTCATCGGACTCCATAGTGTCCGGAGTCGACTTCCTACGTTTATTTGGGGACGAGCCCGACACCACGATCTCGCCCTGGCCGCCATTATGTGGCGTTGAGTGGCCATGTCCTTGTCCTGAAAGGTAGTCACAAACCAAGTTCCGCTTCGTGCAGGTGTTGCACGGTTTCAGCCCGTTGCACTTATTTCAGCCGTTAGCATTTGTCACTGCTGTATGTATATATGTGTACTATCAAGATGACTTGTTATAGGCTAGGGAGAGATGCGCAGGGTCTAATAGGGACGTGGGAGATTCCAGTGCCACAGCAAGAGAGCATATCCACTGCCAAAGTGAACGGACACGTGGGACCCAGCCCAGCACCGGCGGCGCGTCTAATTGCATGGAGGCCGGTCCCTGACAAAGAGGCAGAGGTTGAGGCAGAGGCATCTGACCGGGGCCGAATATATCCAAGCGAAAGACAACACCAGACGAACGCATCAGCGTGGACGGCAAAGCAGGTGATTGGTCTAGATGCTGGCGTGATATAAACAACACGAAATCGGCAGCTCACCTTTTGCTTCCGGCGCTTGCAAGACTCGCAGGCCTGGGCGGTACGTATCCTCTTGTCATCAGGGACCTTGGGCCTTGTCATGGCGACAAGCTGGGGCCGCGGGTAAGGGCTGATAAGGGTACAGTGACGGAGATGAGAGAGACGGCCGGGGGGGAGGAAACAGGGTTTGGTGCCGCCATGGGGCGGCCCGACGCCGGCTTGTCGAAGGTCCCCCGGGTGAGCAGGAACGGGGAGGTCAGGTCAGGCCAGGCCAGGCCAGGTCCTCCTCAGCAGGCGAAGGTTGACGGGATTAAGGTGGATCCGGACAGTTCCGGAGCTCTCGGCCTGCTGGGTTGGGGGGGGGGGGACGGGGCCGGAAGGTGCGTCTGGTTTCTCGGGGGGAGAATACCCGTCGGTAACTGCTAGCCTCGTGCCAAAAGGAAGTGCCGCAGTGGTCGGCTAAGGCCCCGTTGTGACTGTACCGCGTACTGTAATGTCTCTCTTCCGTGTCAAGGCCGGTCGTTCAGAAGGCAGGAAGCTATGTATGCTATGCGGCTACGTCCCTTGACGGATGACGGATAGACGACAGCCAGGCTTTCGCGGTCAGTCTGTTCTGGCTGCTGGCTTGCTGGCTGGCTGGCTGGCTGGCTGGCTGGTCTTGCCTCTGTCTCTCGTCCACAGGAGTGGGGTCAGCCTAGTGCGAGGCGATAAGCCTCATGGTAGAGCCCATATGGTGCGGCTTAACAACGAGGAACAGGCTTCAAGGGAAACTGAGTTTTCGACCGACGAATGCGGTGAGTGGATGACTGAGGACTGGCGCGCGTGGCACGAGAAAGTGAGAAAGCAAGTGCCGTTGGGCGAGGCAACCTTGGAAGCCCATCGGAAGAGGGGCAGATCCGCCGTTGTAGGTAGGTCTGGTATGAGTAGGTGAGCTGAGTATAAATTGGATTTCCCGGGCGGAAAAGCTTGGGGGGGGGAGGGCTGGAATGTTTGCCCAGGCGCGTGCGTGACCGTTTCTTCCTGCCTTGTACGCAATTACGGTAGGTCCTACCACGCTCGAGTGACGGGACGCGTGACGGGACGAGAGGTGAACGAGAGGAAGCTCTTTCCTTCTTTTTCATCTGCCAACTCAACCTAGGACTTCTTTGGGTCACGCCCAGCTTGACCCTCAGCTTGCCCCCAGCTTGCACGCTGTTTGGACGCGGCACAGAGAAGCTAGCGAAGCCCGGCCCTTGGACCAACAGTCACCACCGCGTTGGATGCTGCTCTCATTTCCCCTTTGCCCAGCCAAGCTCGAGCCAAGGACGCAGCAGCAACGGGGTCGCGGATGCCCGGAAAGCATCCTGTTGCATCCCTTTGCTGAGGGCTGACTCGGGGGTCGAGCCCGTGGCTGGCCGGCACTGCAGTCAAATCCCGTGTTCAGCGAGGAATGTAACCTACAACCATTTCCGATTGCAGGGGGGGGGGCTTGGTTTGACCTGCCTGCCGCCTACCCCAGCTGCGAGAGGAGTACGCAGGCGTGCAGGCGTGCAGGCGTGCAGGCGTGCAGGCGTGCAGGCGTGCAGGCGTGATGGTCCATCTTAATAGTGTTTTATGCAGTTGGCTCAAAACTGTGTCGACGCCATCTCGATGGAAGCGTCGTGTCGTGCAGATTGCGATGTGGCCATTGCCGATCTTGCCGATGCACCGGGAGTTTAGTACTAGTGTTTAGTTGCATTACTGACTATGCTTACTAGCTCCAAGTATTGCTATTATTAGGAGGAAGACGTGCGTTTCGTCCAGAGCCGAGAGAGCAGTCTTCTGTGTCGGTTTCCAACTCTGTCCGACTGCAATCGCTGCAGTGGGTGCTGGGTGCAGTTGCCGGTGGAGCCCCCACCTGGGCAAGTTTCGGGCCCCCCATCGGATATGACACCTAGCCCCATCAGGTGTAAATACATGGCTAGAGTTACCCCCCTCCCCAGTTGTATCTAAGCGTTACTGTCTATGTGGATTAATGCCAGGTAGTATCAAAGCCGGAAACCCTTATTGTATCGACATTTAGATAGCCTCTATTACCCCCTCCAGCCGCACTCAGACGGTAATCGAGTACGGCGCAACCCTGGGGTCGAGCGCCTGCCACACAAACGGCATGCCCTGGCTGAGCCCCTCGCCGTCGAACCCGCGGGCGCCGACACTGTCGCTGAACGCCTCCATGGCGCCCTTGAACGTGGCACTGGCCGCCGCCGTCTGCTCGTTCATCTTGGCGAGCATGTCCGGGTCGTCAAACATGTTCACGAGGCTGCGGTTCGTGTTCTCCAGCAGCGGCCGCGCGAACGAGCCCGCAAGGCTGAGCTGCGCGATGACCTGCTTGAACGGCGGCAGGAAGTCCACCACCGAGAGGTTTCCGCCCTTGGTGGCCGGCACCTGCGAGTAAAGCGCCGGCGGGTGGAAGGGCAGCGTCGACGACGCCGACAGCAGCTCGTTGGTGTTGACGGCGTGGTGCGCTGTCGAGCCGAGATGGGCCACGTGCGTGAGGACGTCGACGATCGTCCTCCGGGTCGAGAAGGTAGAGGGGAAATCGTGTGCCTCGGCCGGTCCGTTGGCCTCCTTGGCCCACGCCTGGAGCTCCGTGTCGGCCTTGACGTCGGCGTCTGAGGCGTAGTACGAGTCCACGAAGCACTCCATGAATGTCCTGATCGCGTTGTGTATCACCGAGGCGTCCTCGTAGAATGGGAAGTGGGCCAAGGCAGGGCCGAACTTGGAGTTGATGAGACCCCTCTTCTCCAGATTGGTCGTGAAGTAGTTAGCCTGGAAGGCACCGCAACCACCGTTGTAGAGGCCAGTTGCATATTCCTGCGCCGCGGCACCTGTGTAGCCAAAGACCTGGTCCACTGCACCGCCGGGCGCGAAAAGGATGGACGCTGCGATCGGCTGAATTGCGAAAGTCTGAAACATTACTGTGATTGTAACACGTCAGTACAAGCTCAACCATAGGCTCAAGGGGGGGGGGGCCAAACTCACGGCGATTGAGCAAAGCGTGGATGGGATGCTCCACACTCAACGCTCTGATAGCTGAAAGCCAAGTAATCTGCAGGACCTCGTGGGTGGAAGCAAGGTGATGCCACTGGGCAAACCAGAAGTCATTGACGTTGAACATCATCTTTGCCAGAAGCCAGTCGGCGGCGCCGTCCTCAGGCGTGTAGATGGTACTCTGCCCGACGCCGGTTCGGATGGCCAGTGGGAGCAAATCCCCCGAGGCCTTGTCGATGAAGAATAGTGCGTCGCAGGCGGCTGCGAACCGCTCAGTCCGGGGAAGATTTGCCTGGTTCGAGTGATCCGCGTAGAAGAGACGACCTTCTAGTAACAGAAGCCACAAGGGCGAGCCTGCAACCTTGACCGCCACCGAGTCGTCCACCCAGAAAGGAAACCCGTCGGACCCAGGGATGAGCCTCCTGAGAGCGTACGGGCTAGTCGACAGCCTCTCCATCGAGAATAGCAAGTCTTGGGTGTAGTTGGTGAGCACACCCGGCACGGGGCCCTTCGGCAGCGTATGGGTCCACTCGCCATTGTACAGCAGCTCATAGTCCTCCACTGTCTTCAAGTCGTTGAACTAATCCGGGAGGTCAGTACAAGTCCTCCATCGACAATGCTGTGCAACACTCGCGTACCTTTCCAGCTGCTTCTGCTGCGGCTGCTGCTGCGGCGTCTTCTGACACGAGGGCATCCTCAGTGGTAAGGTCGGCCTGAAAGGATGCCAGGTCTGCCGCGCCCTTTGCAGACCCAAGCGAGCCAGAGGGATAGAACGGCCCGCCTGCCACTGGTGGCCCATACTCGTACCCAGCTTGTGTGACGCCGAGTTCTGCTGCCCGCGCGGCCGGGTTGCTCGAGTCCTGGGGCAACGAGTAGCTGACGATGGTCGACTCGTTCCTCCTGACCTTGTCAATTGCTATCACAGCGCCAGCAGCACCCTGCACGGCGAGCAGAGTGACTGCATTCGCCAATGGTTGTGAGAAAATCATGATGTGGACGTGCAGCCAGTGACTTGGGGCTGGGCAAAGTGAAAGAGTAGGTCAGCACCGCCAAACCTTCCTGTGGAGGGGCGGCCTTGCGGCGCATGGCGACTTTATGTACCCATCTTGAAAAGTTTACTGAGGCCCACTCGGTGTGCAACCAACGCGAATACCACCCAACATGATGTGTTCGTGGGGCTGAGGCCTTGACGTGTCGGTCGTTGAGGGCTGACTTTTGCGATGTTGGTCAGCTGTGCCGCAAGGCGGCCTGCTCCTTCGCTGGGTCGGCGGAGTCAGCAGGATTGAAATGCTCGCAATCAGGATCGCTAATTTACTTCTAGCTGCAGCTCAAATCTGATCCACACGGCCGGCGCCAATCTTCCTCTGCTTTCATGACTGATGCCACAAGCAACCGGTTCTCGTCTGCTTTCTTTGCGGCCGTGTTACTGGGGAATCATTTCGTGGGTAGGAGACAAGACGTCGAGCTCACTAGGGTGACTAGCTGAAAGGAGTGGATATCTACCACCCGGACAATTTCAATTGGCCCACGAAGACTATCCCACTTATTGTCAGGCTTCAGCGGTCGTGTAAGAATAGACTAAATCCCCAGCGACTTGAGAAATGAACTGCCAATTGCCTGGGGCACATCTCATCGCTTTTTTACCAAAGCCAACCATCCGCGCAGGTAAAATCCTAGACGCGGTTGTCAATGGGCCGAGGATCGAATTGCTTCGCAGCAAATTCCTTGTAGCGTCTTGTATTCCGAGAGCGCCATAATTTGCCCTTCCACAGGAAAACAAAGGCGAAGAGTAGGACGGCAAGACCAATAGCCCCGATCGTGTTGAACACGTTAGCCATACCGACGCGTGCGATCCACGGAGTCATGGCGAAGACGAAAATGGTGCTCAACGTGTTCCTCGAAAACGTGAGCGCCACCAGAGCATCACCAATAATCTAGGCATGGCCTTGTCAGCATTGCCCTGAGCAGCACCACGTGGCAGTAATCCTGGCAGTAATCCCTCACCTCGTTGTAGGCATCTGTCATGTATGTCAAGGCGATACTCGAGATCGGCGCAGAGCCAAAATTGCACATGCCGAAGGCGAAGGCTACAGCGACCCAAGTCTGGCCGCCTTGCAGGGCGTAGCCTGGCAGTTTTGTCAGTGGAAGGTGCCCCACACAGACGGGAGGAACAAGCGCAGCCGGTTCCATATTTGAGAAGTGACAGAATGCCTCGCTCGTGAGGTGATTGGCCCTTGCAGCTTGGGCTTGCGCCTCAAATGTAGACCAGAGTGTGTCCCATGAAAAGGCCAATCTGCCTGGAGGACAGGCTGCTCATGGCCGTGTTCTGCAATACCCAGGTACGAGAGCAAGACAGAAATGGGGATTTCATACCAAACCAGAAAGCGCCCGCCACCTGGAACGGGATGAAGGGCACGAAGACCCAAAGACGCATCTCGGGCTCATAGATGCCCTCGTTCCTCTTTGCTAGCCGCAGGATGGTCCAGTCGCTCAGGGGCCCGCATATCAACGAACCCAGCGTGTTGCCAATGAAAGGGGCCAGGTTCATGAGCCCGATCTGAGTCGAGTCGAAATTGTAAGGAGGCAGAATCATGTACGTGCTGAGGGCAGCAGACATGACTGTCGACCATGCCAAGAGCACAGCATACACCAGAGACATGTAGGCAACACCAGGGATGGTAAACAGTATCTGGAAAGGTTGATACGCGTGCCGTGCGAACAGCATGAATGGCCCGGGGGTCGTGGTAGCGAGGCTGAGTATCTGCCAGTACGTCTTTCGAGGTATGGACGGGTCGATCTGAACAGATGTGAGGGGGGCCTCCCCAGGTGACACATCTGACAGGGCCGCCTTCTCGGGGTCTGATGCTGGCTGCTTCTTCTCGGCCTGCCCCTCGGCATCACTACTCGTGCTACCCACGTCCGGCGACCGAGGCACGCCATGGATGACTGCTGCAGTCCAGTCGAACTTGGATTCCTCGAATCCAAAGATGAATGCGATGAGGACGACCCCGAAGAAAATTGCCATCCACCACCAAACCCACCTCCACCCCTGGGAGGCTGTGACAAACCCGGCAGCAACGGGTGCGAGGCTGGAGCCGAAGTTGCTGGCCCAGATGTAAATTGAGTTCATCAGGCCTCTTTGGTGGACGAAGAAGACGTCGGCAACCGTCATTTGCACCATGGTCTCGGCCAAGGACCCCACCCAGCACTGGAGCGCGTTCACACCCCACCAGTCGCCACCTGTCATGGTCCGGGCAGCCCATATCATGATGGCCATCTGTGCTGCACTGCTGAGGATGTAGATTGGCCGCAGACCGTACTTGAGGGCGAAAGGAATGAGCATGAAGCTCCCCAGAGCAAGAGTAGCGCAGCCAATGGCATAAGTGTTGTTCCTAAATTGACATTCAGTACATGGTGTCTCGCACCACCGAAGAGGGTTGCTCGTTGGGCGACGAGCAAGTCAGTCATATGGAAGGAGAGCTATCCGACTCACATGAGAACAGCATCAAAGCCCAGCTCGTCCATCATTGGGCCCCAGGTGGGCGTGGTCGCATTGACCTGACCGAAAGCCATCAAGGCATAGAAGGTCGCAAGACCAAAGTTGAGGTACTTCCTCCATCTAGGCCACGTCAAGGGGTCATTGGGGTCGCTGCTTGGGCGTGGCTGCAGGATGATCTCGGTCTGGGAAGCGTCCTGCCCGCCTCCTCCTCCGACGAGTTTCTCGAGGCGAACGGTCCCGGGAGGCCACGCCGCTTCGTCGGTCCAGTCTTGTTCTCCCATGGTGGTTCTGTAGTACGCGGGGTCAGTCGTACTGTTCACGGCGAAAGACAGCCACCGATGGTCGTACGTCTCTCCCTCACCGTAAAGGCCTATGACGGCCTATATATTGGAGGGCCCCTCTTAGGACCAGCCATGGGTCGTTGCCCATGCTATCGTTATCTCTTGTCACACCCTATCAAGAGATACAGAAATTGGGGAGTGAGATAGGTGCGACCATGATAGGTTCATGATAACGGTGCCGGACCGACTTGCAGCATATGACATATGAGACATCATATTGGGTGGTCTTGATTGGAGTCCTGATTGTAACCCCGATCTTTAACGGCGAAGGGTTAGGACCGTATGGATGTTGTGAGGGGGCCATTGGATGAGAGGGGGGGTGGGAGTGTGGGGGTTCGGGCTAGGCTCAAGCGACGAGGGTTTCCGATACTAGCCGCGGGAATCTCCTGACTGCGCATCAGAAGACAGACGGACAACAATATTCAACATGGGATAATTGACAAGGGGCCGCCACCATCATAACCATACCTAATAATAATGAAGAGCAAAGAGCAAGTCTGGCGAGTCGGGAATTGCAGCGAATGTAGAACCTTGTTTTGGGCGGCTTGTGGGCAGCGCACCAGGCCATCGGAAGGCGCACCCAAATCCTCGACATGCACATCCGATCAACCGGAATGCCTTGCACAGGCTGCACCCGCTACTATCGCAACCCTCGGTCGACGTGTTAGAGGGACTGAAAAGGCAGACTACAGCAAAACCCAGGCCCTGTCTGAGCACACCAGCACCACCGAACCAGGCACTTCATACCCGCACCAGTGCCACGATGTCGACGCCATGTGGACGGACGGCTAACAACCCACCGTCTAACCATCGTCTGTCTGCACCTGATATACCCTTCCTTTCCCCCCCCCCCGCCCGCCCCAGCTGCCGGCATGCAAATTACGAGACAGGTTCTGCCTTACAGTTTTCTACGAATCTACGGAACTGCGGAAACAAATCAATTGGCTCTGCTCCTCTCCTCTCCTCTCATCTCCTCGCGGCTCTTGTGATACCGCCTGTTCGATGACGCTGCTTGCTGCTGGCCTCCGCCCTGCTGCCCCTTATCCGCACCTCGGTCACACAATCATGTAGACCCAGAAGTCCACACACAAGCACCGACACAACCCTCTTCCAAGCTTTAAAGACGGATACAAAGGTTGTTGATCGACCTGTCCGTTTTCTTTGCTTTTTCAAATATATTTACACGTAATTACCCATCCTTCTTCTGTGCTTATGATCTGGAGAGAGAGAAAGCATCTGTGCACACCTTCATTTACTTATACCTGACATTCTGGCGGTGCTGGGTTCCCCATTCCTCCCCCCCCCCCCCCGGTATTAGTCTCCCTCCTTTGACCATACCCACATCCGACTGGGTGCCCCATGAACAATGGTGCATGATGGATTCCTGCTGCTAGTCGGCACCTTCAGATCACCAGAGGTCTACACACTGCTGTTCAAGCCCGCCAGCCAGCCCGATGGCAAGGCCTCCCTGAGGGTGGCCAAGACGTCCCCGGCGGTGGGGGGCCACTCGTGGCTCGCCCTGTCCAAGGACAAGACGCGGCTGTACACGACATGCTGGACGGATCCCCCCTCGGTGGCGTCGTACCGCATCCGCGACGACGCGTCGGTCGAGCTGCTGAACCAGAAGACGGTGCGGGCCCTGAGCGGCTATGTGGCCGTGACCGACAGGCACCTGTACTCGGCGGGCGGGCCCACGGGCGAGGTCTTCGCGCTGGCCGCCGACGGCAGCATTGGCGCCCTGGCGCAGGAGGTGTCGTTCCGCCGGCCCGAGGAGCTCGACGACGGCAAGCGCAGCGGTGTCGCACACGGCAGCTTCGGCGGCCTGCGCCACGGCTCGCACTCGGTCGACCTGTCGCCCGACGGCCGCAGCCTGTACGTCGCGGACATCGGCCACAACTGCATCTGGACGTACTCGGTCGACGAGTCCGGCGCCGGCGACAAGGCGGAGGAGAGCAACGGCGACAAGGCGGAGGAGAGCAACCGCCCGCCGCTGACCCTCGGCTCCAAGCACGTCTCGCCCCGGCCCAACGACGGGCCCCGCCACACGTGGCCGCACCCGAGCGGCCGCGTGCTGTACTGCGTGCAGGAGCACAGCAGCATGGTGGACGCGTTCCGCGTGGCCGCCGACGGCGTCTCGCTCGAGCACATGCACGGCTTCGGCATCCTGCCCGCGGGCAAGAGGTGCGAGGACTTCTGGGCCGACGAGGTGCGCCTCAGCAACACGTCCGACGACGGCAGGAGCCCCAGGTACCTCTTCGCCTCGACGCGAGGACTGCAGCCCGAGACCAAGGGCTACGTCGCCGCCTACGAGCTGAGCGACGCCGGCGACATCGCCGGCCCGGCCATTGACATCTTCGAGACGAGGACGAGCGGCGGGCTCGCCAACGCCATCGAGCCGGCGCCCGGGCCGATATCAGACACCGGGGAGGACTTTGTAGCTCTAACAGACAGCGAGCAGGGCTTCGTGGTCATCCTCGGCTTTGACGGCAGGAAGCTCAGGGAGGTGGCGTCGACGAAGCTGGAGCGGGAGGACGGCGAGGTGGTACAAGCCGCGACGGCGGTTTGGCTGTGATGGTTTACAGACACATGCGTCGAGCGGGGGCCTGATGAGGCCATGAGCAACGTTTTCGGAGAAACTGTGTCATCCAGAGCAACATGTAACAAGGAAGGCATCTCGGGATGGACCTTTGGAGGGCGGAGAGCCGAATGCGAATCCTGCTCCGGGTGCCGTTGAAAGCCCGCGTCCAGTAGCGGAGCTAAGCGCCTGTGTGTCCGACTCATGGGACGTGGTTGGTGATAATGTGCATAAGACGCCCGTCAGCGGGCGCCGATCAATCAGATTACGAGTCGACAAGACTCAACGAAATCAGTCAGTCCGTAGTAGCAATGAATCACGATTACTCATGTAAAACCTAGGTTGGTGTGTGCATAAAACGCTTGCCACGATGTCTATTGAATGCAAACTGGTATTCGTACAATATGCGCAGGGCTGTTTGTGTCTTGTGTTATATCTCAATCAAAGCACCAACCGCCCAGGCTCCTTCTCCAAGACCATCTTGATCCTCTCAAGGAACGTCTTCGCCCTCTGCTCCTCTGACTTGGGCACCTTGAGAGAGAACACATTCAATCCTGTGGAGAGACCCGCCGGCCTGCTGGATGGGGCGGCCGTCTTCTTACTGGCGGAGCCCCCCGAGAGGATATCGATTATGTCAGGCTTGGCAGAGGTGAAGCTCCTCTGCGAGAACGATGCCGGTGGTGGCAGGGCAGAAATCTGTGGGAGGTAGTGTCCCTTCGAGCCCTGCGGTCCCACGGTGTCCAGACCCAGCACTTGGTTGAACAATTCGTCCGCGGAAGGCTTGTAGTCGGCCGCCAAGGGCAGCTCGTCGTTGGCAAACTCTGTGGCAAGCTCGATGAACGTCGATAGTGGCAAGAACGCGCCGAGTGTCTCCTGGACCTTGCCCTGCACCTCGATCACCTGCGCCAGGGAGACGGGCAAAGTAACCTCCAAATCCTCCACTACGGGTGCGGCTGGCTTGGCTGACTTCTCTGCGCCCTTCTTCTCCTCTGCCTTCCTCGCGGCCACCTTGATGTTGCTGAGATCCAGGTGTGCCAACTTCTGGTACCGCTCTTCGACGCTGGACGCCGAGTCGGCCTTTGCCTTGCCAAGATAGACCAGGACGTCGCCCTTCAACAGACGGCCTTTTGGTCCTGTCGCAGGAATCTCGTGTGCCTTGGACTCGTCGAAGCCGTTCTCGTGAAGTAGCTGGATAATTGATGGGAACAGAGGGTATGTCTGCTTCTGGGCCTTCCCGCTGCGTTTGGCGCCCTGTGCAGCAGGCTCTGATGCGGTCCGCTCCTCCTGTGGTACTGGCTCTGGTTGAGAGCTTTTCTCTGGTGCCTTGGGGGCGGATGCTTGTTTCGGGCCGTCCTCCGCAGGGATCTCCAGCGAGCTGATGTCGTCTCCCTCCTCGGCGATAACAGCAATGCGCGCGCCGACCTGCACGGCCTTGGCGCCGTCGCCGGTCAGGACCTTCATCATGATACCGTCTTCCTGAGCCTCCACATCCATGGTCGCCTTGTCGGTCTCAATCTCCAAGAGGACGTCACCGGCAGAGAACTTGTCGCCGTCCTTGACCTTCCAGGTTGCGATGTTTCCCTCGGTCATTGTGGGGGAGAGGGCGGGCATGGTGAAGTTCTGGGCGGCGAGGGAGGACGCCGACGTCCGGAAGCCTGCGTGTGTAAAGAAGGATATCAGTATGAGGCTCACCAAGCATGGTGGTGGTGGTGGTGCGATGGGGTTTGCTGATTACGGACCCCGAGCAGCAGCCTCGTGAGGCAATTTGGACCGCGCCAGCCTGGCGGACAGGCGGCAAGCAGAGACGAGGGAAGCCATCGTCGGCAACTCGTGTCGGGTGACCCTCGATATGAGAGTGCAGCTGAGTTGGCGACGTTTACGAGGACGAGGCAGGGTGTGGGCGGGTGCGAAGACGGAGGAAAGTCAGTCTGTCGCGGGCTGCGAGAAATAATTTGGCCCTCTCAGTTCCCGTTGGGAACCGATCGGTGTCCGGGTCTTCCCCAATTGATGAGCTTTGCCCGCTGCGACAGGGATCTGGCCAGCTCAAGCTCCGATCCTCTTTAGCTACCTGAGGTACCTGGGCATACAGCTCATCGCCAGTCACTAGCAGCTCCCCAGAAGCAAAGACTGATGTACCCAGGTGTCAGTCCCCGTCCGCAGGCGATTGGCCAATCGCTGTAGCTTCAACGCCGAGAGCCAGGTCCCTGTCGCCGGCCGACGATTTTTGAGGGGCTCCCGGCGCATTTCAACTTCACATGATGCCACCTCAAGTCATTCCTTATTCGGCATTCGCGATTGGCCTTCCCTTTTTCTTTTGCATTGCCCCTCCGCGGTGATCATTGGTAAGACCAACCTTTTAGAAGCAGAAGGCACCATCACAATCTTGCTGGTTCTGAGTCAAATCTGCCATCATGGCCTCCTGCTCGAGAGGCTACGGCTTCGGCCGCGATATCCTCCTCCTGCTCCCCCGACCTAGCAGAAGCCAGAGCTGCTTCCAGCCCTGCGCGACACGGTTATACAATGCGCACCACATAATACGAGCGACACGAGCCTTCGAGACCTCCGCCCACCTCCGCGCAAAACGAAAACCCGCCCCCTCCAGTGTCAAGCAGAAACCAGCCCCGCAGAAGCCATCTCCGCCAGTCGCCCCGTACCGCCAACCCACAGCAACAACAACCCCCGCAGTAGCAGCAGCAGCAGCAGCAGCATCATCATCATCATCATCACCGGGCGCGGCATCGGTCGCCCAGCGGCTCGCCAAGCGCGGCGAGCCGACGGTGCTCTACGAGTCGCCCTCGCACTTCTGGCTGCGCGCGTCGGGCCTGTCGGCGTCGCTCTTCTGCACGGGCTACGTGGGCGTGCACTACTGGAACATCATGGTGCACCCGCCCGAGGGCCTGGCCTGGTGGGTGCCGCACGCCTTCGTGCCCATCCTGCTGCTCATGGGCTACTTTGGCGGCCACTTCGCGCTGGGCGCCGCCAACATCGTCAGCTCCATCAGGGCCCTGCCGCGGGAGACGCTGCCCAGGTCGTACCTGACCGGCGGCAAGGCGAAGCGGTCCAAGGAAGAGGAGCGGTCGCTCGTCGCGCTCAACGCGAGCCCCGTCGCCCTCGAGGTCTCGCTCAGCCAGATCCTGCCGCTGCTGCCGCCCAAGAAGATCGTCGTCGCGCCCTCCGAGGTCGCGCTGCCGTTCAAGATGCAGGCCACGCCCGTGGGCAAGGGCGAGATCGCGGGGCCGCGGGTCGAGGAGGGCGGTGAGCGGGGTGTCATGGACAAGATCGCGGCGCCGTTCGAGGCGCTCGGAAGGGTGGTCAAGGCTCCTTTCGGCGGGATTGCGAGGGGTCTGACGCAGGCGGGCTTCTCGAAGATCAAGGTCAAGGGCCGCAAGTACAAGATCGATGTCCTAGGCGGGAAGGTGCTCGAAAATGGAAAGATACTGGACCACCTCGTGACCTACCAGCAGAACAGATCATTATAAGAGCGTCTTTGCAGTATTTGGCTTGCAGGAAGGAGCAGTGGAATTAAAACTACTAAAGCATTAAGATCTACCCTCTGGATGGTCGATAATACCCGACTTAGCTACTGTACAAGACTGCTGCGGCACAAGCCTCACGGCATTACCTCCATTTGTTGTTTCCAAAGGCTCAGGGCGTGTATTTGACTCTCGCCTTAGGGCGAAGCTTCATCGTCGCGCCAGTCTTGCCGGCAGTTCTCGGCTGCGCGGTGGCCACGTCTCTCAACCAGTCGGCCGGCGGCCAGATTTTAAGCACATCTTCCTTCGCCCTGTCCCAGAGGCTCTTTCTGTCGTTCGGATATCTCCATGTCTGGCAGCCCTTGTACACTGCGTCTTGAAGATCTTTTAGCGTTGCCAAGTCCGCCGCATCTGCTTGCCAGTCCTTGTCAGAATTTGCCTTTGTTATGAGGGCTGTGACGTGCGCCATCAAGGGTTGAAAGTGTTTGTCGTGGACGTCCTGGAAGTTACCAGGCAAAGGCAGATTGTCGCCGCCCGTCTTCACGCGGTCTACCAAACAGACGAATTTATCAATGAAGCCTATGATTTGAGGCCAGTCGACCCCCCTGTGGATGTCGTCACCATGCTTCGCTGTTCATCAGGGACCTGTTAGTCTTCTTGTATGGTGGTATTTCTTCAGCAGTGTGGTTTTCTGCTCACCTAACCAGTATCCGTCTTCTTTTGAAAGGTGATACATCCTCTTGAAGGATTCGAGGAAAAACTTATCGTAGTTGGCATCGGCGTGTCGGTGGTCCCCGAACTTGATTCGGGTAATGATGGCGTCCACGCGCAGGTTTCCCCCATGGATGCGGCCGTTGATCATCCTTATACGTTCCTGGAGGAAATCTGGCTCCTTTGGGGGCGTACCGGAGAGATACTTTCCATATGCCCGCACCTGTCTGAGCCTGACGTCCATCCACTGCAGGGTTGCTCCCCACAATACACCGTACAGCCAGCCAGCATCCTGAAGGGGGCCGTCGAGGCTCTCGAGGGTTTCCGCAAGATCTCTCCTCCCGGCTCGGCTGAGGGGGATCAGTGATTGGAGATAAGCGAGCGTCTGCTCGACCTTGTCCTTCTTCGACTCCTCGTCGTCCGCCTTCTTCTTTTGCTCGTCCACCTTGTTCTGCATCTCGGCGAGCCGCTTCTCTCCGCCGTCGTCGAGCATGCTCAGAAGCGCCGCCATCAGCTGTCCTCCTTGTTTGTTGGCAAAGACTATCGTGTCATCGTAGCCGTAGTTGTGAAGGTCGATGACTGCTTCCGGACCCAATACCGGGTCAGCCGCCCCTGAGACCGCAGCTGCGAGCTTGCTTTGGAAGTTTCTCCCCGAGTAATTCTTTGCCTCTTCATCGCTGAGCTTCTCAAGAAACAACAATATGTTTTTGCGAGGTGTCTCGTTTACAAGCTGTTTTCCGTCCTCTCCTTTGCGAATTTTCGCTCGACCTATTGTGACCTTGTCATGGTCAAAATTCTGCTTGCGTTTCTTTGGAGGCATGCTTCATGGATTCATAGTTTGACTTCAGATTGTATGACGACAATTGCTTAGTTTCACGTGCAGCATTGAGGACAAGAGAAAGAAAGGCCTTGGATGGCACGCTATGTGCGCCTGGGGGGGGGGGGGGCGGTGGATCTATATAGAAGGAAACCCTACTTCTGACTGAAAGAGACTTGTACCAATCATCCTACTCATTGACAATCCTATGATTCTGTGACCCGGACTAAATCTGGCTTTGTCAGTTCCTGATGTTTGTTGGACGGCCCGGCTTATGTACCCGCTTCCGGACATTTCACAGCGCAGGCCCCTGACACAGTACCTAATGCACAGGTGATGCTTTGTCCCAGCTACACACGTGAGCAAGATCCGAGAAATGGTAAGGTGAAGACTTAACAGAATTGGTTTCAGCAAAGACAGTTCATCTTCTCATCGAGGCCGTCCATCGTTTCCTCAAGCTGCACCACTCTGTGCAGTGCATGGCTTCAGAGTTTGACTTCAACAAAATGAAAAGAAACAGCATCTCAGACTCTTATTGATGGTTTACTCATGACCATGGTATCTTTTTTTGAGATCTTAGAAGTATGTTCAAATTCATAGTAAACAACAGCATCATTGCCCTCCGAGGTCCATTCAGAGACTTCAAATGGACACCAATCTGGTACAAAGAACCTTGAACTAAGTACAGGTCCCAAGGTCAACCAAGAGCCTTCCACATCTCGGCGTGTCCGTTTCCTGATGCAAAATTATTGGTCATCCTAACAGCTCAATCTAATGTTTCTGCACTTCCAATAATCTACCGTCTGACAAGATATGTCCTTTCTGGGCGGGGAGTACTTAGCCTTGTTTTACAGTCCCAAAATTATTATACACAGTATGATGTATTCTCTTTTTTTTTTGATCCAAGTGCTTTGTGAGCTTTATGTGCTATAGCCTGTCGTATGACTTTGTTGTGTGTATGGGCATCTTTCGATGGGTAGCCTGAAAAGCTTTGAATTGAGTGCAATTCTCTGTGCGAACACACAAAAGTGCGCCATACCTAGGTCCCTTACTTTCCTTTTACCAAACTCAGTCAAATTCTGGTCAAATAGGATATATTCAGTGCAAGCTATTATTTTGAAGTGTGTAAACTTATTAATTGATGATTATGCTTTGCTCAGCAAGTCTTGTCTGCCAGGATTTCCTATTTGCGGGCCATATAAGTTAAATCCTCATCAATTACATGTTCTTAGCATACAACCCTGAGAAGGAACGAACGCCACTTTTTGGGAAAAGAAGACGAAACTTGAAGCAAAAGGTTTCGCTAAGAAATGCCATGTAAGGTTTACTGCTGCTCTACCTTTGCAGATTGGTTGGTTCAAATTGCGAAGTGAGGATCTTCCTAGTTCAAGGCATAGTGTTATCTATTCCCACCACTCGGAACGAGGTGAAATCCAGAGCGCGAGACATTTTCAAAACTTTACTTAGGCCGGATTCACACTGCGCCGACTCACAAGAGCCCAATCTCATCTACCAGAAGGTCCAAGACTTGCTTTAGACTTGATCCAATGGCCCTCAGTCGTTGATCGAAAGATGGAATGTACCATGCCTGAACGTCGATCGTCTCCGATGCTGAGATTCGGAGTCTTACCTCGGCGTTGATTGATGGCATCATGGAACTCTTATGTCTGCTCATTTATACTGGACAAGAAATATTGCCCGGAGACCTCTCAGCAGTCCTGCGGTATAAATCAGGGAGAAGGCTTCTAAACGGGCGAAAACGCCTATGCGTTGCCACGAGCAATGCAGCACTTGGCGCCATACAGACCGATCAATCTCGCAAAGAGGTCATGGCTGGTGTACAAAAACAATGCGTCAATTGTAAGATTTCGATGTGGGTTACGTGATATGGATTGCCATCTTCCAAGTGTCATTGAATTTGCGCTCTCGCTTATTAAAGAAATCCTTTGGCTCAAACCCACAAACCAAAGTTCCTTCAATTGAATACTGGGTATCAAACACGCAAGAACTATCCAAAAGAAAAGAATATTGAGATCGCAGGGTGTACCTAGAGACACATCTTTCCCCCAGTGATACTAGGACAACCCTACGTGATCAGGCACTTGCCAGGCCTGTTGCCCACATCCCGTTTATATTACCCATGTAGCCACGTCTACGCTTGCCATTTAATATGTGTAGAGTGGCGAAATCACTGGTTTCCACTAAGCACTACACACTCGTTGGTCTAAGAAGGAGCTGGGACGATGGAACGTCGGGATCATCCATACGGCGTGACGAGAACGGATGAATACCAGCGAATGATACGACTCACTCTACTCAGCTTTGATACGTCACCGAGGTCTACCGAGGATAGTATTGGGCCTTGTGTGTCAGATGAATCGGCTGCGTGGAACTGCGAAGTCTTGCTACAGATGGAGATCTCATTGTCCTCGAGTGAAGAACTTCAATGTTGTAGTGCCAAAGGGAGCAAAGTCGTCCATCATTACATTCAGCCCTTGATGTGCAAGACATGCCCATGCAGGTCATTCAATATGATATCTACAGGGTAAGTCTGAGAGCTCTATCACAGAAGACTTGCATGACTAGGTATCTTCAGGAAGCTCTCCACCATATCGCCGGCCTGACCGCGACCATTTGGGATTTCCTCACGAGCATGCTCAAATAATGAAGGCATGTGAAGCTACTTCTAACCCCAAACGCAAACCAAAAGGGTCCAGTGACATCCATCAGATATTCCGTCATTGTCCTGTCAACCTTGGAACTGGACCGCGCAACGCCAGGCTGTTATCTTGCCTGATAATACAGACCAATAGAAACAATATTTGCCCAGGCTGCAGCGGCTACGGTCAAAACAGACAGGAGCCCATGGATGGAGCTGCAGGGAAATCCGCGCGGATGCGAGATCTGATCGAGATCCCGCCCCTCTCCAACCAGACAAAACACATGCAAGACGTGCGGCCAGCTGGCGTGCCTGGACAGCTGCGGTGGTGATTGGAGCCCGCGCCGGGCGTCTCCCGAGCCCTCTCTTGGATGCGGAACCCAGACCGCGCGAAGCAGGGAAGCCTTCCTCGGGCTTCCAATCGTTTCGATACCATCCCCGCGGGAATGTCTCTCTTCTCTGCCACCGTCTAGGTCATTGACACCCAGGCAGCCAGGGTCGTGCCTTGTCGGGAGCGGTCCCTGAAGATCGAAGCATTGCAATGGGCCAGTCATCGTGGGCAGCAGGGCTTTCCTCTGCTCCATCTGCTCGACCATCAGGCCATGGTGAGGACTCGCGTGTACCGCGAAGCCCTATCGCAACTATTTCCGGCCATCGCCAGGCATGAAGTGGCTCGTCTCTCCGCCCATGTGACTCACACTCCAAACATGTGGAGAAATGCGTTCGTATGGAAGCAGGGAAGACGTCCTCGAGTATCTCTAACCGCCAGGCCTGGCAAGTTTGGTAGGACGGCATTGTAGCACGATAGCCTCAGGACCCTTGAACTCCTGGGGCTAGAGGGGCCAGAGGGGGCCCGAGGGGGCCAGAGGGGCACGGCGTGTCCACCGTTCGTCGACCCCTCGTTTCTGCCCTACACAAAACCACAACCCAAAAACCCACACAACCACGCCCCGGCCGAAACCCAACCCAGCGGCACGCCGGGAACCCACCTTGCCCACCTCGGTGTGAGGGCGGGATCGATGACCTCACACCCCTCCACATGGTCCCATCTCCTGTCAGAAAAACGATGGCATGTTTTCCTCGGGGCGGTAAGTCAGCCTCGCATTTGGCACGGCTATTGATAGCTCTTGGGTGACCATCGGGTGGGGACACGCAGCGAGCATTCCCTCGGCACTTGGCAGTACTGTTCATTGGAGCGCAGGCAAGTCAAGTCTGGGGAAAGGCTGTCATGATGCATGCATGCATGTATGCAGCAGCAGCAGCAGCGGTCAGGGATAGGGATAGGGACCAGGCCTTGGTGGAAGGAAGGAAATAGAAGGTATGCAAACCGGAAAAAGGCCAAGGAGGGAGGAGAACAGACAATTTGCCGAGCGTGCCCTGTGTACTGTGTGTAGCAACCTGCAAGCGGGTGGGGCCACAAAGCCTGTGGAATTCTCCGTCTCGAGCACTTCGTTCGACGACGGCCGCCGTTGAAAGCGCCCGGGTCCCACAGCGTCGGTCGGGCGCCTAGGGCGTGAACAAGGTGAGCCACCCACTCGATAGACCGTCTCCCTCACCTCATGCCACGGACACGTGCGACGAACGCCTTGGGTCACGAGACACCAGGGATGAGGAGGAGTACGCAACCCGTGCAAGTTTTTGTGAATATGAAATATGATAAGGTGGGACGGTATGTTTATACCGGTACTCACCGCAGCATGAGGCAAGGCTCTCCCACTCTATGCGCAGCAGCTGAGTGTTATTTGTGGTGTGTCCGACTCATGGCCGTGAAATATTCAGACGAACGATGACGGCATTACTCGGGGTGCATGTAGACAAGGGACAAGAAAACAGGCCTGAATGGAGTCAACCCTTCGTCCAGGGAAGAAGGGCTGGCTGCACGTCAGACGGGCGGTGGGCACACACATCCACCACCGGCGACACGTCTGTGTCCACCAGCAACATCATCACGTGGATTATGTATATGCGAATAGCCAAGACCGAAACCCCTCCTCGAGACAGCCCTGCAGATAACGGGATGCTATCGCCATGCGTGTCATCATGCCCATCATCGTCAGCCGAGTCAAACACAGAGTCACACCAAGCCTCCCAAGGCAGTCTGTGCTCAGCAGCAGGGAAAGACCAGAGACAACAAAAAAGGATAACAGAACATGAGCAAAAGCATACTGACCGATCTGGCGTCGCAGCACAGATTACCGGCACGTCGGATTGCCGGTTGAAGAAGCCAGCGCAACGCAACGCAACGCAGCACACACACACCACACAGACATTCGGGCGTGATCGGAGCCGCGCGGCGAGTCATGACCACTGACCACCACCCGGCAGAGGGTAGTCCCCCAATACACCCCGGACCGCAACCGACGACGAGAGTCCAATCCCCTGTTTGAATTGGTGACACGCCTTCGCCCCCCCCCCCAAGGCAACTGAACCAGCAAGGCATGGCGAGCAAAAACTGCCAACATCACGAGGAGGCGTGGGAGGGTTGTGGATGCACACCACATGAGGCAGGACCACTCAGGGCGTACGGCAACTGGGTGCGCGACTCGGCGCCGGTCGAGGGAAGGAGGAGCCGTGCCTCTGTCGTGACAGCGAAAGGCAATCATGTGACTCGCGCGGTGGTTCGAGTCTTTCTAGGATATCGGACGGGAAAGCATTCGATTTGTGTCAGGGAAAACGTAAATAAGTCAGGTCGTGTAGCTTCTTTCTTGCTTTGGCTTAGGGTTTTTTTTTTTGGAGCCCGTGACGGTGGACTACCACCGCTCGCAACCAAAGAACCGTCTCACATATCTTCAGCGGCGCCGTCCAACCAAGCAACCTTGGAAGCAAGGCGCTTGCCTCGTGCGGTCAATGATCAGCCTCCCCGGGAACGACATGATGCTTCAAGTATCTCGAAAAAAGGGGCCCCTGATCTTATACCAGAAACGAATTGCCCCAGGAATGACAGGATTCAAGCTCGGCCGTTGACGACCAGAAAATAAGCATGTTTTCCCCAGAGTTCAACTTTCAGCTGTGTCGACTAAATCAAAACATTGTCTACTTTCCCCGGGATCCCTGCTATCTAGATCTATAAGATCTTCAGAGCAGCGAATGAGAATCCTTGACATGTCCTGGAAAAGGAAAGTCGATCCCTTGGACCGGACAGGGGGGGACCCTTCTTGGTCTTGGTCCTTGTCAAAAAGTCCAGCCACCGCTTCTTGGCACTGTCCAGGAAAACAGGTCCCTATGTAACACAGAGCAACCAGAAATGGCCCTTGTTGGAGGAGGCTTCCGAAATAGATAGGCCGGCAAACTTGCTGATGAGGACGCATTCCATCTGCAGATCAGACCCACACGTCTGCGACGACAGCAATATGTGGGATATGATATGTGGGTTCCTTCAGCCGGCTGCATGGCATGGCATAGACAAGTATTTGCGGTATAGATAGGTCATTTTTTCGGGAGAAGAGGGCCAACACCACCAAAGATGCATGCACGAATGACGATAGTCACAATGCCTGAGCGCCTCTCACCTTTTCTTCAATTGTTCATATCTTCCCAAACACGCAATGATTTTCCGCGTGTCCGCGGGCGGAACCCAACACTGCCCGGGGCCGCCGTCCGCCTCCGCAGTCGGATTCTATCCAGCCACGCCAGCGTCGGTGTTCCCCTCACCCTTCTTGGGTTCAATCGGCGGCGGGCGGCACATGCACTTAGCCCACGCACCGCCTGTAGCTTGCGGGCCGTCTCCGCGCGGATGTCTGTTCGCTTGCTGGCTTGGCTGGAACAGGGCGTGATAGGCTCTCTGTCTTGCAGGAAGATTGGCGCTTCGCCGACCGACAAACGGAACCACAGGGTAATCCGTGCGCCAGAAGATCTCCGGTCGATCCTACGACGGAACAGCAACGCCATCAAACTCTGAATTGCTCACCGCGAATCCTGACCCCTCCCCCTCTCCGCCACCGTCCCAACCAGATATCTCAAACCCAGGTGCCGAAAGGCAAGGGCAGAGGAGTAAGTCAGCAATTCCCGCGAAACGCCGAATGATCTTGCGGCACAGGCAATTGGTGACAGGTAGGGCAGGCGTCAGCTGGTCCGGATGTCTCATGAGGCGGTGAGGATGCCAATTGGCGTATCAGGAGGCCGCGTCGCCGTGCTGTGCATTGTGTGGTGCAACGCATGCTGCCCATCGTAGCATTTCACTGCAACGCATAATAGTATATTCTAGTAGGCAGTCTGATGTCCCGGGCCAAGCCCGCAGACTGTCTTCTCCTCCCTTGCGAGTGTGGGGGTCTCTCTCTGCTGGTGCTCGAATGAACGGACGAAACGCATGATGATTCCGAGCAGCCCCTCCAGAGGGTCAAAAGGGTTCTCGAGGTCAGGGACCGGGATTCATGCACCTCGCCGTCTTGGTCGTCTTCCCCAGTGCGGTTAGAGCGCCCAGGCGCTGCTGTGTACATTTTCTGGTACTGCCGCCGAGAGCGCCGTTGGAGCCACCCGTGCAGCACAATGATGACGATCCGGGGTTCAATATCAAATTCGTGCACGGCCCGCCACAAATGGATTCAAATCCCGTGCACCCGTCGCAGGGCTACGAGTTTGCGAGATTGTCTAAATTGTCTTCCAAGTCCATGACAAGAGATTGCGCTGTTCTAGAAGAGACTACGTAACCCTCGTCGCAGTGAGGCAGTGCTCGTCTCGGAACAGCTGGGGACTGATAAGATTCCTACTAAAAGATGTGGTTCGCAGCTCACGCTAACATGCGTCCAACGGCACTTGGGCCTAGTGAAGCGCAGGTGTCGTGGTTTCCGGAGGCCGGAGGCTCCCAGCGCGCCGCCTAGGATCGCCGGGCTGCATGCAGATAGCAAAGTAGTGCGTGTGTGCGCACCAGAGCCTGTGTCATTGGCTCTGTAAACATGAGGTGATAGACCTGCATGGCTTCAATGCGGAGTGTCTTTTCCCATGTCGCAGACATAGTCTCCGATGTCGTTGCGTTGAGTCTCGCGCGTAGTACCCTAGGTACCAGACAAGATCAGAGGCGCAACAGTCTGTTGGCTGACGAGGTGTCCGTGCAGAAATTGAAAATATATGGTTCATTAGTCCATTTGGCTTGTGAACTCAACCTCAGTTCGACAAGGGTTGCACCGGCCTTGCGATGACAGGTCAATGGCAGGGAGATCATGCGGATAGCTGAGTGTCACCCCCTACACCATCTTTTATATTTTTGGAGTGAACACCAACCCACAGGACACCACTCCGATTAGTCCCGTGTGCTAGTGTCGTAGTACAATCAACTGGGCATGCGCCGCCCACCGCCGTCTTATTATACGTACACGATGACACATTCAATAGACCCTGTCTGCGCGGAGCGCAACACAACCCTGAGATAATGCTTGGCTGAGGGACCGAGTGTGCTGCTAGAGAGCACGACTCTGGGTGGCGTGCCCAAATGCTGATGGTAGGCTCAGCACATCCATTATTGACGGTAAGCAAATTGGCACCGTGATCTTGAAATACACCCTACACACTTAGCAGGCGGAGGGTTCGGATGATTGGCCGGCCTTATTGATTTCTAGACCCCCGGTACGAGGCAGTAGACGCTAGTGAGGCTGAGACTCGTGATTATATCTGGATGGCCCCCGATGCTGAGGCTGGCTGGACGTGTCGGTGGACTCCGGCAGCCTTGACATCCACCTTCGCAAGGCTGAATGTGAATAGGGCCAGTCCAAGGGAGGGACAGAGGGGGTCCATCTGCTTTACCTAATTGGTGGACTGTAAGGCCGTGAGACCTCAACCATTCAGAGACAGGTGATTCCCACCGCTGGAATTGGCCATCTGTGTGCACAACTGCGTCCTGTCCGATTGGACGGCCTTACAGTGATGAAGTGTCGGTCATGCCTTCACACCAGTCATCAACACGTGCCTAAGGAATTATCTGTGTGTGTGTGTGTCTGTGTGTCTGTGTGTCTGTGCGTGTGGAGCGGGTCGGAGAGTGAGTCTTCTCAAGCCCACGTGCCCCGTGGCATTCACATCCAATGTCTGAGGAGTGACACACCTTCATGGGTATCATATGCGGAGAAACTATGATCGATTTCGCTCATCAATCTTTTAGGTCAGCAAATCGTCAGAATCAGTAAGAAGATCATCATGACAAGTAGAGAGGCTGAAACGAAGGCGATTGCGACAACCGTTGTTCCCGGATTTCCTTGCTTGAGCTGGCTTCGAGTCATGTATCTACGAAAGGAGTCGATCCCGCTGGGGCGCACTTTGAGCGTAGATAGGCGCCTGTGTAGTCAACAGCCATGTGCACATAAGTAACAGCAGGGATAATGATGGTGATATTTGTACACAATGTTCTGCCAGTTGTCCGTGTGGGCCTATGGCAACGTGCCGCACAGCAGGCCCTTGGATTTTGTGATGAAGTCGTTCCGGGCGTGCCTGACTGGCCGTTGATCCGGGTGAGAAGACGTGAGAGACAGAACGACAAATGTCATCGGGGCCAGGTCATGGGTCCCCTGGTGGTTCCGCGATACACTATTTAAGGTGGGGGTCTGCATGAGAGACCCGTAGAGGGCCCTTCCTGGTGCGTCGTGGGCTTCCACACCACACGCAAAATACCATGCAACATGAGTGCCGGCCATCCCAACCAAGACCGCCGGTGGAGATGGTTATGTGGAGGCAATGACATAGTTATGGGGCCAAGAAAATGTGCGTTGAGAGTGGGCAACAGCAACGATTGGACTTCTGGGTATCCTTGGGAACCATGTGGTCGGTCGGCCCATACGCCATCAGGTCGGCTCATGGACCGTACAGGTCGCAAAGAAAGGGCACATTCGGTAATGCGACCTGCAGTTTGGGTGCACAGTGGCGTTGACGGTCCGTTGCTGACTGCTTCCCCAAATTCGGCGGCTTATGGCAAGAGCTCTGTCCAACACAGCAAGGAACATGGGGAAATGATTTGCGGACTTTGTTTCAGGGTCCATTCCAACCGTCCAGGCGACACAGAGGGGACGGTGAGGCTTTGCTGAAACGGGCCAGCTCAAAGGGCCAGACGGCTGTCGCGAGGGCCGGCTTGCCGGAAGAATAGCGCTGCCTGGAGCTCTAAATGGTTCTCCGAGCCATCAGTCGGCCGACAGGCCAGCGGCTTGCACAGACAGGTATTCGCGACCGTCAGCATGTCGCCCAGCAATTGGTGCTGGGTGAAGCCGTCTATTGTCTCGGTGAAGAACACGGGCGCTAGAAGACTGGCGAATCGATGCAGAGCAGACACCAGTCAGGGTACCCTGGGAGACAAGGTTGGCGCGGTCCATGGAGCGACCATGGCGAGGGACCCGTTTTCCTCAGCTGCATGGGAAGGAAGATCCGAAGGAACTCTGTCGTGTCTGCGAGCCCGGGGACCGGGGACTGGAGGAGCGAGCAGTATTGAGACGAGAGAACGAGATTGAAAGCGAGTCTGTGTGTGCACTCCCCGGCACCTTGACCATCCAGAAGAGTCGGGTCCGTCCGTGCGCAAAGCCAATTGGGCCATCGATCTCAAATGCAGTCTGAATAGCGGTCAGAGGCGGATTGATGTGATAATAATGCCATTTGACGAGGACTGCAATGGCAATAAATCTGACAGATATTCTGGCTTGCCCGACAGACAGAAGGAAAAAAGATTTTCTCCAAGGTGCGTGTAAATCGGTGTAAGCCTTGATCGCATTCTGGCATCCTGGCCTGTACGATGCCCCGTTGCCGAGCGGTCTCAGTGTATTAGTCGTGCGTCCAGCTCCGAGGAGAGCAAGGTTGCCTGCAGGCGGGGCGCTCGTGGAAGGATCCCAGAAGCCGACTGACGCCATTCGACCCCAAGTGGCACCGTAATTTGACAGGAGAGCCACTAACGGTTTGTGCATGAATTGCTCAGACCAGGAATTAATGAGAAGAGGCCAGGGAGCTCCGGAGCTCAATAACATCAGTGGCGTGCCAATGAGCTGAGAGTAAACAAGAACTTTGCTCAGGAACTCCATTGCCTTGGTGATGGACGGGAGAGGCAGACTACCGGACTCTGGCTTGTGTTCCTGCCAGGCTACAGAGGGTGACAGACCAGCCAAGGCATGTGCATGTAAGTTGTTTACCGCGGAAGGAGCCAACTGCATCCTCGACCACCAACATCGTCAACTTGCAACAACTGAGAAGGAAGGAGGCTCTGGACAGCTGCAGCCTGCAGGTGCAGATGCAGAAGTTGCAGATGGGACCCTGCCTGTTCAACAACAATTTTGTTGTGGAGAACGGGGGAGAGACGGACGGTGGTGGTCAAAGTCACCCTTGGTGGCCAAGGACGGACGGCATCCCCATTCTAGACTACCTATCTGTTGTATCGTATCGACAGGAGACCCATATGCACGCAGTGATTGTCGAGTCGAGTCGAGTCGAGTCGAGTCGCGTCGCGTCAAGGCGCTGCCGTCGCCATGGCCGTTGAGAGAGAGAGAGAGAGAGAGAGAGAGAGAGAGAGATGAGCTATAATTTATGGCATAAAGACAGCACAACGTTTGACGGCTAGGCCTCGGTGTCAATGCCATTAGGACGCCGGCTAGGAGCTTCCCTGGCCGCTGATCTGTTCGCCTCCTCGGCCTGAGTCCGACGCTGTTTCTACCGCCTGCCCAGCCCGCCTGTCCCGTTCGTCCAATTCAGTTTATCTCGGCGCAAGTCTCAGTTGACCGTAAGATTGATCGAGGCGGTGCCCGTGAGCGACACAAGAGCAGCAGCAGCAGCAGCAGCAGGAAGCAGGAAGATGGAGTTTCTGAATGTGCGTGCATATCACGGCAGAGAGGGAGACAAGAGGCTCGCCTGCATCATGTGTAGGGGCTCAAATTTCAAACGTGGTGTTAGTCTAGACCCTAGACCAGCTGTCTGTGGTCTTGTCGAAGACTTAGACATGCATCTCGTATGTACTATATACTGCACTCTGTGCGTCTGTAGTCGATATAGACCGTTGACTTTGCGGATGCACAACCTGAGTCCGGCCTGGCTTGAGCCCCCAAAACTCAACCACACACACCCTACCATCCATGCCACCCACACCCATCCACGCATCCACACACACGCACACACAGACTGTAGCGCGATGCGACTGCTAATGCAGCCTCAACCTTCCCAGCACCCTACATGATCGGATTGGACGGCTGACCTGCTCATGCTGCACAGTCGAACCTTTCCGGCCCTTGCGGCGGCAACGGCTAGAAACAGAAACCCGTCAGGGCCCATCTAGAATGCCATCGAAGCTTCAAACTTGGTGGTCAATGGTCAGGGACTCCTGTATGCCTTTATCGAACTACGTGCCGCGCACGGCGTATGATCATGAAGCTGGAAGGAATTCTCCAGTTATCCGAGACGCTAATGTGAGAGATTTAGAGTGCGAACTGCGTGGAACTCACCCGAGTCTGGGGAGGGTCACATCAAAGTAAACAAACGGCCGCCTTCTCAGGGAGGGCGATGAAGAGGGAAGGGGCAAAAAAAGACTAATGTCCGGTGGGAGATGAGCAGCCTCAGCATCCCGTTCCCGTACAGCAAGCGGCGAGCACAAGGCTGCAACTTGAGCCAGAGCTTTCGTCTTATTTGATTGAATGAAATGATTGACTGATTGTCTTCGGAAGATGCTATGTATCCACAACCCACCACGGCTCGAAAACCCACAACATGTGTGCGTGTGTGCTTCAAAGGTTGTGTGCTGTGGGTGCTGTGGGCCGCGCAAGAAACATCACCGCTCACAACCCAGTCGACCAGCCGACAAGACACAGGTTGTAGACAAGAGAATCTCCAGAAGACGCGCCCCGTGCACTATCAGCTACCTGGCAGATCCGCTAGGCAGGGGTCCCCTAGACAACTGCACCCTGAATCTTGACTGGGGCCGTTGGTGGGGCCGACCCACCCTGCCACCTCCTACACTGGCATAAGACTAGCTCGACGCCTACCAACTGGGCCAAAGGGCTACTCATCTCTTACCCCCTCTCTCCTTTCCCGCCCCGTCGTCGCAACCGAGAGACCAGCCATACAAACACGGTACAATCCTGTACGCAGTAGCGACGGAACTAACCAGGCGGTATACCTAGCCCAGTTGTCGTCGACCGTCTCTACCTCTCCTTCTTCACCACCTCCGCCTCCGCCGCCGCCGACCGCCTGGAAACCTTCTCCGTCCTCCTCCTCCTCCTCCTCCTTCTGAACATTCCCCTACCTCTCTGCATTCAGTCCCTCTCTCTCTTGTCGCTGCGAACAGTGGTCATCAGGGCCGATCACTTCGTTTTCGGACAGTCAAGCCAGCAACAGTAAGTCGACATTTACTTGACTGTGCTTTCTTATCGCGGGCTCGCCGGTTGTCTTATCTCCGGTGTTTTGCCTTGTTTCTCTTCGCCTCGCCCCTCTGCCACCACCGTTGCCAGGATGATTCACTTCGCTCGGCTGCCTCCAGTCGTCCTGCTGCGACCAGCGTGCTATGTGTGCCTCGAGTGTGGAGTCCGGAATTCAACGAATTCAGTGAGAGCCCTGCGAGGAAGATGCAGGCTCTGAGAAGGGAAAACAAGGCGACACAATCGAAACCTCATGTCGGCATGCGTCCCGTATGAACCGCTCTGTCCACGTATTGTCCTATCCCGGATGCCCAAATGTGTGCCGGCCTTTGTCCCTTGCGTGTCATGTCACAAGCACACATTGCGGTGTGTATGGGAGTCGAGTCTACTGCTGTGCCTTGTCACTGCGGCGTGTGTCTTCCCTGGTCCAACTTGCACCGCAACCTAGCCACAGGGCGCCTCACACAACCAAAACAATCCTCCGAACTTGGCCTTCAGCCTCTCGAAATTCGACTGCCTAGCTGCTGGAAACATGTCCTCGACACCACTCTCGTGACAATAGCCGCCTTTGAAACCTCGAGGGCTCGCTTGAAACCCAACGGATTACGGTAGAAGAGCCACTACCGGGCCCTTCCACTTGAGGCCCCATCCACCTCCAGCCCTCAACCTACGGCCGCGACCGCGACCAGACCACGGCAACAGCGCCCCGCTCCCTGAATCCTCTCAATCTTATATCACTCAAGCACACGACGACCCGCCGGCTCTCTTGGTTCCAACGGTCGGACCCGAACCTTGGGCACTGGGCCATTCCTGGAGCTGGATCTCGGTACAATCTTGCACAGCACCCCATACTACAATCCCCATAGCACAATTTCTGGGCTCCTCCAGTCGAATCACTTACTTGCAATCGCCCTGCTTCACAGCCCCCTTTTTACGTTAAATAACTTGTGCCGCCTCCTGTGCGCCGTACACTGACAATATCACCTCGCACAGGCTGCTTGCGACCAACCATCGCCACAGTTGCTCTCCTGAAATTCCCTCCTTCATCTCCTGGCCGCCCTAGAGAAGCAACGAGGACACCCTCGCCCTCTCTCGTCCATCTATCGCTTCGATTTGCTTTCAAGGTCCTGTCGCCGCCCACCCCGACCTCCTCACAACCGACTACTTCACTGTTTGCTGGTTTTGTCCCAAATGCCTTCCCAGAAATAATCATGGACTCAGAAGACGGAGAGCTGTTCATAAAGGTGCGTCTGGAACCTCTGAGCCTGGACATACTCCTCCAAGGCAGTCGAATACCCCGACTAGATACAAGAAGTTGACGATGCTTTGTTATCATAGCAACTGGCCACTTTCGTGCGCACTCACGAAAAGGCTTTGGCCAACGCTTTGCAACTGCGAAGGCAAAATCCCCCTCGACATGGAGCTTCCCAAAGCGTTTCCTCGGTGCCGACTGTAGGGCTCACGACTCCGACGACCATCCCCGAACGACCCTCTACTGCCGCTGGATCGTCTTCGAACGGACTTGCCGCTGCGCTGTCCTTCGGCTCCCTGAACTTCACTTCTCAGACGGCCAAATCAGCAAAGTTGGCTCTCACACCGCACCACCTGTTTTATCTCCTCTCGCGGTTCGAGGAGCTTAAGATACCTGTCGGCCCCATGAAAGTGCGCCTTGAGAATCTACATGATAGCAGTACCTCGGCGAACTATGTATCGTTCCTGAGCCAGTCGCAGCGCTCCAAGACTCGCAGCTCGGAAGTCGGTTCCATCCGGTCGGTGTCCAGCATCCGAAGCGTCATGTCTGGAATGTCTGCGCTGTGGTCGAATTTTGGTATCGGATCGAGCATGTCCAGCGCTCGTACCGAAAGACAGAAAGCTGCCCTGGACGCGGACCTCAAGTATCTGTATTCGGCGTTCACAAAGGTGCCGTGCCTCCGCTTGGCACCAGACTTCCGCGCTCGTCTTATCAAGGGTTACGAGGAATTTCCCTTTGACTCAGCAGTGCCATTGCACATTTTCAAGAACTGCCAGGCACTTGAGGTTTGCGACATCGACTTCCGGCAATTCTTTGGCTGGGACCGCATGGCGGATCAGCTGAGGTCCCTGACGGTCAAACGAGCGAGTCTGACCGACCCTGCTGATATCCTCATTGACATCGTGCTTGATGACATGGATAAGAGGAGACGGCGAACATCAAAGTCACATTCGTCACCGACGACTACATGGCCCGGGACCGCGAGCCCACGACGGAGTATGACGCTGGCGACCCCTGCTGAGTTGAAGAAATCAACATCGGCACCGGGATCGCCGGGCACACGAGCTGCTGACTTGAATGTCGGCTCCGTAGGGAGCGAGGCGGCTGTCGATCATGAGGCCGAGCTCGCCGCGCGGAACAGTAGGCGTGCCTCTGTCGCTGTCGTCGAGCTACCTAAATCACCAACAAAGAGCTCACGTCCTAGGAGCCACTCTCCCAGAAGGCCTGCTAGCGCTCGACACGGTTCCCATCACGTCCGCGGTTCCCACAAAGTGCATCGCTCAGGCTCGGGCAGCTCGCAGTCGAGCATGTCCGATTCTTGGCACCAGCATCGGGGTAGCACCTCAAACCTTCTCTCCACAGGTGCGCTTCCCGCGTCCAAATGGCGTTTCTTGAGGCATCTGAGTCTCGCCGAGAACGGCCTCGTGTCAATTCCTGAGGCCAGCCTCGCGCCTTTGGCCAACACACTATACTCGCTTGACCTGTCCTCGAACGAGTTCAATGTGATACCCGACAGTCTGGCCACACTCACCGCCCTCCGGGCTTTGAACCTGTCGAAGTGCACTATCGAGTCCCTGCACTCGCTCACTCGCAATCCGCTTCCAGCAATCACGGCACTTAACTTGCGGGACAACCGCCTTCAATCGCTGGCCGGCATCGAGAGGTTGTATCCGCTTGAGAGGTTGGATTTGAGGGACAATCGTCTGACAGACCCTGTTGAACTGGCGCGCCTGACAAGAATCCCCGATATCCGTGAGATCTGGGTCGAGGGAAATCCCTTTACCAGGACACACAAGGATTACCGCATTACAATCTTCAACCTGTTCAGGCAGTCGCCTGGCTATACTGAAGATGTTTTGATTGACATGACGGGCCCCTCTTACTCGGAAAGGAAGCATCTTGTTGAGCGCACGCAAGAGCCTGCTCCTGTTCCTGTCATCAAGCCCCCGGTTCCAGAACTGAAGGCGGTTGACGTGAGCAAGCCGGCGATTGTCTACGAGAACCCCAAGGAGCCCGCGGTGCTCCGCAAAGAGCGGCCAGCGCCCAAAGCGACAGCCAGTGAGGTCAACACAAATTCCACTCGAAGCCGTCGCAGGGCGCCAAAACGACGGATTGTGGACTTGGCCGACTCCCAGGCTCATGTCGCCAGGCAGCCAGATGATAACGAAGCGAGCCTCGATAGCAACTATCGTATATCACAAACGGCCGAAATACATAATAACAAGCCGGCCGTGACCGAAGAAGACCGCACCCAGGCGAGCCGTGGTGTGCCCCGCATCGATACATCCGTCATTCCTAAATTACCACCTGTATCGCCCACTCAGGAGATTGGCACTCCAACATCGTGGACGGAGTCCCAGAAATGGGATGTCGGCGGCGAGATGTATCGACGCAAGATCGAAGCCTTGCGAACCCAAGTCGGCGACGGCTACCTGAACGTTCTCAGTGAAGAGCACTGGGATGTGAATGGTACACCAAACTTTCCTGGGTCGCGTTTTGGTCATTCGGACTCACCTATACACCCGAGTTCGGCCGTACATCGACCAACTCTGCAACCTATTCACAGCGGTCGAACACTTGGATAAGCGCCACGCTCTATACCCTTATCCACCATCCCACGCACTCCAACCGCACGACAGCCGATTACGATGATACCCCCACTCGCCCCTCACAAATGGGCTGTCTGGCTGTTGAATACATACATCCCGAGTCCTTTCCGAAATACCCAAGTGCGTTTGTTTTCAATCAAAAAGAGTAGCGCGGTTTCATGGTTGGCTTTTTCAAGATTCCTCATTTTCACCGGAGCATAGCGGAAAAAGGCGTTTTCATGGTTCATCTCACTTCCCCTTACCGACATATACTACAAAACCACAAGACTCGCTCCGCCCGCCCACCACTGCGTCTCCATCCGCCACAGAGACGGCGATCTGCGTAATTACGAGGCTACGTACGAATATTCATGCCAGCTCCATGACTTGAGTCATCAGCCTGCGAGGCTGGTGTATTTTGCGTTGTCATATTGTTTGTCTGGCACCGGGGTTACCTGGGTGTCAAGGCTGATGGAATTCCATTATTCTTTTCCTGGCGTGTCCACGGGAGTGGTAGAAAAATGGTCACGAGAAACTCTTGCGATTCGGCAATCTCTGACCTAGGGCTGCCTGGCTGGCGTCCAGGTTCTTCTCTTCGACAAAGATACTCCTTTACTGTGGGATCTGGCGTTTCGTCGTGTTTGTCCCTGTCCGTTTCTGCATGTCGGCACGGCAAATTCTGCATCTTGAGTTGTTCGTTACTGCAAGGTCCTCACGAATGTCTGCCTGAGTTCTGTTTGGTGTGAGCATATTTCTGAGCGCTGCGTTGTCTGATTTGATTGCCTGGCGAATCGGGGAGAGATGGAATCGTCTTTTGAGTTATATGACGCACGAGAGGATTTGTTGGTACCATATTTATCGTGTGGTATGGGGGCGGATGATAGATAATTGATCGGCCTTAGAGGTGGCCGGTCCGTGTGGCCTGGATGGTCAAAGAAAGAAATGATATTACGGCAGAAACAATCCGCTTTGAATACTTTGACCTAATCCCGCCTTCGTCGCTCGCCCTTAGGCTTTGTGAAGAAGTACAAGACCTCAGTCGTCGGCCGCAGACTCGTCTTCTAATCGCTCTATGCGGCGTAAGTCCTGTACAAATAAGGACCTCTGATACTCCCGTCCTCAAGCTGTTCGACCCATAACGCATCCGCCTGTGCCTTCGCCTGAGGTGTAGCCGCCTAGGCCTCCGCTTCATGTGCAGCCGCCTGGGCCTCCGCCTCAGGTCCAAGCTGCGCGGCGTGTGAGACCCTGACGAAGCTCTCGCCCGCGTCGCCCACGCTTTCACTCGCCAGCCCAAGGTCCCTGGCAAGACGGTGTAGCAGGCCCCGCCGCTCTTTTACCGCGGGCGCAAAATCGATGTGCGCGCCATCCCGAGGATTCGCAGCCCTCAGTTCCACCGCGAAGCCGAGCATGCGGAGGAGTTCGCCCCGGGTGCGTTTCTCGTCATTCAGTGCGTTGACGTAGTACGCTGTTGCGGTTTTTATGGACCAGGACACTGGCCCCAAGGACCTTAAGTCGAGGTCCGGCGTCGTCAGCCCTGTCCTGCGCGCCTGGGATTCGCTGTCAGATAACATGCTCTGTGAAAGGTCCTGGGGGGCGGGGGGGCGGGGGGGCGGGAACAACCACCCATCCAAGCACTCACCTCGTTGCGAATCTGTGTTAACCTCTGATCATTGCACCTCGTCACCACTTCGCCGCGCAGCTCCATGGCCCAGCAGCGGCAGAGAAGCGCGAGCGACAGCCTCGTCGGCAGCTCGCGCGGACCGCTCACCCAAGTCCCGACGAAGTCGACATCCGCACACCGCGGCGCCGCCCCCAAGCGGCGTACCATCTCGTCAACCGGCGCCCTGGCCCTGATCGTCACCTGG
This sequence comes from Diaporthe ilicicola, assembly GCA_023242295.1. Classification (NCBI taxonomy): domain Eukaryota; kingdom Fungi; phylum Ascomycota; class Sordariomycetes; order Diaporthales; family Diaporthaceae; genus Diaporthe; species Diaporthe ilicicola. The sequence continues at coordinate 90,948 of JALPVH010000038.1, read as the reverse complement.
CCGCCGATGCGAATGGCGACCTCGGGGCTATAGGTCGCGCGCAGCGCCCTCACGAGTTTCACGACGTCGTCTACGGACCAGCTTAGATACAAACGGTTGCGATTGTCCAGAAGCGCCGCGTGCACCCAATCGGGCCGCCGGGCGGCTAACCACGAGGGCACGGTGGTGATGTCGACGAGGACGGTCTTTACTGCGGCGCGCGGCAGCGTCGCGAGGCACTGCATCCAGGAGTCCCTGACAAAGGCGCTCCTGACAAGGGCGCCGCCGGCGTGGGCGTTTTGAAGGTCGATGCCCGAGAATAGCCGCAGGCTGATGGTGCGCATGTGTGGCTCGTCGGGCCGCCAACGCCCGGACGTGGTTGCTTCGGGCCGTGAGAAGTGGTAGACTGGCGACCAGACGCGGATGATCTCGAGGACATCGAGCCGGATTATCTTGCATGTTAGGAGGAGCGGGAGCAGCGGGGCCGTCCTTGGGTTGGCTTCGGCGGCGTGGATGTCAGTCGGGAGCAAGTGGCGCAGGATCTGCTGGCGCACCTCGGCTGGGCAGTCCAGGAGCGAGACCTTCTGTGCCATGCTGTGTATAGATGCGATCGATGGGATAGTAGGCCAATCCTTGGCAAAAATAAAGCAATAAGAGAATGAGCGAATCTAGACCTGAAATGTTTGTGGTCAGTCGACTAGAAGGGTCTAAGCCTCAAGGTGGGCGGTTTGTTGACTCAGTCGGCGGCAATGTGTTGTTGGCAGGTACCAAGGCTGGGCAGCTAGGCGGGCCTCTGGTCGACCGTCACAGCTACCAACCTACCTAGGTATTGAGCAGACTGGAGTTTCCCAATCCTAGCAAACCATGCCAGTGGGATAATCTCCCTTTTTAACCTCGCCTGGGTTAATTCACTGGGGATCAATTCACTTGGACTAACCTTCTAAAGGATAGCATGATGTCCCACAGTACCAATTGCGCATGGAAAGCCTCACACATGTTGCTATCTTATGATGGGACAGTCATCTCCAGGAAGATCGGCTATATGGTGTTATTTGATGGGATAGTCGCATTTAGTGGTGTGTGACGTTTAGTTATCCCAAATGCGTTGACCTTCCAAGTTCTTCTCAAACCCATTTCGGCGCCCTTGAGGTGTGACCGCTCTTCCGCCCGACGTTGAAGTTATGTACTGTCAAGTACTCAGTCTTCTTGTGCAGCCCCATAAAGTCCAAGAAAGTGGCCTGCTCATATGTTTGGGAATCGACACCGCTGTCAGCTTACAATTAAATGCCCCAAAACTCCACCAGATTGACGTTGTATCTAGACTTTTATTCACCGCTGATCTGACCATCAAATCGGTAAATGCTGGATACTAGATGACCAAAGACGTATTCATTAGCAAAGGGATTTTATTTCACAGTGAATCGGAGATTGACACCCATTTGAAGCAAAAGCCCGCAGCGATTGACAAGTGTGTCAAAATTTGAGACCGAGACTAGATCGCGCAAGTGCATCAAGGCAAAGGATGCGCAAATTCGCGCGGACTGGCCGTGCTCAAGTGGGAACGGACGGACACGGAGTAAAGGTTGCTGAAAACGACCGTGTTGACGGGAGACGGCGATGTCTTGAAAATGCGGACGGCAGAAGGCGTGGGGCAGAAAGATCGCGTCTGCCCATCAAGTGATTGTTAGACTGTGGTCGTAGGTCAGCATCTTGAGTGACCAATTGAGCTTTTACGCACGAGTCCTCGCGTGTGATGTGATGCGCATGCTGTGCGCTCAACAGGAAGTGGGGATTCTGCGGAAATCGTATGGAAACTACATGTACGCGAAGGGGGCAGGAGTATCAATAGAGGAAACAAGCAGTGGTGAGATAGACGCTACTTTGACCAGTGCCATTTCTCCCGTTCCTGGGGAGGGGACGAATCATGGGAAGGCGGGTTGGACGAATAGGGAAACAGAGGCTCGAGGGTGGCCACATCGGACGGGGCGTCAAGACTGCTTGGCAACGGTCAATCGCTTGTCCCTATGGAAGGCTCGGAGATAAATAGCAGGTGTGTGTGGTCTAGACGGCCGATGTGTGGTAAGACGTTCGGGACGGGAGGATGCAAAGGCATGGGTATGGGTGCATGGCATTCACCACATGGGCAGAGGTCCCGAGTGCTCGGGGTTGCCTATCTGGTCTCTAGATTCGTTCGTTGCCGTTGGTGTTGCTGACACGGGATGCAGGCGCGGGTGGTGGTGGTGGTGGTGGCTGGCCCCCCCAGCACGGACCCAAGAAACGATGTGTCGATTGGTGATGACGGTGACAGAAGCAGTGAGAATGGATTGGAATGCGCAGCGATGACAGCAGCAGCAGCAGCAGCAGCAGCTGTGGGTCTGGGTCTGGATCTGGGTCTGGGTCGACCACAAACAGGACTGCAGCATCACCTGCAGTGCCATGTGGCGGCAGGGGAGTAGCGAGGTGGTGACCTGCAGAGTGACCCCATGTCCTTCCCCCCCTCATGGGTGTGTACAACACAGCACAGTACAACCCTTTTTTTTTTAACCTCGGGAAGATACCGCGCCAATTGCTCGTCTGATGGGGCGCGAGTCGGGAGATCCAAGACGCACGTCACGATCCGGGAATCTGGGGTAAATCTAGAGGACCCCTGTGGAGAATTGTTCCTGATCGGCGTCGGGTCCCATCGAGAGAACCTTGACAATCAGCTTTACCCACCTGTCTGTGTCCAAGTCGTAGGGCAACCACTGTTTAAACAGACCGTTTGAATGAGGCCTCTGGTCCATCCAATTGCTGCATACGTGCACTGCTACCAGCTGTTGAATTAGGGAAAGCCTTGGTGTGGACAGACTGAAACTAAGACTTTTTCTGGGAGTAGCTGGGGCTCTCATTTCTCACGAAGAGGACGGTACAGTTGCGGATGACGGCGCCCATAAACGGTCGAGATGCATGGGGCTTACAGTGGTAGAGACACGGCATGGCTTCTTCTCTTGCGTTGCAGTGGCATTGACACTGACAGCTTCACACTAATGCTTGGTGGATAATCGATGAACGATTGACAGGGGTAGCTGTTCCTGACTACTGCAGTATGCACACTGCGCCTTGCACCACATAGGGAACCACTTACATAAGCCGGCAGGTGGGGACCCACACTCCTGGTCCTTTCCGCAGGCTGCTCGCGCCTTACCTAATTAGAGCTGCGCGCGTTCGACCTCACCCCAATTCTCGCCCTTCGATTTGGCCATCTGTCGCACCGCATCCATCCTCCTACTCTCGTCACGTCCATTCGGCCACATCGCGCTTACCCTCGAATCGCTGCTGTCCTCAGCAAAATTTGTCCCTGCCCACTAAGACACGTCGGATCCGATGCCATATCCTCCTCATGCCCTGCCGCAGCCTCGCCCCCGCCACCCCTTGACGACGCGCACCCCCACACGGCGAAACACCCCCTCCGTGTCTGCTTGATTCAACATACCTCCCCAACACAGGTGCCATGGCTTCCAGGCCTTCTACACCCCGGAGCTCACGCTCTGGCCGTGTGGCAGGTCGTGGTAGAGTAAGGGCCCCGCACGACCCCGAAGAACCCCCTTTGAAGAAGCGAAAGTACGTCCCAGGAGGCCCGGGGGGAGGCGGTAGATTTATTCTCGACGACGGGAGTGCCGAGTCACCCGCCGGTCCATCTGCCACATCGACCCCACCAAGGCCCCGAAGCGCCGCCCGCAGGACCTCCAACCGTGCCACCGCCGTCCTCCCCCGAGAGAGAAGCACCCGCCTCGGCGCCGCTGCCAGCCGTTCCTCACGAGGGGACGCCGAGTTCAGTTCGGCTGCTGCCGTTGCAGCAGCTGTCGCCCAGAGTGAAGGATACAAGCCAAGAGAGGAGCGCGGCTGGGAAGAGTTCCACCCCAATCTTGATATCGAGGGGACATTTATTATGTTCCACTCGGAAGACGTGGACGGCACGAGGAAGTCGACACCACCTCCTACAACCGCCAGGGCTTCCGTAAACGGCGTCGGCACCCCATCAAAGGGCGCTGAAGCTACAGCTACCGGTGGCGCGGGTGACTCCGCTGCCCAGGTAGAGGGCACGGCCGCATCTTCTCAAAATCCGGTCCTCGAGACACCCTCGCGACGGCGACCTCGCCCGACTCGGGATGCCGTGTCTTTCTACGCTACTCGATCGGACTTTGCCCTGACTCCGAAGACACCGAAAGTACTGTCTACCCTGAATCAGACCCCAAAGGAGCGTCTCGACCTGAAGAACCCATCGTACCGCAAGACAGACCGGATACTACTGTTTGAGAGCAAGACGTTTGGCCAGGCGAAATATGTTGAGAAGGCCATGATGAATGTGGGCTATCAGGAGAGCGACAATTTTATCAGGCCCGAGCGGGGCCTACTCAAGGCTAGCGACGCCCACATCGACGAGGATGTGGATCAGTTGCTCGGCCAGAAGCCTGACGGCGAAGTGGTTGTTTCGCACAGCGGATCCAACCTTGGGCGCGTCGAATACGACATGGATGAGCAGGACGACATGTGGCTAGAGACACTCAACAGCCAGCGCAAGGCCCACGGGCTTGAGCTTGTCACTCGTGAGGTCTTCGAGATCACAATCACCAAGATCGAGAAGGAGTGGCATGCTCTGGAGAAGAAGATACCAAAGCCAAACCCAAAACCACCCCAGACTCACAGGCCGCGGTCTAGCTCTGCTGCAGCTGTCAACGGCGAGACACAGGCTGGCGAAGAGCAAGACAGCAAGTGCGCCATCTGCGATGACGGCGACTGCGAAAACACTAATGCGATAGTGTTCTGCGACGGGTGCGATCTCGCGGTGCACCAAGACTGTTATGGCGTGCCATTCATTCCGGAGGGACAGTGGATGTGTCGGAAATGCCAACTCGCGGGTCGTGGCATCCCGGTAAGTGAAACGCAGTACTCTTGTTCAGCTTGAAGGCTTTGCTGATAGTGGGTTGTTAGACTTGCATTTTCTGCCCCAACACCGATGGCGCATTCAAGCAAACTAACTTCTCCAAATGGGCACACCTTCTTTGTGCCATATGGATTCCCGAAGTAAATTTGGGCAACAATGTTTTTCTGGAACCAGTCATGGACGTGGACAAGGTTCCCAAAAACCGGTGGAAGCTCCAATGCTACATCTGTAACCAGAAAATGGGGGCCTGCATACAGTGCAGTAACAAGGCTTGCTACCAGGCATTCCATGTGACATGCGCACGACGCGCGCATTTGTACCTGAAGATGAAGACACCACAAGGTGCCCTCGCGCTGGATGGAGTCTTGAAGGCATTCTGTGATAAGCACTGCCCCTCAGATTACGACAAGGAGCATACTGTCGCTGCTGCTACCAAGGATGCAAAGAAGTTCTACAAACGGACGATGAAGGGACGCATCTGGGCCGATAGCCAAGCTGTAGCTCAGGAACTGGCCGCCATTCATCGCAACGCCATCACAGAGCATCCCCCTCAAGAGTCACAGTTGCTTGGCGACAAGCTCTCAGGAGCAGGCGACAAGAAGAAGGGACAGTCAGGCAAGATATGGAAACTGCCGTCAGGGGCACCGGTCATTCCACAGGCAGTCTTCGACCTTGTTGACAGTGGGCTGGCTCGGTTTGCTCTTCGCAAGAGGAAAGAATATGTTGCCGAAGCCTGTCGTTATTGGACGTTGAAGCGGGAATCTCGACGTGGTGCTGCACTCCTCAAGCGTCTGCAATTGCAGATGGAGTCCTTCTCGTCCATGGAGCTCACAAGGCGCGACTTCGCAGCCATGGGCCCCTCAGGAAAGACGCGACTCGCTAGGCGTATTGATTTTGCTCAGACCTTGCTTAGGGACCTTGAGCAACTGAAGTCTCTCGCGGACGACATTGTCGTTCGGGAAGCACACAAGCTGGAGGCGGCAGAAATGGAGCAAGACTTCGTTGACACATGTTACTTTCCCATTTTCAAGTTGCTCCTGCCTGTCATCGGCAAGGCTGAAGCGTGAGTACTACCTGATACCGTGAGTAGGAATCCTGTACTAACATATGACCTATCAGACTGGATAAGAATGTCTTCAGAGACGGTCTGCTACAACTTGAAGCCAAGTTCGAGAAGCGGTTTTACACCACGACCCTTGCATTTGCCCACGATCTCTGTGAGGTCATTCATATTGGCATCAATGCCGAGCAGAAGCCATCGTTCTCAGACCAGCCAAGATTCGAACCAATTGACGTCTCTCCTACCAAAAACAATCCATATTCAGAGGCGAAAGACCGCAAGAGACTCGGCAAGCGTATTCTCAAGTCGGTCCAGTCACAGCTGGAAACTGCTTTGAAGGCGGAAGCCGACATCACTTCGAAGCCCTTTGAAAGCCTTCTCAAGGAATTAGAGGGCATGATCGACGCTTCTTTGGAAATTCGAAATCCCTTTGGATCCCAGCCTCAACTAGAGGCGCCCACACAACCCAGCCAAGATGTCATCATGGTTGACGCTGCTGAAGACGCTCATATTATTGTCGGGGGAGCAGGTGAAGACAACCACAATGGAGATGTGACGGAGAATGTCGACCAGATGGACGTCGACGATCAAAGTATCGAAGTCAAGGAAGAGGAGGCTGCTCAGGCAAACGGAGGCATCGATAAAGATACTGATGCCGTTGGCGAGGATGCTGTAGGTCAAGCAGCAAACGACAAGACTCTGCCTAGCCTTGTCAAATCCGCACCGACCCCGCCCGACACGAATGGCTACGTTCCCGTGTCCCAGCATTCACAACAACCCACGCCCCTCACGCCACCGCAGTCCAACGGAAGCCTCGGACGAGCAGCAGACAATGTTCTCACCGAAGGTGGTGTACCATGGTACCTCAAGAATTTCGAACCCGACGGCACAACAGCCATCGAGGAGCAATGGGCTGGCAGGGACGCTGTGCGCAGTCTTAGTGAGGAGCTGACTGACATGGACGAGGAGGAGCTCAATGATCTCGAGTTCAACGTGGAGGATAGCACTATCACCGCTTCGCCTGTCGATGCGCCGCTGGCTGTCCCGTCTGGGTCATCGTCGGTTAGAAAGATGCGCTATGGCGGCAGCAGCGGAATCGGGAACCCAAGGAAGCGGTTGCGATCCTCAGGCAGACGACGTTGAGTGGGGATGAGTCAAGTGCAGTGAGAATGTATAGATTTGGTGTACTAACAAGGCCGTCGCTCTTATCTTAATTTGCTCTTCTGTCTGTTGCTGCTTGCTTTCTGGAAGACTTAGTTCCCTCCCCCGTCCTGGTGCTTCTTTGGGTGGCTTTAGTATACCAATCTTGTCTTTTTTTTTTTTTTGAACAGTGCTCGGAGTAGCTTACATTTCATTGGCGTCAGGAGAATGGCTCGGCATACAAAACACCCCTTGTGCGGGTGGTATAATCGACCTCGGGAAAGTTGCAAATCCGTTTTTGACAATGGTGTTTTCCCTACGGGGCATCACTTTAGGATGAGATATTCAGCATCAGTCTTTTTACTACAACTGTTTTCTTGTCGCGTACCAAAGATACTACTCCCCATAGGCTTGGGCGTCACAGGTCACTCGCGGCCCCAGCTTTTCAGACTGCCGTCAAGGTATGCTGTGCGTGCCAATACGAAGACTTTGGTTGTTCTGCGTAGCACTCCTACGTGCGTGCCTATCGTCCCAGCTGCGTGAACATTTTAGTCTTCTGTGCTTAGTGATTTCATGGGGGGCTCACCCATTTTGTCCCGGGGTCTCGACCGCAGCCCATCGTCTTTACATTATTGCAAGCATTACACAACATCAGTGCGCATTAGGATATCAGGACAAATCCTAAGAGCGAGCAAGGCAAAGGTCTTTCCTCCCCGGATTACTCTCCATGTACGTCGATATCCTCTCGTCTCAAGCTAGCTTGGGAGCCATCCCCTCCCACTACCACTTGATCACAGTTCACTGTTCCTGGAATGACGCCGCCTTGGCAAATGAGCTAATATCTTCTGGGGAGCTTGTGTATTCGGATCATACACTGAGTTTTTGCACCAGAGCGTGAGCGCAGATCACATTATATCTAGTCTGTACGATGAGAGAACTTGTTATGTAAGAAAGGAAAGAGTGTGCCTTCAGTCTTAAGAAACCAACACTCCCCTAGCTTGTAGAATCAACTCTGTTGTATTTGATCATCTTCCAAAATGCGCTTGCTCAACTTCCTCATCCTCCACTTCCACCATTCTAGAAAGCCGTAGCAGGTAATGAAATCAAGGTTTGGACAATGGTTTGGTGAACAAGTCCGCCATGTTGTCGTTGATTTTCCTCCAATCGTAGAGACTTCCTTTTTCTCCCTTTTTTTTGGTCTTTCGTGGGTAGCATTGACTCCATCTCCTGCTTGCTTGTTTTTCCGTGGTGGAAGCAGGGCAACCGTTCAAGACGACACCCGCCGGTCAAAGGACCCTTATAGGAACCGCGATGGAGAGAAGTGATCGGGGTGTTCTCTAGCTGTCAGAGTGGGCGTAGCCCAGTCTGCACTCATCTATTATGTAAGTAGCTGTGTGGGCGGTCTGGAATCGTCCACGGAGGCGGCAGAATCCCCAAGTAAATGCCACAGTGACGCGAGATCTTATGTCTCTTGCCATTGTATTCAACATATCCCTCTGTAACTGGGCCAGAAGGCTTCCGAGGCCCGTTCTGAGGAGCCTTGCGCTGTCGAAGAGCGGCGAAGGAAGAGAGGTGTTTGCCAGACGCTATTGCGGTAGAAATTTCCTGCATAAGCTTCTTCCAATCAAGCTGCTCGGCTCGAAAATCGCGCTCGAGAAAGGTATGCAGGCTGGCCATGACGTCCTTAATCTTGTCAAGAACCAAAGGAATCATGATCTTATCGTCTGGACAGATATTTAGTTGACCAAGACGTTGGTGCGTGTATTCGAGATGGTTTCGGTAAGCGTTAAGTGACTCAAAATCACCTGGTCCCTTGTTGGCGAAGTCCAAGACTAAGACACTGGTATCGACATCAGTGTGCTTCGGCACAACCTCCAAGATCTTGGTGTAAACAACGTAAGGGTCAGGCTCGGTCTCGGATAAACTATGGTTGATAAGGTTTCGACGAATCTTATAAATAGAGCTGTAAAGTATCGCTAATGCCGTGGCTTGTTCTTTTTTCCACGTCTTGACTGCTTCAGAAGTAGCCAAACCAGCCGGCGCTGGCTGCGATTCCTCGATTTTTGCTCGAGGTCGTGTGCTGTGAGGGTGGAGTAAACCATAGCCTTCCAATCGGCCAGATTGGGCCATCCACTGGAACCGTCATATGGATTGCAAGCTACTGGCCCCACAGGGAGGGGTGAGATGACCCTTCGATCTCGCTTCCATCGCGGCTTGTGAAGCAGAACGTCCGGTTAATATCGACGTATGGATCCACGGGGTGATAGCCGGGTGCTTGACTGGGCCCCATGATATCAGGCCGCCCTGCAGGTCTGTGAACATTGCCTTAGGTACTGAGATTTCCTGCTCGGTTTAGGTCGCGGTCGGCGGTGTGCCTCTGTTGTAAAATGCGTGCTCGTCACGCAACCGTTTGACTAAACACTTTGTTCTTGATGAGTCGGGAGAGGTAGGTACCTGACGCAAGGTTCGTCTTTCGATTGACGACGCCCGTCTTGTCCTGCCTCAGTCCGGTTGTGTGCTGAGAATTACGGTCAGCTTCGACATCTCAATACAGCCGGGATAATATTGCAGCACTTACGGAGGGTATCAACTGGGTGATAGAAGCGATTCTCCTGAGACCACGCTGAGATTACAGGTGGCGCTCTTCCCTGTGACAGGGGGCTGGTAGTCAGGCCATGGGTTCTGAATGCCCAGGTGACCAAACCCTCCCGTCTGTCGAGCACCGCAGCGTCCACGGATCTGAAACTCCAAGGTGGTTGGCGCTGAGAACAGGGCCTCACAGAGTTCTGCCTTGAGCTCATCGAATGCAACGGACGAGAGCGTGATCCCATGCTTCAGCAATGTGAGGTGAACCTGGTAATGCTTGTGTGCCTCTTCACTGTGCGCAGAGCTCCTTCAGGCAGTCTTCAAACTCATTAAGTTTGGGTAGAAGGCGGGTGTCTCTTGTCTTCCGGCTGCTGGTCGCCGTCACTTCTAACATTGAATTGAGGACTGGGTCTGGCGACCGTAACTGGCGGCCAGTGGCTTCACTAACGCGTCGAGGTGCCGAAACAATCTTTAGATTAGGCCCTGGATGGTTCGACGCAACAAAGCGCGCAATCTTCAAGAATATCGGGTTCTTATATAGAACAATATTGAGCAGAAATGGAGAAGTTGAATAGATACAGATGTCAAGCTCATGAAGCCAATGAACGACAAAGAATACAGAATTGTTGATGAGTATAAGTAAACGTATGTGGGAAACTTGAATTTTTAAAAACAGTGGGAAAAGAACCTGCTCAAGACTTTCTTCCTGACTTGTTTATACTACTCTGTCCCATTCAGCAGCGTACCAGCCTCTCCTAGGGTGGACTCCGCCTTCTGTTCAAGACTCTCACTTTGCTGTCTATACCACTGCTGTGCTTGAACTTGCCGTTGGATCTGTCTTCAAATCAATGGCTGCTTGTCTTTTTCGTAACTCTTGTCAAATTCACAATCATATTTCCATCCGGGATTGTTTGTTGCTTGCTTCAGTGATTGGATGGTTGCAATCTGTTTGTAAGAAACACATTTGCTCGAACGAGAAAACATCCCCATTCAGAAGACACTTCACCGGATAATTGTGTGGGCGTTTCCATCGAGATGAGAACCTTGGAATGGAGGCATTAGCTGAGATGCCACATGCAGGATTGCAGGACATCTCAGACTGTCCACGCAACAAATTTGAAGGAACAGATTGTTAGAGCCTGGAGGCAAAGGAGCTCAACGAACCTCGATATAGGGCTTTGATTGTGCTGAATGTCATTCGTAGTACCAAATTCCGGCAGAGTGTCTCAGTGGAGTTATCTCTTATTCTCCCTCGAGCGAAGAAACCAAGGATCCCTTACCGCTGTTTGTGTATTTCCGCCAAGGAAGTCCTTTTGCGCTGTAGGAATTTCATGAGTAACAGCCGAGTAACGCAGTTCTTGTGAGATTGCAATCCATATCATTCATGTTATGGCGTATAATGGTTTGCCAGTGGACCTGACAAGCACTCAACGAACAACAGACGCCCAACTCACTACAATATGTATTTCCAACGAGCCAGTCTTTGTGACAGGACCTCTACTACTGACTCTGTACTCATGAGTCCACCGCGGCAATGAAATGACAACCACGTACGAGCGATTAGGATGGTGATTAGATGCACCAGAAATTGGGCGTTCATTTCACTTCAGTACCTGTATTGTTGTGAGCAGGGTCAACTGGTATGAGTATACTTGGAGCAGAATGGTAGCCTGTCTCTGTGGATGCTGATATGATCATGGAATGCAAGAACCAAGTCTAAGTTATTGCACATAGTTACGGGGACTACATGTCCCTCTCCTCGACAATCCATCAAGTACCCACAACTAAAATGACAGGATTAGGTACTTGCTCCATATGCGATATGTAGTTTGACTCCTATTGCTAGGCTCACGTCCACGCTGATATGCTCGAAATCGGAAAGTCTATTTATCTAAACGACAGGACGGCATACCCGGTCGGAGAGAAGCGAGCCCAGTAGGTTAGATATGAAAGCTTGTCTGACGACGAGGGCGCTCAGACGTCCTGACACGTACTCACGTAGACGAATCAAATACTCACTGCCAGCTTAGCAGCAAGTCTCTGATGCCTCGCCTTGGTTCACAGCCGCCATAGCGATTTGTGCTTCGGCTTTGTGTCACGTATTGCAAGTGCCTCTAGACACATTAACATGTTGCCTTGTGTGACAGCATATAAGCAGTATGGTACGCCGCCAAGAGCGGCGTCGCTTTTGCTGCGACACCTTGTGCTGCATCTATGATAGCAGAGGTAAACTTAAATCAGAAGGTGAACATATCTTAGCTGTGGGATCAGCCGACGTGCTCGGCTTCACTCGCACCTGCTCAGCCGCCTGATGCCTGTATATCGAAGATCGCTAGAGTGTAGAAGAATTCGGTCCTCAAAGCTAGCTGCCATCAGAGATTCCAAACAACGAAACTCCCTTAGGTTGATACTTAAATCTCATTCCGGATGGGCCCGATCTGTGAATAAACGCCGCCGTCATGAACGACATCTCCATACGAGTAACTAGCCTCCTGACAAGCTCCTGCAGCACCTCTCCAGTCGCACTGGCGGAGGACCAGCTGGTCCCAAGGGAAAAAAGTCAATTGTCATTCGCCCGGCGGCCCGAACGCAGTGCACATGTGAAAGAAGTTGATTTTCTTGACTCATGCCTGTACTTTGACAACATGCATGATGAGGGGCCTGTAGTTGTCAATGACTGCATGCAGTGATTCCAGAGCCATGCATGGTATTTGCTTGGGGCTGATGCTCAGGGCCGCATCAATCTGTGGCTGACCATGGTACAGGCAGTGTGAAGCTTGTGTGGTTTGCTCGGCCTGGGGAGGAGCCAAGGCCCTGCTACCGACGCTGAGGAATAGGCCTAGTCGTAGCACGCGGAATGATGTTGGAGGGACTCCCCGTCAACGACACAAGACAGTCTTGGGAATGTGTGTGGCGGGGCCGAATTGAGGAACACAACTCCTTGCAGACCGCCCCTCCGGAGATCCAGATGTTGCATATTTAGTGAATTCGTGGTCAATTCTGGTGGCAAATGCCCGCTTAGTGCTTTGATTACAGCCGGCAGTTGGGAGCTTATGCCGGCCTCCCATGATGTTATCTCTCTCGTTGCAGTCAACAGAAAGTGACGTTCATAGTGAGCGCTTGAGTACCTGTCAACCAGGTTCGCATTTCTCTCAGAAACGGGGGTCTACTACAGTAGTCACAAACCGGGCCGCAGTGACCAAGTAGAAGCTATATTCGATCCGTCGTGGACACTAGGAGGACCTCGATCCTGGATGGCGGATAGTCGAGGATAGTCCAGACAGCAAAGAGCGTGTGGGACTTGGTGACCCACCGGTTGGCCTCTCTGGTCTGAGTGTTGCATGTCTAGCCTGTTTCGGCCATGCGAATGTTGAATGTTTTGCAGGATTATCCGCGACGATCGCTCAGGGACACGTAGCGGACCTGGCGGACATAGATGCTGAATGGCCCCGCCAAGTGAGCAAAACGGATTGCTGGCGGGGGCACATGCTGTCATACGGGCCGGTCACACGGAGGAGAAAGCGGGATGAGAGGCCGGGGTTGGGGCGAGGGGCAAGCCACTGACACTGCGGCAGGCATTCCTCTTCCAGAACGAGACGGCACGAGCTACGCAGTTTCAGAGACGGGAGATACAGTCGAGCGCAGGAGCCCTCAATACGTGCCTCTCGTGCCTGTCAATCAGCATTTATTTTTGTGTCTTGTGCCACAAAAGCAGTCTCGCGACGTTGATGTGGGCGGCAGGCTGCCGTGAAACCGTAGAAAGCAACTACTGCTTCTTACCACCCAAAACCTCCACAAGTCACTGGCTGCGCTAGTTTTCAGTCTGACAAGCCCGCGCGTAAGACTGGCGTCAGCTCATGTCGGATCTGGCATGTCACTGCAGCTACGGTCGCGAACTGAGAATGAGACCGATCTGTAGGCGGTCCGACGTGACCATGAGGCTTGGGCAAGTGTCAATGAGGGTGCCGTCGCAATCTAGGTTAGTTAGCTCTACAGCTGTGTGAAGCGACAGGCGGCGAATGGAATGGACTCGCCCAAACCCCTGATCTATAATGCGGACAGCCTGTCTACCACCGAGAATCGCTGCTGCGTGAGCGGCGAGGCAGACTCGACAGTCGCTAGGCTGCTAGCCGTGCCCCGTCAGTCCACCTGTGCCGTCGAGCAAGATACGCAGATATGCATCTGTGAGTGCTTTAGGGCACCGCGCTGCTCGAATAGACGGGCTGCAGGTGATGGTGGGCAGGTCGGCGCGCATGCGGCCGTGGGGGAACCCCTCCTTGGCCGTCGTGACTGGTCGAACACTTGGAATCTTGATCCTCTAGGAGCCGTCCGTTGTGGCGCCCAGGGGAGCTATCCCACGAGCGCCTCCTTCCAAGGTTTGCTGACCCGGCTCGAGCTTATGTTATAAGAGCTTGGGAGCATTCCGACATTGCCAGGCCTTGTATCGAGGCAGACAAGCCAAGCGATTGAGGGAATCAGCAGCCTCCCGGCTTGATGCAGTGTTTCGTCAAGGCATGTATCCATGAGAATTTGCTTGCCGTGAGGCAGGCTCGATGTCTAGCCTCCAGACTCCAGACTCCAGCCAAAGCAGAGCGAGTGGCGCGTCGCGCTTCGGCAGGAAATTTTAGGAGGTTGAGATATCCGCAGTTGGGCTTCTAGATCCCATACAAGTGGAGACATATCAGAGGTCCCGCAGTTGCGATCGAGGATGGACACGGGTTTTGCAGGCGGACTCCGTATTGCCACGCCTAGACCAGAAGCCGACGGGGTCTCTAGGTGATGGCCGAGAGGCCCAGCGGCCCAATGTTGATCCCGCAAGAGCGGCACAGATGCATTCCAGAGGGGCAGTAGTGCCTCGGCAGGGGGACAAAGAACGGCCAAAACAGAAGGAACATAAGTAAAAGGGAACAGGCGGCAGTGCGTGGAGGGGATGCTGCCCGCGGAAACAGGGAGGTCTTTGTACTGCCAGGTGAGGCTCGAGTGCGATGACGACGATGTGAACTCAAGTCCGGCCAAATCGGGCTCTGCTACTGCAATGACAAGGGAAGAGCATTTAAGGTAGACTATCCAGGCAGGCCAGGGAGCTTATTGTTAGTCGGTATTGCTAGAGGGGTGCCTTGTCTCGCAAAGGAACCCTGAGGCACAATCTCCTGTTATTGGGAACGTTCGGCGTCGAGTACAGTACGAGGGTCGAGGAGCCAAGTGACAGAGAGCAAGTAGCCACTGAACCTTATTCGAGCCCTGAGAAGGGGTGGAGCCTGGTCGGGCAGTGCAAGCGGTGGGCTGTGATTGGGCACTTGGACATTCTCGCGCTAAAAGAGGGGGTAGTCTGCAACTGGCAACTGCGACATAGTGTACAGTGCCTCGAGAGTGCCTTCCGTTACCCACTGCCCAGGCACGCACCTACCTAACATAGCACCTTACCAGGCTCACCTAGGTAGACTATCCATATCCAGGCCAGCCAGGCCCCTAGGCAACCGGTCCCCCAGGTGCTGCTGCTGCCCAGCTCCGCCGGTTTGAACTGCCCCTCAGCAGCACGGACTCTGCTGCCATTCTTGGGCCGCCGCTCTGCCAACGAGCCTAGCGTACAACCACGCCCTGAGCGTCGTAACCGCCCCCCGTCGTCTCCGAAACACCTCCCGCACTGTTGTGGTAGGTGGCAGCCAGCAACGGGCAGCCCTTTGAGAATTTCCAAGGTCCCCCCCCGTTTTGGCCTGACGTCCCCGATCTGCCATTTCCAATCCGACCTTGGAACCTGGACTTTTTGTTGACCGACTTCTCTCCTTCCCCCCCCCCCAAACTAAGGCGACCAGAGTGAACTGTCAATCAATCCATCCTTACGGCGACATCAAGACCCGATCGAGGCATATTCTTTGACGCTGCACTTGAACATTGAAAAAGAGAACTGAATCCCCAGTTTTTCCCATCCATAAAACAACGCGACGACCTTTGGCGACAGGCTTCTTAGCCCCATTCCCCATACCCGGCGACCAAGACGACGAAAAAAATCCACATTCGTGGTCTCCTCCCTCAACCCCGTGCTTCCCGCCCTCGAAATTGCCACGGCAAACAGGCGATCATCCTCTCCTCGAGGCGACGACGGTTCATCAAAGAACCGTAGCAACTTCACACAGTCTCCTTTTGTACACCCAAGAGGTAAACTTTCTACGCGACTCATCCTGCAGCGAACCGCTCCCGCGGCCAGGCGATCCACTCCCGCCCCCCGCTGCTGCTGAAGCTGAAGCTGAAGCTGTCTCGACGCGACTGTCCCCAAGACGTCCGGCAGCACAAAGACTCCTGCCCAGTCGACCCTCTCAGATCAAGTCATCTGGCCCTCATCACCGTCTGCGAAACAACACGCCCGCTGCAGACGCTTTCAATTTGAAAGCCTACCACAGCTGAGATCACTTCCAAAAAGTACGTGCCCGTCCCGTCATGCCGCCCGCCCGAATTCTCCGTCCCCTAGCCCGTTGCCTCGCCTTGGATTGTCGATTCCATTGACTTCCTTGCCCCTCCTTCCCTCAACACCAGGGCACAACGTTCTATGATGATGAAAGGGGCTTTTCTGGCTCATGCACTGTCAAAATGCCGACATGATGGCAAATGCTAACGCTGCATCTCCGATCTAGTCACGAGAAGTGCATCGATCCACTGGCCTGTCTGATTGCGTGAAAACCTCGTCCGGCCCCAGCGCAAACCATCCCCTCCGGCGCGTCCACTCCTCCCTCCTCCTCTGCCTCCTCCCGCCAGCTACCGGCGGCCCTCCGCAATCACCATGGCAGATCAACATGACGTTGATTTGGACTCGATAATCGACCGGCTCCTGGAGGTCCGCGGCAGTCGCCCGGGCAAGCAGGTCCAACTCCTCGAGGCCGAAATTCGATACCTTTGCACCAAGGCACGCGAGATCTTCATCTCCCAACCCATCCTGCTTGAGCTTGAGGCTCCTATTAAGGTACGCAAGGCTCTGTGTATTCTTCAGGTCGCGGCAGGTCTATTCAGATTCAGGGCGATATGCTAACCCCACCTCTTTTCCCCCCTACAGATCTGCGGCGACATCCACGGTCAATACTATGACCTACTCCGTCTTTTCGAATACGGCGGTTTCCCCCCAGAGGCAAACTACCTGTTCCTCGGTGACTACGTCGACCGTGGCAAGCAATCTCTCGAGACCATCTGCCTTCTCCTGGCCTACAAGATCAAATACCCAGAGAACTTCTTCATCTTGCGTGGCAATCACGAGTGCGCTAGTATCAACCGCATCTACGGTTTCTACGATGAGTGCAAGCGTCGGTACAACATCAAGCTGTGGAAGACATTTACGGACTGCTTCAACTGCCTGCCCATCGCAGCAATCATTGACGAGAAGATCTTCACCATGCACGGCGGTCTGAGTCCCGACTTGAATTCCATGGAGCAGATCCGTCGTGTCATGAGACCAACTGACGTAAGTTTCCACGTAAGACCAGCCGGCAACTCTGTCTGAGCTTTGGCTGCCTTTCCTCTTGGCACGCATTGACCTGGATACTGACGACAACCTTGTAGATCCCTGACTGTGGTCTCCTTTGCGATCTCCTTTGGTCTGACCCTGACAAAGACATCACCGGCTGGAGTGAAAACGACAGAGGCGTCAGCTTCACCTTCGGTCCTGACGTGGTTTCTCGCTTCCTGCAAAAACATGACATGGACCTAATCTGTCGTGCCCATCAAGTGGTTGAGGACGGATACGAGTTCTTCTCCAAACGTCAGCTCGTCACCTTGTTTAGTGCACCGAACTACTGCGGAGAATTCGACAATGCGGGTGCCATGATGAGCGTCGACGAGAGTCTGCTCTGCTCGTTCCAGGTTCGTATTAGACCACCGCGGGGAATTTTCGAGGAGTACTGTGACTGATTTTGACGACTCTGCAGATTCTCAAGCCCGCTGAAAAGAAACAAAAGTACGTCCCCGGCCTCGGAGGCAGTAGATCCATCACTCCTCCCAAGAAACCGTCCAAAACCTAAGTTTGAATTCACCCGCCAACACCTGGTAATTTTAGGTTCGGACGACGATGATTGCTTCACTCATAAGCTGCCCGACAACAGTCATACTTGGCTCCCATCACGAGCGGATTTCTGCTGCCACTTCCGTGTCAGAATAACAATGCCCTCTATTCTCGGTTACTCCTCCTTGTGTCGAATCCTCGCCTCGGTGTACACACCATTTCGCGCTGACCAGGTGATACGCCCTGACTCGCCTGACTTATCGAGGAGAGACTCCCACTTGCTCAACCGTCTTCGTGGCTGAAACATCTGAGGATCCCGGTCATGTCGAATATGCATATTGGTAGTCTTTCTCTGCAGCTCATTTTGGAGATGGACTGAACGGCGGTCACTTGACCATCGAGTGCACCTACGCTCTTGCCCCAGCTCTTGACTATCCTCCCAGACAACTAATTCACATCCACCTCCTTCGACATCGACGGAGCGTGCCCTCGATAATCTGGATCCTGCCTGCCATGATATAGCTGGGGAGTGGTGGCAAGGTCGTTTCTTTGGTCGACGTCATGGATGGATGCCTGGGGAGATGCTCCTACAAGACTCTTTTGAACACCGTGATCGGTAATGAGGGGGACAACACAAGATGTCCTTTATAGAGAGGATGTTCTGCTGCATGGGCAATTGGTAGCGGGTGGTGCGGTTGTGCCGGGCCGGTCGGGTCGGACCAGTTGCGGGAAAAGGGGGAAGAGGGGTTTTCTTAATCGCCATGTTTAAGTATTGTTACTGTTGAGTTTGCGGTTTCTTGCTGATTTGACCTGGCCGCGTGTATTTGTGATTGTTCGTGACGGAGTCCTCCCACTCTACGGCCCCCTTCAATGTGCTACATACACCATGACCCCTGGCTGGCTAGGGTAAGGCCGGGGGAGGGGTGGGTTGGGCTGTGGATGGAGACAAGTGAGTCTCGACCAAAGCAGAACATTCTCGTCGGAACAAATGGGACGAGATACGACGATATACAATGACTATTCCGCACATCTCGAGAAGGTCATGTCCCCGGGATCAAGTTGGCGGCTGGTGATTTGAGCCAGCCTTGTGTAGACTGAATGAAAGTGAAGAGTCTTGAATGATGTGGATGACTCGTAGGTTTCGGTTGATATGGGCAGGCACGATTGTAGGACGCCACAAGAAAGAAACACGCTTTCTATGTGCCCTTTATACATCTTAGGTGGGGGGTTCCGTGGTGGTCAACACTGTTGGGTCATCAATTGATTGGCTTCTAAATCGCCTTGGGGTTTAATGATCGAGCGCGGCCCCCTTCCCCTCGCCTGGTGCTCAACTCATCCGCAGTCCTCGCACTCTTCCTTACTCTCACACGCGGCCCCTGGCTTCGCACCGCCCTGGACATCCCCCGCCAGCCGCGCGGCCGCCTCGCTCGAGCCCGGATACCCAGCGCCTGCGGGGGCAGCAGCTTCCAGCTCTGCCCTTGACGGCCTTTCCTTCTGCTGACCCTGGCCCTCTCCCTGCTGCTGCTGCTGCTGCGCCGCCGTCTCTGCCCCTCCCGCCGGGCCGGTTTTGGCCTCGGTGACGCCGGCAGCAGCAGCAGTAGCAGCAGCAGCAGCGCCGGCCGGCCTCGGGTGGTTCCTGTCGACGTGCCCGAGGTCCCGGCCCGGCTCGATGACATCCCGCACGCGCCGCTTCAGCTCCTTGGTCTCGGGGAAGCCGCCGTCGGCCTTGCGGTCCCAGAGGGTGCGGGCCTGGACGGCGCCCGCCGGTGGCGAGGAGGAGGAGGAGGACGCCGTGGCCGGGGAGGGGTGGAGGATCTCGACGATGAACGTCCCGCCTGTCGAGGGCTGGAGCGCCACCTCGCCCAGGGAGGTTGAGAAAGTTGACAGGAGCTCCTGGGCGTACTGCGCCGGGGTTAGCTCACGAGTTCCTTTGGGCTTTCGGGCGGGAGGAGTGTTTGGTGGTAAGTGAGTGAGTGAGCAGTGGGCGTACATATGCTGCTCTTAGCATCCATTTGCACCTGGTTGTGGGTCAGTCTCTAGCCGGTGGAGCTTCAGGAGACATTAAACTTACTGAGTGCAAAACTTGATGGTCACTCGAGGCAATGGGTAAGGGGCACCGGTCTCGACTCCGTCCGCCATGGTCGAATAGATTTATAGGGAACAATTTTCGTGATCATTAGATGTTGAACTTTCGAAGAGCCCGTCCACTGATCGAGTTTCCAGTCATGTGAACTGACGGCAGTTTCACCGGGCAACGTCTGCACGGGAGCGAGGTGTGAAGACTGCGGTTTCAACATCGCCGATGATGCAAGAAGTGTGGCTGCAGCCGGCCGGTCGTCACCGGGGGAGCTCTCCCGAGACGATTGGTGGGGCGAGGTGTGAAGGTGGGAGGGTGCCCCTGAACCTGACCCAGCGCACCGGAGCCCAACCCCGGACCGGTTTGTCCACGAGTCGGGGTCGAGTCGGTCGGGACGTGACTTGCATCAACCGTCAACAATTTTTGAACTCAACCACCCCTCTTCCAAGTTCCAACGGTGTCTGTGCTATATGGCTTAAAACACGGGAGTGAACCATCGTCTGTGGTAATTCTATGCCGAGGGGCCCGTGGACAAGATCGTATGAGTAGGAGGCGCCCGTCAATTACCGATATTTGGTTCACGAAGGGCATTTCCTCACATATGATCCTCGGAACGTCACATATAGGTGCCCGAGAACAGCTTTTCTCATTCTACATAAGGCTTGCGGCCTTGAGTCCTGTGCAAACTGTAATTGGCACCAGTCATTTGGCCTGCGTTGAACCACGCAATGAACAGGCCATAGACGTACTTCTTCCAAGAAGGCACACGTGTACACTCAAACACCTCTCTGAGTACCTGTGATCCGGGAAAAAATAAATCGATTTTGGACCTGCCCCAACTCCCAAAAGTAGTTTTCGAACGAAACAAAGGGGGTATCAATATGTGCAGTAAACCAGGCGGATCTGCGATGGCCCAACACCGCTTCCGCGGCAGCCGTCGTCCTGATCCGCGACCAAGGTAACAATGACACTTTCTGGTCCCTCGGAGAACCTGCTCATCGTAACCCACGCTAACTCCTCCCAGCCCTCAGTTCTTGTAGACCTTCCACTCCACACCCGCAGAGGAAGGATCCCGTTTGCAATCCATGTTGCCCTGCACCGATGGCAGAGTGTCACCACTACTACCGTGCTGTGATATCACGGACTTCATGATGTCGCTGACGTCCTCATTTCCGATCCTGTGCACGTGATTCCATGGTCAGCAAAACGCTATGTCACCAGTGGATCGGGTGATGTCGCAGAAAGGAAGAGAGGGGCAGAGAAAGAGAGGTCTGAGGATGGGGCTTACGGGATAGTCCCAGTGCCCGAGTCGGTATGGCGCACCGCAACTACACACGAATCAACGCGCGCGAACTCCTGCCACGAGTTGGCCGATCCAAAGCCCGTGACCAGCCAGAATCCGTCCCTGTCCTTGACGTAGTCGACGAACGTCTGGCAGTCCGAGACCGACGGGCCCTCGTCATCCTCGCTCGTCGCAAAGCTGCTGTCGCCGCAGAGGTTCTGGGGCGACTTGGAGTTGGTCCATCTGACTGCGCCGGGCGTGGGTGAGCTTTTGTACTTCCCCGGAGTCTGTCATGGTGGGGGGGGGGGGACTCACAGTCGCGTCGCCCCAGCCTGTCGTCCTCACGGAGGGTGTCCCTACCAAGACCCACGCTGCGACGGACCAGGTGAAAGGAGCTATGCGAGGCGAGCTTGGATCCCGCGGGCAGGCCGGCTGCGAGGCTGGCGAGCGTCAGGAGGATGACTGCGAGGAAGTTGGCGAGCGGCGACATGGTCCTCGGCGCGTTAGAGACAAAAGGGGCTTGCTCGTGCCGTCGAGCTTCCGAGGTGCTGGTTTAGTGCGGAAAAGAAGGAGAGGAGACGGCAGGGCATGTAAGTGGATTTAAGTATCGTCAAGCGCAGACGCGTTGATCTGGAACAAATGGAGCTGGAGGCGTTGGAATGCGGTGTCTCGAAACCTCGGCAACTCGTGTTGGGAAGGAAACCCAGGAACTGACTGCTCCTCGACCAGGAGGGAGGCTACTTATTCCTCGGAGAGAGTTGAAGAAACCGAATGGTCGGAGGGGAAGGGGTAGTGGGCGATCAGTCTCCTTCCGGCATTGTGCACAACAGAGCTTGAGGTCGTGCACTTGGAGGCCGGCGATGATCCATTGGCCACAGCGCAGCAAGTATTCGACGTCGTCCTATAAACAATAGATAAGCAACATCAGACAATGCCATTGATCCTGCGGTCTGCTGTCGAATCGCCGCCCTCTCTCCCCCTATACTCGTCGAGTCGTCCCATTGAGAACTTTTACAATCCCTCTCCAAGTCACTGCTCTTCTGAACCATCCCAAATCGCGAGCGCTCTCGACCATGGGAATGAGAACCATTGCGGGTGAACACCGGTGCCCTGGACAAAGGAATGCTGCTAAATTGCATCCCACGTGTTGTCGCGTGAGACAACGTCATGAAAACGGAAAGAGCAGAACAAACTAGCGACTCTCTAGCGTGCGATCGAGAGAGACAGGAGAGGATAAGACTGGCATCTTCGACAAGACCCGGAGCACATGTGAAAGGAATGCAGGTGGTTCTTACCTAGCATATATCCCAGGGCCCGACCTGCAAAACAGTGTCGTCAGAGCAGATGAAGAAGTCCACGCAGTCCAGTTACACAGGAAGCAAGCCACCCGCCACCATCCCTGTTCTGTCACACCCACCCGACGAAAGACGAGATAAATTAAAAAGGCTGAGCAGCTCGAATCACAAGCCAAGGAGGAAGGGGAAAAAGAAGAAAAAAAGGGCCAGGAGAGGGTGCCGACGGTTTAGATAGGGTAGGCATGTTGGGCAGTTAATAAAGCCTCCTGGCGCCCGCACGTCTTTACCTTTCCCTGCACCCATGGTGAGCAGAATGTCTCGGGAAGCATTCAAGGTTGTCGCCGGGCCGCACAAACAGAATACACAAGGAGAACACTAGACCCCACTGGCCGGTGTCGTGCGGCTCAACGGGGCTGGAGGTTGGAACTGTCAATAGCACGTATCCACGTATCCATCTGGTCTGGCTCGAGGTCTCAGACGTGTAGGTAGTAGACTTCACGGCCCATTGTACAGACAAAACCTGCGTAGTTGCCGACCACAGCGTGGCTTATCAGCTGGCTCGGGGTTTCGAAGGATCCTCTCCGTATGTCATGAGCTGAGGCACATGCTTGCCGTCGCCAACTTCTTGTTGCGCAATGGCGAACAGCATACTTCCCCCCCGCACGTTGGAGAGTTCTCTTGGGGTGTTCGCCGTGACAGAGGTGGTATTCACGTTTTGGGGAGGCCTAGACTGACGAGGTACAAGTGAAGAAATAGTGTGACGCAGTATTAATAACATGCAGAATTATCCCTCTTGCTGGTATCCACAAAGCCCATAAGCAAGAGGGTTGTATGATGAAATAAAAAACAAGACCATTATCGTAAGCGCCCAAGTGAAAGGCTCTCCTCCCTCGGATTCCACAGGCCAGGCAAGTACGGCGGCGAAAGGTCGGAGAGGGTTGCGGGGTATCGATCGGGTTTGGCCCTCTGTTTTCCGCTCTGTTTTCCCATGGGGCCGAGTCTGCTCCCCTTTCGTCGTTCGATTCGTGTTTGCTCTGAAGCCGTCTCTCTGCCCCGTAGCCTAACGGCCAGGGGGTCAGTGTCGCAGGGTTTCCGTTTTCCGCGTGTCAACGCCGGCCGAGCAAACAAATAAAACACAAGGCAAAGCACAAAGAGTCCTCCCGGGGCCGTCGCCGTCGCCGTTCATATGTCTCGAAGATTGCCGCTTATCGCTCTGGCTTTTCCATCGTTTCGAGATCCCAAGAAACATCACATCCATCATTGATTTGTCGTCGCAGACACTACATGACCAAACAGCATCCGCCGCTCTGTTGTGGTGCATAAGGGTCTTCGCCCTTTGGCACTACGCCCCAGACGGAAATGATCATGTAATCTCGAGTGCTGTTGCAGTAGGCGATGATGCTGTGGGGAGCGCTTTGTGTCAGCATGCGATGCTTGGTCAAATTTCCCCGACTCCAATCTCACCTTTTGCTTGCCTGGCTAACAGGGATACGCTCTCGCTCAAGGTCCTCACGTAGCCGGTTGTTGAGCTCCGTCAGGCGGCGCAGCTTCAGGTCTGCCATGCTCTGCTTGTTCTTCTTGATCTGGGTCGGGTCGCCGACATCGCGGGAGGTATACTGAGGCATGGTGGGTGCGTGGGAGGAGTTGGATGCCGAATTGGCCCGATTGCGAGAAGGACGTCTGGAGGAAGAGGATGACTGGGCGGAATCAGAACGTCCAAGGGCGAGGCCGGATCGAGGGGTCGGGTGATGGCGGACTGGATCCTTGTCCTTGTCCTTGTCCTTGTCTTGCTCCTGCTGTTCAAACATCGTGAGGGTTAGCAACGCTGAGGGTTATTGCCGATTGAGGCGGGGGAGTATTTGACGGGTGACGAAGCGACGGGATGGGGATGCTTGATGCTGTCTTGTGTCGGCTGGACGGACGGGCGGCCTGCGCTGGGATGGCGGATCACCAATCTCTGACGGTGAGGTTTGACAAGCGGTAGGACAGTAGGACAATTGGCAGCCGATCGGATGTTGGGGCTCAGGGCTGCACAAGGAGAGAAAAAGGGTTTGACTTACAATTGAGGCTCGGCAAGAAGCGCGGCCAGGTATTGGTGGGCGATAAAGGAGAGGACGGTGGGTTGGATTGGATTGGATTGGAATGTGCAAAGGAGGGAAAGAGGAGTTGGAGGACGGCGACAACACGCTTTGATGAAGCTGTGCAGTGCAGCGAGTGCAGCGAGTAGCAGATTATTGAGAAGACGGGAGCCAGCCTGGGAGAGAAAGCCGTCTGCTGCTGCGATCAGGTAAGCAGGTGGATCCAGCCCCGGGGAACAGACGAGTACTCCGTACGTGGGTCCAGGTCCAGGACTAGCGCGGACTGCAAGTACCGTACCGTACAGGACAGGACAGGACGCAGGTGGGAGGGGATCGGGTATGGGCTAGGTGCCTACCAAGGGCTAGGTGCCTGAATGAAGGGCCTGGGGGAATTGGGGTTCTCCCGAGGGGGAGAGGCTTTGGCTGGAGCCGGGGGGGGGGGGTTGCGGTGAGGAACCAGAGGACCTGTGCACTGCACTGCACTGCAGCACTAACACTGCAACACTGCAACAATGCAATCAAGGTTGGCCTGGCCTGGGTGCCGGTGGTGGTGGATGGTCAGGGGTCACAGGCTGCTGTTACTGGGGGCTGAGAGCTAGACTGGAGCTGCAGAAGCAGTAGCAGTAGCCGGTAGCATTGGGGCGAGCAACGCACACGTCTTTTCTTTCTCCCTTGACAGACAGAAGTGATAAACGGCTTGAGCTGAACCTTGACCACGCACGCACGCACAGGAGCGGAGGGACGGACTCTACGAGACACAAAGGGATGGGGGGGGGGGCGAGTGAAGGAATAAAAAGAAAGAAAGGGCAGCCGGGGTATTTGCTTTGGTCTTTGGGGACGTGCAGCAGCAAAAGGAGAATACGCGAATCAAGTCAGATTGGAGAGCGGCGATTGGCTCGGAAAATGGTCGTCGAGATTGCGGCTGGACGGGGTTTCAACAGCAGGACGAGGGCGAGGGCGAGGGCGAGAGGACGGGACGGACCAAGGCAAGGGCCCATCCGCCGCCCTCCGCCTGCAACATTGCAACATTGGACCACTGTATCATTGGATCACCAGCCCAGCCCAGCCCAGCCCTCCTGGCCCGCCCTGCCAATTGCCCCAATTGCCAATTGCCCTCTTTGGCCTTCTCTCTCCACTCCCCACCCCATCACGGAAATGAGATTTCTCTTGCCTATTGTCTCACCGTTTGATGACATTGTATTGTGGAAAGACTGAATGGCACGCACACACAGAGACACAATTTTATCGTGGGACCGGGCAACATCAGTCAGCCCTTGCCCTCAGACCCCGTCCCCGACTCCTCCTCCTATGTTGTAGATAAGCATGCAGCCAGCCCAGACAAGGAGGGGAAGAGGCAAACTTGGCGATGTGTCTGACCAATAAATTTCGGTTTCGGTACTATGTATATGTATCGCGAATCAACAGGGTCTCCGACCTCTCTTGAAGCTTATCAGACTCTTCAAGCTCAGCAGTGCTGTCTGAGAAAAGCTTTGACCATCCGAGCGGGAAGAGAACTCTGGACTTTTTCAGGAGACCAGGAGAAGCAAGGGGCCATAGCACGTATCGCAATTATCGAGGATGCTTCTATCGAGGATTTACTGCTCGTGTGGATAGTACTGTGTGTAACCTCAAATATGCTGAATGGCGGGGTATGCTATGCCTGCCCCTCAAGCTAGGCTGGTCTGCCGCCCCCGGTGCTGCTCTGGCAGTCACCAACCCAGCAGCATCACCACAACGTACCAAAACAATACTTTCCAATAAACATTGTTCCCAACCTGGTGGCGTCTATCCTGAGCCTGCAAAGCAATGAAACTCAGGATCGAATTCCTCAGCCTTCTTTGTCTCCCCGTCGATGACCGCGCAACCGCCCAGACACCAGATCGCACGTGACTTGCACCATGCCCGTTTCGGACTAGGCGTTTCGCACAACCACACCAGGGAAACCCACTGGTCCTCCCTCCCTCCCCAAGTTTTTTTTTGGGCTGCTGCCGCAGAGTTTTGAGTCGGCTGGGTCTGACTGTCACTGCCTCGACCTGACTGCCCGTCCGTCAGGCAAGACCCCTCGCAGATTTTCCCACGAGAATCAACAGAGCGAGCCAAAGTCCATCGACTTGGGGTCTTTCAGCGAATTCTGTTGACTCTCGCGCCCTGGGCTTCTCCCCTCCGCCCATATAACCAACAACCACCCCTGAGAGGAGAAAGACACACACAAGTCTGCCCATCATGCCGCCTCCGCCGCATCAAAAACCAGAAAATGTCCTCAAGCGCGCCCACGAGCTCATCGGCGTCGGCCAGGCTCCAGCCGCCCTGACCCTCTTGCACGAGCACATCACCTCCAAGCGATCACGAAATGTTCCCATCGCGTCGCTGGAGCCCGTCATGCTCCTGCTCGTCGAGCTGTCCGTCGAGCAGAAGAAGGGCAAGCTGACAAAGGACGCTATGTACCAATACAAGAACATCGCCCAGAACAGCAACATCGGAACCATCGAGCTGGTCCTTAAGAAGTTCCTCGAGCTCGCTGCCGACAAGGTCACCGCAGCCCAGGCTAAGGCCGACGAGGTCCAGTCCAGCATCGAGGCCACCACCGGCGAGGCTGGCGTTGATGACCTGGAGGCCACCGAGACACCAGAGTCCATCCTGCTTGCCACCGTCTCCGGCGAGCAATCCAAGGATCGTACCGACCGCGCCATCGTCACCCCATGGCTCAAGTTTCTCTGGGAGGCATACCGGACTGTCCTCGACATTCTCCGAAACAATGCCCGACTCGAGATCCTCTACCAGAGCACTGCCATGCAGGCCTTCGACTTCTGTCTCAAGTACACCCGAAAGACCGAGTTCCGCCGCCTGTGCGAGCTGCTCCGCAACCATGTCCAGACCGCTGCCAAGTACTCTCAGCAGATGCATGCCATCAACCTGAACGACCCTGATACGCTGCAGCGACACCTCGAGACTCGCTTTCAGCAACTGAACGTGGCCGTCGAGCTGGAGCTGTGGCAGGAGGCCTTCCGCAGCGTGGAGGACATCCACACCCTTCTCAACTTGAGCAAGCGCCCACCAAAGAACATCATGATGGCCAACTACTACGAGAAGCTCACTCGCATCTTCCTCGTCGGCGAGAACTACCTGTTCCACGCTGCGGCCTGGTCCCGTTACTACCAGCTCCTCCGCCAGTCCGCCACCTCTGTCGCGACTGGCCAGAGCAAGAAGGCCGACAACCCGGCTGCTACCGAGGCCGACTTGCAGAAGGCTGCTTCCTTCGTCTTGCTGTCGGCTCTGTCCATCCCTGTCATTAGCACTACGAGGTCTCGTGGTGCCATGGTCGACTTTGATGAGGCCAGGAAGAACAAGAACTCTCGTCTGACCCATCTGCTGGGCATGAACTCGGCACCCACGCGAGCTGTGCTCTTCCAGGACATCCGTGCCAAGCAGCTCATCCGTCGTGTTCGCCCCGAGATCCGGGACCTCTACAACATCCTCGAGGTCGATTTCCACCCACTCTCCATTTGCAAGAAGATCTCGCCTATCCTGGCGCAGATCGGCGCGGACCCTGACATGCAGAAGTATGTCTTGCCTCTGCAACAAGTCATCCTGACGCGCTTGTTCCAACAGCTGTCTCAGGTGTATGAGACCGTCGACCTGGCTTATGTCGAGGGTCTTGCCAAGTTCCCTGAACCCTTCCAGGTCACCCGTGCCACGATTGAGAAGTTCATCATGAACGGCAACAAGAAGGGTGACCTTGCCATTCGCATGGACCACGCAACTGGTGTGCTGAGCTTCGACAAGGACATTTTCTCCTCGGCCAAGGCTGCGAGCGCCGGCTCCGCGGGTGGATCCGCCGAGGCCGACGCTGGCATCGGATCTGTCCAGAGACTGCAGAGCACCCCCGCAGAGATTGTACGAACTCAGTTGACTCGTCTGTTCAAGACCCTCCACACCACCTGCTACTACATCGACCCAACCTTCAATGAGGACCGTATAAAGGCTCGCCAGGCTGCCCTCGCTCGGGCCAAGTCAGGTGCTGAGGAGGAACACCGGGCCATTTTGGCTCGCAAGGAGGTCATCCAGAAGCGTAAGGAGCAGGCCTCTGAGATCCGAGCGCGCATTGAGCGGGAGAACGCCAACGCCAAGCGGCTCCGCGAGCAACAGCTGCAGGAAGCCGAGGCACAGCGATTGCAGCAGGAGCTCAGGGAGCGTGAGCAGAGAAGATTGCAGAAGGAGCGTGAAGAGATCCACAAGATTGAGATTGAGAACACCATCAAGGAGCTCAAGATCGGAACCAAGCAACTGGGCATCGATCCTGATGACCTGGCCAACCTGGACAGCAGCCGTCTCCGTGCTATCAAGCTTGCTCAGCTCGAGCGTGAGAAGAACGACGTCAATGAGAAGCTTCGCATAACTGGCAAGCGGATCGACCACCTCGAGCGTGCTTTCCGTAAGGAGGAGACCAAGAAGCTGGGCGAGGACTACGAGAGGCAGCGCGCTGAGGATCTCGCCGCCTATGAGAAGACCAAGAAGGAGACTCTTATTGAGGCCAAGCGGAAGCACGAAGAGGCGGTTGAACTCAAGCACCGTGTGGAGCGTCTTGTTCCCTTCTACGAGAGATTCAAGGAGAACCTGTATGAGCGTCGCCGCGACGAGTTTGACAAGAAGCGCCGCGACGCAGACAGGGAGATGGAGAAAGCAATCGCCACGCGCAAGAAGGAGTACCGGGACAGGAAGATCCGCGAGAAGCGGGAGCGCGAGGAGAAGGAACAGGCCTTGCGGGAGGCCGAGGAGAAGGCTGCCCGCGAGAAAGAGGAGCGCGAGCAGCGCGAGGCCCAGCGTCGCGAGGAAATGGCACGGATCAAGGCACAGCGCGACTCAGAGCGCCAAGAAGCATTGGAGAAGGCTGCATTGCAGGCTCGCCGCGAGGAGGAGGCTCTTGCACGTCGCCAAAGGGAAAAAGAACAGGCCCGCGCCGTGCCCATCCGCCAACCAGCTTCCATGGAGCGCTCCGACTCTGCCGATCGGCCCTCTGGCCCACCACGCCTGGCCCTGGCCGGTGGCAAGCCCAGCTGGCGTGAACGTCAGGCCGCAAAGGAGGCTGCAGGTGAAGCTCCCTCTGCAGATGCTCCTCCCGCGCGCGCCACTCCCCCACCGGCCGAGCGCGCCCCGCCCGCCGAGCGTGCCCCGCCGGTCGAGCGTGCCCCGCCGGTCGAGCGTGCCCCGCCGGTCGAGCGTGCCCCGCCGGTCGAGCGTGCCCCCCCGGTCGAGCGTACCGACTCGAGCGAAAGGCCTTCCGGGCCCCCACGTCTGGCGTTGGCAGGACGCGGTGGCAAGCCTGCTGTCAGCTGGCGTGACCGTGAAGCTGCCAAGCGTGAAGGCGGTGGTGCTGGTGGTGCTGCTACTGGTGATTCTGAGAGAAGCGCGCCTCCGCCTGCTGCTCGCCAGGGCTCTGGCAGAGGCGAGAACGGTAGGGATACTCCCTCTGAGACTCTGACGGCCTCGCGTGCCCCCGGCAAGTGGGTTCCAAGGCACCTTCGGGACCAGGCTGGTCAGTAGACACGTTCATGAAGTAATGCGCCCCAGGAGTTATACAGGATTCAGTCACTGTCTATTGCGGAGGGTTTCTGTGTTTTAGGTAGCAGTCGTTGTCTAGAGAATGAAGCGATGGTGCCTCACTCGATCGAGATCAAAACTGTAATTGTATCAAGTCGCTGTGCCGTGTTTCCTCGCAGGCTCCAATATTTACGTCTGTCACTCGATATCATCATGAATTCTGTGAGCACGACGTTCAGTCAGGCCTGCAGTTCACAGTGACTGCAAGGGTCTGGACAAGATAAATTGCGTGCCAATTCAGGATGAGTACTTGAGACAGCTCGTGATTTAGGGAGACTGAACTCTTCAGCGCCTCGCGGCTAAAGGTGGGCCGAGCTTATCTTATCGGCGAGGCTGTGTCTTTTTTCTCCTTCGCCATTCGCATTCTCCTTCCACAGATGGATACCATACACACGCCAAACGAACGGTCCTCGTTTGCTGCCGTACGGTCAAGATGCGTCCCCTCACAGAAACAGAGACGCAGACGCTCTTCCAGAAGCTGGCGCACTACACCGGCAACTCCCTCAAGAACCTCATCGCTCCGCTGGACGACTCGCCCAACGCCGACCGCTATGTCTTTAGGATACACAAGGACAGAGTCTACTATGTGCGCCTGTCCATAGCCAACCTGGCCGTGTCAATTGGTGAGTCCCAGTATTCCCCTTCTGTTCCCATCGCTCTTGGGGAGAAAGAGAGAAAGACAGATAGAGGGAGAGAGAGGAAAAAGAAGAAGGCAAAGGCTCGACAGGCTGACATAGTCTCCCAAATAACCCCAGAACGCGACAAGCTCGTCTCCCTCGGCATCTGCCTCGGCAAGTTCACAAAGTCGGGCAAGTTCAGGCTGCACATCACGTCGCTGCCGATCCTGGCCGAGCACGCGCGGTACAAGATCTGGGTCAAGCCCAACGGCGAGATGCCGTTCCTGTACGGCGGCAACATCGTCAAGGCGCACGTGGGCCGCTGGTCCGAGGACTGCCCCGAGCACCAGGGCGTGATTGTCTACGCCATGAACGACACCCCGCTCGGCTTCGGCGTCACCGCCCGCTCCACCGCCGAGGCGCGCCGCCTCGACCCCACCGGCATCACCTGCTTCCGCCAGGCCGACTGTGGCGAGTACCTCCGGGACGAGGATAACCTGTTTGCGACAGGCTGAGTGTGTTTTTGGGGGATCTGAGGTGTATGGAATTGAGGGGAGGGCGAGCGGATGGCAAATTGGGGGCTTCGGTGGAAAGTTGAGGTCAAGGCTCTGCATATCACCGCCTCAGACGAAGACCGGGGCCAAGAAGAAGGATGGAGTACGGCAGTGTGCTGCCAAAACCCCCTCCAATATTGAGCCCATACAAGCATGTTGAAATGGCGTTTTGGAGTCCAAAATTCAAGCCGATTTGGAGATGCCCCGCGGGAGCCTCCACGAGTGAGCTTGGCTACATTGTCTAGATACCACAATAAAAGAAGTGTTGCTGTCCTCTTTGCAAAACCCGAACATTTCAGCAATTTTCTGAACTATAGTGTACAGCAGACCACAGAACGTGCTGCTCTTGGATTGGAGTTGGCGTGGCGGGCAGTCCACAACATGAAATCCAGACTTGTTGGGTCAGCCAGTCCTTTGCGAAGTACGCATCTATCGAGCCAGAAGACGGTCCTTCATGTTGGTCCTATGGAATAAGAATTGAAGGGCAAGGAAAACCACCATAGCATTTTACGTTTTTCATCACGTCTCCCGCCGCAGGAAAGGAATCGTTTATTGAAATGAAACCCCGCTTTGTTGAAAGTCGGGAAGTTGATGGTATTGGGCTTTCGCCATGCAAGAAAACCTGGAATTCCCCTTTTCGCCGAGCCTCTATCAAAAAGCCTGGTATCCATTTTTATTTGGGCCCCCCAAAATGCGTGCCCATGCCCCGACGATAATGCAATGCCGGCGCCTATGTCGCGGGTACCGGCGTCTGCGGCCTGCTGCTCATGAAGAAAGTGATGTGCTCCCGCTCCGCGACGTAGCCGCTGTCGGCGTAGCCAAGCAGCCCCTCGATCTCCTTGCTCTGGTGGCCCTTGATGAGGGCGACCTGCGTCGACGAGTAGTTGACGAGCGCGCGGCCGACGTCGAGCGGCTCGCCGCGCCACAGCCTGCCACCGCCCTCGGCGGAGGAGGGCGCGTCCTCGCGCTCGACGACGAGCAGCCGCACCGACTCGTGCTGCCCAAAGTGGCCGTCGACGTCGACGATGCCCGCGGGCAGCAGGCCCGCCTTGTCGAGCAGCGCCCGGTAGCAGCCCGCGTCGATGTAGACGTCCCCGTGGGGCTTGAGCCCGTGGAGCAGCCAGAACGAGCGGTCCCGGTAGGGGGATGGGGAGGGCAGGAAGCGCGTGTGCAGGGGCACGTCGGGCCAGTTGAGCTCGATGCTCTGGAGGGACGCCCTGGACTGCGCCAGGGGGTCCTCGGCATGGTGGTCGTCCCCGTTCGCGTGGGAGTGGCCCGACCCTGGCGACTTGATGGCCTGGATGTGCCTGGCGATCTTGCTGATGTTGCCCGGGTTGGAGGCCCGGGTGATGACGGTGGTCACGCCGGCCGAGGTGGCCAGGCGTGCGGCGACGAGCTTGGTCGACATGCCTCCGGTCCCGAGGGACGACCCAGCCGAGGAGGTGTCAGCGTGTATGGATGCTATGTCCTCTACTACCTCGATGGGCTGGGCGTCTGGGTGTGTGCGAGGGTTCTTGTCGTATAGGCAGTCGACATCGGTCATGAGGAACAAGAGGTCGGCATGGACCATGCCTGCGGTGATGGCGGACAGCGTGTCGTTGTCTCCAAATTTGATCTCAGAGACTGCCAGGGTGTCGTTCTCGTTCACGATGGGGATGACGCCCGAGTCCAGCAGCTCGTTGAAAGTGTTTTGCGCGTTCAGATACCTTGATCGCTAAGGAATAGTCAGTCGGCCGGTCGTCTCACTCACTCATCCAATGTCACCCAGGGATGAGTGGCATCAGCAAGGACAGGCTCACATCTGCTATGTCGTTCCGGGTGAGGAGAATCTGCGCAACTGGCTGCTTCAAGTGGTTGAACAGGCTGTCCCATATGTTCATCAGGCGGCACTGGCCGATGGCAGCCAGGGCCTGGAGCTGAGCAACATGTTTTGGTCTCTTGTCCCTGTCCATGCGCCTCATGCCGACGCCAATGGCGCCGGACGAGACAATGACGACCCGGTGGCCATCTTCCCTGAGTTTGTGGGCAGTCTCGACTATGAGGGACAGGTTGGAGAGGAGAGGCTGGTGGGTCTTTTCATCTACGATGGAACTGGTCCCTGGTGTGTGTGCCTGTGAGTCAGCCCTGTGTAAGAGCTCGACTTTTGGATCTTGTTGCAAGGCTCGCAAGGCTTGCAAGGCTGGGCAGGTTCCTACCGAGTTTGATGACTATCCCGAGAGACTTTGGTCCCTTCATGTCTGCCACGGTTTGGTCAGTCAGAGACCCGGCCCGAGAAAAAGAATAAAGAATGACGAGAGAGCGCCATGGGATAGGGACCAGACACGACAGCCAAGGGGCAACTCGTCCTCCTTTTCACTCAACTGGCAATACTCACAATGCGACTCGTCCCCGGGATCCATGGTGTGATTCTGCAAGAACCCCTGGGGCCTCGGAGGGGGGCGCAGCGAATTACAATGGGTAGCGAGTGCTGTTTACAGCCGAATAGCCTGGTTTCCGCACGGCGCATGTGCGCAGCCGTAAGCAGTTTTTACCGCGTGAATGCAGGTTTTCAATGACTACCGCCAAGGGGTCCAAGGCGCGGCAGCCGGTGGGGCAGCACCTGTTCGGTCACTTTTGGACCGCAGCGCCGGCCGTTTTAAACGCGGAGAGCTCACGGCGTTGATCCCTGCCGCCAATCCTTGTCCGCTCCGTTCTTCTGCCGCGCCCAGCTCCAGCTCCAAATTTCTTGGGGGAGCTCAGCAGCCCACTAGGACCTCGAGGACTGGCCTTGTGCGTAGACCACACGACAGGACTGCGTTGCCCGATATCAGCCTTCATATACGTCAGTTCTAACGTGTCACTTCTCCGCTGCTGAACGGCCCTCTCGCTGCAAACGACAGCCACAGTGGCTGGTCCAGCTACCTACCTAGGTACCTAGTTACTTACAGCTAGCTGCCGTTTTCTCGAGTGCCCGTCTCTTGCGAACTCGCACCACATACCATTGAACACCACGATGGCCTCGACCACAGCCCCGAGCCCATCAGGCTCAGACCCAAGGGCAGCAACCTCTCCCTCATCGGCACCAGCGACATCCCCGTCAACACAAGCAGGCCAACAGTCCCCAAACCTCTACCTCGAGAACAACCCAGCGCGCACAGGCTTCGACCCCAAGATGCAGTGGTGGGTGAACTACTTCAAGATCCTGACGGGCCAGGTGACAAACGAGGGCGTCTTCCACTACCGCGAGCAGCGGTACCGGGCCAACGAGGAGCGCGACGTGGCGCGGTGCGAGGGGTACCGCGACTGGCTGTTCGCCTACTCGCCGACGGTGCGCTTCCTGAACGACAAGATCGCCGAGCTGAACCACGGCCAGGGCATGACCCCCGCCAACGTGCTGTGCCGCCGCTGCCCGGCGCGCCTGACGCCGGGGATGCAGGTCGAGCGCCAGAGCGGCGGGTTCGAGCCCGCCCACGGCATCCTCGTGTGCGCCAACGAGGTGCGCAACAGGGGCCACCTCGAGGACACGCTCGCGCACGAGATGGTCCACGCCTACGACCAGCTGAGGTTCGAGGTCGACTTCCGCGGCGAGAGGGACCTGCGCCAGGCGGCATGTACCGAGGTGGGTCATCTCATCGCTGTTTTGGGTTGTGTGTGCAGCGGGCGACAAGCTCGGGAATCGCTGGGCTAACGTGATCCTGATTTCCACAGATACGGGCATCAATGCTGAGTGGCGAGTGCAGGTGGACGAGGGAAGTCCTGACACGGGGCAACTATACACTCACAGAGCAGTTTCAAAACTGCGTGCGGTGGCGGGCCGTGCAATCGATGATGGCAAGACCATGGGTAAAAACCGACGTGCAGGCCGTCAAGGTTGTCAACGAGGTGTGGGACTCGTGCTTCTCAGATACGCGGCCATTCGACGAGGTCTATAGATGAGGTAACAGGTAGACAACGGGAGGGGACACCATGATACCACTTGATCGCTGAACAAAAAATGTATTTCTACAGACGATGATATCGCGACCTGTCTGTGTACGTGTGCTGTTGCCCCTACTATGGTTGTGCTCACGACTTTGCATCGAAGGGCAGAATAGTCAGAAACGCTAAATGCCAGATGAGAAACTCCTTAAAACCCAACAATGTCCGTTGCCTTTGCCGAAACCGTACCCTTCAACGAGTACCTTAACGCCATACAAATGTAAATCAAACATGTCACTACCCATCAACCTCGCCTAGCTGGCGCCAGATCGAGGCCGCGAGATGCCCATCAAAGTCCGGACGCTTTGTGGGCGCTGGCGCTGCCGATGCCTTCACTCACTACTAATGCACTTTTTGATCATCTACTCTTCTCCCGGTCGGTGGCCCGCTCTCCCTTGACACAGTGCTTCAAGATCCAGGGGTGCGTCTGGACATCCTCAAGGGGCAATCTCTTGGTCGGATCAAGTACCAGCAACTATGATTCATGTTAGCTGTATTCTTGGGAGGTACCATGAGGAGCAATGCGGGTGAAACACGTACCTTTTTGATGAGATCCCTAGCCTCGGGACTGACAAAGGATGGGATGGTCATGTCCGCTCGGGCAATACGTCGGTGGGTCATCACGGGAGTATCTTCAAAGGGTGCCTCGCCAACCAGGAACTCGTAGGTCAGAACGCCCAAGCTCCACAGGTCGACCTTCTCATCGTACCAGTTATCGTTGCTGCCCGACTTGACCATCTCTGGCGGGAGGTAATCAAGCGTGCCACAGAGGGTGGCCCGCCTGTGGTTGGGCGCGTGCACACTCCAGCCGAAATCTGAGATCTTGATCTCATCGTGGATACCGACGAGGATGTTCTCGGGCTTGATGTCCCTGTGGATGACATGCTTGCGGTGCAGGTACTTGAGCGCCGATGCCATCTGGGCTACGTACTGGGCGGCCTTCCACTCGGGGAAACGGTTCGCCTTGCGCAGGAGCTTGTACAGCTCACCCTGGCTGGCGTACTCGAGGATGAGGAAGATACGCTTCGGGTCGTGGAAGTGTCCGTATAGCCGGAGGATGTTGGGGTGCCGCAGGTTGCTCTGGATCTCGATCTCACGGCGCACCTGCTTCTCGATGCCGGATCCCTGCTGGAGCTCCGCCTTATGCATGACCTTGAGTGCGCAGATGAAGCCGCTGCTGCGCTCCCTGACCAGATACACACGCCCGAACTTGCCCTTACCCAGGGGTTTCCCGATCTCGAACATGCCGAGATGGAAGATCCGGGGCTCGTCCATGAGTGTCAGCGGTTGGGACTGCTGCTCGGCGTCGGCGTCGGCCTCCTCCGACCCACGAGAGACAGTTGAGCTCGCGGAGCTGGACTTGTCCTTCTTGGATGGCGATGGGGGATTGCTGCTGGCCACCTGGGCTTTTCGTTGTATTGATTGCGAGGCCAGGGTGATGGTGGTGGACTGGGCATTTTTCTTGGTGGGTGAAGGGGGGAGCGTTGAGGTGGTAGATGAGGAGGCAGCTGCTTGGCCTTTCTTTTGTGCAGCCTGGGAGGGCAGGGTCACGGTGGTGACTGAGTTTGTGTTCTGAGATTGAAGAGCGACCTTGAAGAGACCCGGACGGCTGATGGATTGGGCGAGCTGTGCAGAAGAAGAGGCGACAGTCTAAGCAATCGACGATTCATCAAACTGGGGGGGTTTTTCACCGGGGAATGAGATTGAATGCTCACCTTGGACTTTTGGTATATGCGGCCAGCCTCACCGGGATTATTCTCATCGGTGATGGACATACGCTGGAGGCCAGTCTCCAGCGCTCGGGTTGCCGCCATCTTGTGTGGGAGGACGCTGTCGATGCTGCACTTGGCTGACGAATTGACGTTTTAGGTTGAGATTCAAGAAAAGACGTTGATTTCGAGTTTGCGAGACTGAAGTGCTTAGGAGGGAGGCAGATTGGTGGTGCTGTATTGCAGAGTCGGAGGATAGGATTTGTTAGCTCGGTGGTGGTCTGGTTTGTAGAAGTGGGCAGGAGGCTGGAAGGAATAGACCCTAGGTATCTTGGTGGCTGAGCCTGGAAGCTGGTGTGTTGATATTTGGACGAGTTGCCGAGCAACGAGGCGAGTGGTGGGGCAAACTTGTCCCTTTCCTTTGGTTGCGGAGGCTACGGGTGGCATCCTTGTCAGCCCTCTGCGGCTCCCAACCGCCACCCAGGCCAGGCCACCCCACCCTAACATCACCCACCCTATCATAGACCAGGACATCTGGAGCTGATCAGCCCGGGCCCGCCTTGCTCGCAACCTGCTTCTTATTTATTCATTGCGACTTCACAGACGTCCGACGCTAGCTTATGAGGATTGCTAATTGTCGATGAGCTTGTATAAGATGTAGGATGTGATGCCACATTCAACAAAGGTAAATACTCGGAAGTGTTTGGCCCAAAGATCTCCCGGGAAAACGCCAGACAGTCCTGCATATCTAAGCACCCAGACAAGGATTATAGCCTCATAGATCCATAGCAGCCACAACAGTTGGCAGCTCTATTACTGCTGGCATGCAATTAGTAGACTGTGTCACATCTGAAATCAAGACATGGATGGACAGTTTGAGTGTACAGACTGCCAAACGCGAATCATCATATATATATATATATATATATATGGAGAGAGAGAGAGAGAGAGAGAGAGAGAGACCCGTGTTTACACGACCAATTTGTTTCCCTGCAGTAGTGCCAGAGCCTCTTTCATGCTCGTATATGGCCGCACCGACAAGATGGCCTCCGAGGTCTCCTTGGAGGCGATCTTTTCTTGAGACGACCGAGACCCCCTCTGTATCTCAGAAGCCCGCGGTCGGCGGACGCTGTCCCACATTCGCAGGAGACCAGGTATCTCGTCCCGTTCAGCAACATCAGCGAAAAGCGCATCCAGGCCTTCCGCATCTTCGAAGGCCTGACTGGCGCCCTGCCCTTGGTATGGGACCATGGCGTGAGCAGCGTCGCCAACCAACACAGTCCGTCCCTTTACATAAGTCGGGAGAGGTTCTTGGTCGCGTATCTGGAACAGATGGACACGGGAGGCACATCTGGTTGACGGTTCTGTGAGAGACGAGAGATGCCTGGGTTGAGAATTCTTCACTCACCTGAATATCCGCTGAATCCATTCGGGGAATCCACGAAGAGCCTCTAACATCTCTTCCTTGTTGCCAGCTGCGTTCCACGAGTATTGGAGCTGGTCCGGGTCTCTCACGCTCCCGTCCGGCACAGCAAAGGCAATGTTCATCAGTTCGTGCCCGCGGCAAGGATACATGACGACGTTGCGGCCTTCGTCACCGGCAGCAACTACGGTGACAAATGCACCTTTGCTGTAGTCGCACATGGCCGGGTATTCACGGTCGTGGCCAATGGCATTCTTAACAATGTCCATGGTGAGGACAAAGCGATACATACTGAGTCCGCAGGGAGCCGGTACTGGGTGTGTCGAAGGGATCAATGCGTTGCGAACGATGGAATGAATTCCATCAGCACCTAGATGGAAACAAATACATCAATCGTCGGTCCTTGGCAAGCACGTATGTGTCACGCGTTATAGCTCACCGATGACAAGGTCTGATTCAGCAGACGTTCCGTCGGCAAAGTCAATAACCCCGGCCTCTGGATCAACTCCCACAACTCGACTGCCATATATCATCTTAACAGGCTGGCCCACGCCTTCTTCATCTCCAACCCTTCTGAGAAGTACGTCTCTCAGATCTTGTCTGAATATGAGCCACAGGGCACCTTCACCATCCGGGCCGTCCCCTACTAGGGACTTACTCACCTCCTCCTCCCGGGTATTGTACGTGCGGAACCCAGCCCCAATCACGCCGCGTGCCTCCTCTCTGTCAATGCCCAGCTGTTTCGCAATGGCGATTCCATTTTTCATTATCCCGATTCCAGCCGAGGTTTCCGAAAAACCTGCGTCTCGGCGTTCATAGACCGTGATAATGAGCTGGGCGTGCTTGCGGAGGAACGCTGCTGCAGCAAGACCCGCGATCCCACCGCCTATGATGGCGACGCGGAGTTTTTGACCACTCGCCGTATCGTGAGACATTCGGAACGACTTTAATTCAAGAGCTGGTTGCGAGCAAAGGGCAACAAATGTCGAGACTCGAGCTGGACTCGGCTTTTCGAACCAGTTGACAGGCTCCTGCCACCTCAGACTCCAGACTGAATGTAATCCTCAGCGAGCTTTTTCTCTTTCTTTATAACAATCTGATGACCTTTTCTCTGGAGTAGCTAGTTGTCACACGTCAGCGCGGAGAAGGCCAATAAATGCCTTCTCACAAGTTCGATCCGAGGCAATGCCACCCTGAAAGTCACGATGTTACACTGCGCAGTAATTACACAGCAGACTTGTCATCGCAACATTGGCAAGACACGTCAGAAAGCTCACGTCTTTCGCATTAGTCTGTTGAGGTAATTGGGTCGTCAAATTTACCGAGGTTTCACACATGATTGCCCAACATTTAAATCAACCACGACCATCAGATTCGGCATCGAATCGGTCGATACCCAACCACTGTTTAAATACGAATGCCCCGGGACAGAATGGCAGGGTATTCGCCTTGTTGGACCCGAATATCATGGTGGGGCCGGCCTCGTGGGGCTCTGTTGGAAGGTTGTTGTTCGGGGGGGTTTTACAGCCAAATCCGTGCCTGATTTAACAAGACAATGTTTCCCTACTCATGATTTGCGAGATAAAGGTTGTCACAACTTATAGGCACATGGCCCCTGTCAATTTCAAGGGCGCCTTCGTGAGCTCCAAGGCGTGCAGTGACAATAGCCAGTGAGCCGTAGCTTATACAAGAGGCGTACGTAAAATACGGTGAGAGCAGTAGCGATACAGCTCCGAGCTCTCTCACAACTCCAAGCCTCAGAATGTCATCACAGTGTCACGCCCTTCGCAAAGTCTCAACTCTCGCCAAGCAACACGACATTGGGCCTCGTCTCAAACTCACAGGCCAGGGACCACAGCAATCAATCCACACAGAGGACCACCCATCATGAACCACATCAGCTCGCCCAACGAGCCCTTCCCCGCCCCGACCATGCTGGCGCAGGCGACGACGACGCACAGGCAGGGCAACTTTGAGATCTCGTCGCGCAAGCTGCCCATCTCCAAGTCGGGCCCCATCGACGACATGTCGCGGCGGCTGGGCATCCCCATCCCGGAGATGATCTTTGGCGACAACCTGGTGGCGGTGCGGCACGCCCCCTCCGGGTGGGCCGTCGAGTTCGCCGCCGAGCCCGCCCTCGACGCCGTCGACAAGACGGGCGCAAACATGCTGCAGGTCGCCTACGCCGGCGAGTGGTCCTCGTCGCGCGAGCAGTCCTCCGCCCACGACATCCGTGAGGTCGTCAAGCCCTACGACTGGAGCTACAGCACCACCTACAGCGGCTCCGAGACCCCGGCCCTGCACGGCCCGGACCCCGGCCGCGCCCTGCAGCCAGCAAAAGACAAGCAGATCCCGCTCGAGCTCCTCAAGCGGCGCGACCCCATCCTCTTCTTCGACGAGGTCGTGCTCTTCGAGTCCGAGCTCGACGACAACGGCGTCTCCGTCCTCAGCTGCAAGCTGCGCGTCATGGCGCAGCGCATGCTTCTGCTGTGCCGCCTGTACATGCGCCTCGACGGCGTCGTCGTGCGCGTCCGCGACACCCGCGTCTACGTCGACTTTGACAAGGACGAGGTCATCCGTGAGTACACGGCCAAGGAGGACAACCACGCGAATGTGACGAGGGTAAGTCGGTCTGCCTGCATGAAGGGGGCTTTTTCTTCCTACCCGCTCATTATCTTGGTGGGGAGACACATGTGGCTGACACTTGACTCTGCTGCAGGCTCTGCGCATGTCAGGGCTACATCCTGACGCCGTCACCGCTGCATTTAGGGACGCGAACCAGGTGGCGCATCTGTTGCCCATCGTCGAGCAGCAGGTAGACAGCGTCTTGCTATCGGCATGATCCGTGTTTTCTCTCTCCGGCACGGACTGCAAACTTGGCAAGGAGATTGGGATCCCAGCATATGTCAAGGATGGCAATGAAACTTGCTGTCCTGATTACAGAACCGATGCAGCTACACACCAGCAAAGATGGCACAGAAGTGTATGCCTGCCCCAGGTTCGGCAGGGTTTAACCCACCTCAACGGGGCCCAGCAGGCGAACGAGGGTGGCTCAATCTTTTAAGAAGGAGCCCAACATGTATTTGCGGACAGCTTGTGAGGTGACAATCCGCAGTCCTGGCTGAGCTGGAGGGCAGAGCAGCAGCTCCCGTGGTGTTGCACCTCACATCATATACCCTGGGCGGCGATGGGCTGCGACAGACCAAGAGAAGACACAGCGGCAACACCAAGACAGCACTGCGGTGGTCACGTCGTCGCCCAAGGCGGTCGACTCTGTGATCAGGTACGAGAGCTTGAACAACCTGGAATCTTGCCTCTCACCCAACTGACAGTAGGAAGATCCTTGCGGCTACAGCCTGTCAGGCTAGTTGTTACAGGCAGGAATAGCCGCTACAAAATCAGCTCTGTCATGGTAGACAATCGTGGGGCTCCGGCTCATATTCCAGCTGGATAGGCCCATCTAGCAAAAAGCCATGCTCCAACGTGATCGCTCCTCCACCCAATAATCCAGATTACCGCACCAGTCCACCTCGACACAGAACAAGCAAAAGGGGTACCCCAAACCTCTCGTGTGCATGATACAAAAGCGTGAAGACATCCCGGCGCCCCCGTCCCATACTAGCGCCCCTCGGGTAGCGGCGATGAGGACTCGACAACCTCCTCGTAGTCCAGCTCCCACTGGTCCACCTCCTTGAACTTCTTGGACGCCGCCTGCAACTCCTCGCCCAGCTCCTCCGTTGCCGCCTCGGTCTCGTCCGGGTCGAACATGGCATCTTCGAGGGGTGTGGATGCGTCCTCGCCAACTTCGATGGCGTCTCCATCAACAGTGTCCTCCTTGTCAAACCTCCGTGACCCATACGTCCGTCTCGTTGAACGTTTAGGTGGTGCGGTCGTGGGCTTTGCTTGATTCATCTTTTCTGCTTTGGATCGGCCATCAATAGGCCGAGCCGTCCTCTTCGTTGAAGCCCGAGGCTGCTTTGAGACATCATACACGTCTTGCTCGGACCCGCTCCCCTCGTTCTCTGATCCTCCGCCGCCCCGGCGAGCCTTGCGCCGTCGGCGCGGGAGAAGCGCAGCTAGATCAGCGGTGGACAGCTTTGGTGATTCTCTGCGTGCGGCGGTCTTGCCCTTGCTCTTGGGCCCGGCATTTGTGGCCTTCAGGTTCGGGGAGTGTGTCAGGGAAGGTGGTTCTGAGATGTCAGACATATCGTCGTCCAAAGCTGGCGTCTTCACGCGTCGGGGTGCCGCTGCCGCACGGCCGCGGTGTCTCTTGCCCATCATGTTCAGCGCGGGCCACACCATCGAGCTGCCAGCCTCGGACGAGCTACTGCTGGCTGGTGGGGCGAGGACGCTGTCGTCATCTAGCTCCGGAGTGTGCGAGAGGATGCTGGGTGGCGATGACCGGTCGTCCATCTCTATGGATTGGTGGATTGCCTCCTCATCCGACTCAACCGCTCGTCGCTTGGCGGCCTCAGTCTCGTGGCTTTCCGTCGACTTCCTCTTCCGCGAGCGCCCTCCGACCTCCACCGACTCGGCCACGTCCTCCGCAGCACTAGCCCTTCCCCGCGATGGCCGCACAGGCGTTCCTTCCGCCTCGGGCAGGAAAGATTCCTCCTCGCCCGCAGACTCGACAGCATTCTCGCTAGCCTCGGACGCAGCCCTCGACCGCTGCACAGACATCGACGCTTTCTGCGCAGAAGACAGCAAGATACTCGGCTGCCGCGCGCGCCTCTTGAAGTTTCCCAGGTTAAAAGTCGAGCCCAGACCCGGCGTCGTCGGCCCCCGGCTGCTGGGGCGGATAGGCGCGTCCTCCCTGCTCACGATGCTGGACTGGCGGCGGCGCGGCTGGCGCCTGAACACGCTGACGTTGAATGTGGACGTGTCGGCCGAGCGCGTTCCCGACTGGTGACCCGTGGTGGTAGCGGCGCCGCCGCCGCTCTCGTCCTTGTCGTTGGGGCCCGTGATGTCGAAGCTGCTGTCGAGGTGGCCAAAGATCTCGCTGTCGTTGATCTCCAGGCCAGAAATGTCGCCGGCGCGGCCCCGCCGGCCACCCAGCAGCGACGACGCCTCCATCTGCGCGTTGCGGCCGGCCTCGACCACGGGGCTAGCGACCATGTCGGAACTGTCGCGCGCGTCGTTGGTGGTGGACGTGAGGTCGTCGAGCCTGCCCAGCGCGGCGTCGCGCCGGCTCCTCGAGCTCTGCAGGGCAGCGTGGTCCATGGTGTTGGTGGCCAGGCTTGTGCGGCTGCGCGTGCTGCGTGCTGCGGTGGTGGAAGACCGCTCCGTGGGCGCGGCGGAGCCCCTCGGCGTGGCGGCCTTGTTCTTCTTTTGGCGCTCGAGTTCGCGATCGCTGACACCGTAGATGTTATCTGTCGAGTCGGATTGAATGGGCGCCTTGTCTCTCGCAGCCGGAGGTACGGGTGCGGCGTCGGAAGAGGAATCCGCCTTGCGCGACGCGGCGGCTCGAGACCGCGTTGGTCGCGGCATTGCGATGCTTTTGGTTGTTGTTTGTGTGTGCGAGATACTCCAATGTACAAATGCTCAGTAATTGTAATAGATGAACACGATTCAGACGGTCAGATTGCGTCACTGAAGCAGAGAGGCACGCGCAGTCTGAACACCCGTATGGATCTCTATGGGAGGGAAGGGGCCGGCTCCAGGTTGGTGGTGGTGGAGGAAAAACAAGGTGAGGCCAGCCAGACGCGCACCGCGTTGTGGTCCGTGCACCACAAGCTACTGTACTGTGATGGGCCCCTTTCAGACTGGCTTCTACCTCTCCAAACGTAGTTTACCTGTCTGCTGTATTTCAAGTCACGGCAACGAGTGGATTTGTCCAATGTGATCCCTAGGGTCAGTCACACACAGAAAGAAGATGGCAACCGTCTCAAAAATGGATTCTGATTTTCAACGTTTTGCCCCACTGGGCCTCGCCATTAAGAAATAGACTACAGTATTGCTAGCTGCCCTGTAGACAGCTGATATATATTGCGCTCAGAAGTGATTGTGAACGTCTCTGCATATACAGACCCCTTTAGGCGTTCACAGGACGTAGCCTCCGGTATTGACACAACTCCACGGCCTCACACCTACCCCCTCCTCCAACTCAACGCACCACCACAGCACGTCCTTGGCCTTGTCCAGCTGCCCACTCTCCTCGTGTGCCCTCGCGAGCGCAAACCACGCCTCTGAGTAGTTCCACCCGCTTCCCAGTTTCGTGAGGTTCGACAGCAGCCCGTACGCTCTGTCGCGGGAGGCGAGTCGGTCGACTTTCGGTATTGAAGCCGCCTTGTACGGTGGCTCCAGGTGACTCTCATGAAGCGG
The DNA here is from genome assembly GCA_023242295.1 of Diaporthe ilicicola. Taxonomy (NCBI): domain Eukaryota; kingdom Fungi; phylum Ascomycota; class Sordariomycetes; order Diaporthales; family Diaporthaceae; genus Diaporthe; species Diaporthe ilicicola. Next base: position 46,364 of record JALPVH010000038.1, on the reverse strand, counting down.
TGAAGTCGGGCTCTTGGGTAGGCCGGTTTGCTTCAATGGCTCTTTTTTCTGTGACTTGAAGGCGCCCAGACCCAGGGGTCCTGTGGGAAGAGGTCTGGGCGAGTCTGCATGCTTGCGCTCTGGAAATACGAGCTCTGCTGTGGTCTGTTCAGTTCCCGGCATCGCTTCAGATCCACCAACGAGATCGAGACTTGGGAATGCTGGAGGTGGCACGGTCTTCTCGCAGTACAAATCGAGCAAAATATTAGAGAGCCCCACGATGGCGCTTGGATGATCAGGGAAATGCGTGAGCGCCGCTTCGAAGTCCTTGCGGGCGGCGTCCGCGTCTCCTTTTCCGAGCTGGAGATGGGCATTCTGCTTCGCGGTCAGCGTGGTTGCTTTCACATGCCGTCACATCCGGGTCAACTTACCTCGCTCCAGACGTCGGCCCACAGTTCCTCAATCGACTTCTGGCCGCCCCAACCGGGCTTTCTCAGCGACGGAGCGCTCGACGATTTCTTACCACCCTCTCCCGAGACCTTGCCCATTTCTGACTCCATTGTCTGGACCAGCTTCTGGGCTTCGTTGACCGCACCCTTGGCGTCATCGTACATCTCGGCCCTACGATAGAAGCCGGCAATCATGAGCCAAACCTTGATGAGGATCGCACTTCTGCGCGCTTGCACCTGGTCTTTGTCGAACTGTATCACCGGCAACACGGCCCCAACAGGCTCTATACCCTCCAGTGTGATTCCAGACATATCTGGGCCTGGCGGCCGAGCAGACCAGTCCGACATCTGTGAGTTGGCCCGGCTAGCAGACGAGGGCCGAGATAGTGGGTTGCGTTTGTTGGCAAAGGTGAAGAAATCGGATGCCTGCAGGCCCTCAGGTCCAGGCATGGGCGTGTAAAATGAGTCTCCATCAACAACCGTTGCTACGTGCGGAGCCGGCCCAGTGCTGGCAGCACGTCTTCTGGCCCCTTGGCTCTCTCTCTTCCGCAGCGAGTTCCTCCTAGCAGACTCGCTCCGCTTCTCGCTGGTTGTTGATTTTCTGCGCGCACGAGGACTGCCATTTTCCTGTGTGATCTGAATCGTGGGTGCTCGGCTGATTGTCTGTATAGTCTGTTTTGTCTGTGGGCGGGGCTGAGTCGATTCCGCATTCTCATCTGTTGGTCGTACTGTGTCGTTGCTGTCTCGTCTGTCTGCGCGACTATTGCGATTACCAAATATGCCGCTCCTGATGCTCCGGAAAGTGCCTGAGGTCCTCGGCAGGGCTGCCGCCTTTGGGGGTTCAAGACTTTGCTTTGACTGCACGCTGCCGAACAGGCGCGAAAACAGAGTCAACAATTCCAGACTGGCGTTGACAGCGACTCTCGGCCCCTCGGTGACCTCGACGATTGCCAATTGGGTCATTTTTATCTCGAGAATATTCTCCTTTTCAAAATCATCCATCTCATCAACGAGGCCTTGTCCCGCATCAGGATCCTTCTCCGCCTCATTCAGATGGTCACTTTTGAATTGAGCCTGGCGTCCGAAAAGCACAGCAGGATCTCTGAACTGTTCGAAGGCGCACTCGCAGGTCCTAGCTGCCAGTACATATTCCTGTCTGGCACTGAGCAACAGAGACAGGAGATGCCAGAGCGGGATGAGCGACCTTTCACGCCAGAATGGGCCATTATGTAGCACTAGCATCTCGTCGCCTGGTGTTCTCGTCAAGAGAGCTGTTTTCACGAGCTCAATGGCGGTGGTGAGTTCCCTCTGCTCGGCGAGCAGCAGTCCTAGCGCAAACACTCCTCGGGCATCCGCAGAGGTAGCGAAATCAGCCGACAGAGAGATGCGCAGTGATTTCATGGCCTTCCTCTGTACGTCTGTTCGAGACGAGGGGTCGAAAGTCGTGCGAGCCCATTGTGCATGAGCTAGCCCGATGGATTGCCATGCCAGAGCCAGAATCTTGGCTGGTACGCGATCGCCAGCAGCCGAAGACCTGCCTCCATCTTCTCTGACGGACGCCATCGCACCACTTGGCTGGGGCGACTCGATCTTTTCAATCCAGTGCTCAAGCTCCGAAGCTAGATCTTTTGCTCTCTCAACTGCTTCTCTCTCCCCGAAACGGCTCAAGACCGAGATACACAAACACATTGTCTCGAGTACGGTTGCATCGTCGTCAAGGGTCTTTTCTTCGTGCCCTGTTTTTTCAACCCGAGCCTTACCCTTCTGGACAATGTCGAGGTACGAGTCGAATGCTTTCAGGGCCAGGTCGAACTCTGCCACGGAAAGGTGGACAAGGAACAGATTCCTGAGGATTGCAGTCGAATGAAAGGTCTTCGTCGATGCACGATATAGCATTTCAAGAGTGGATGTGCTTAGACCCGCCTTGCCTCCTTGGCCCAAATCCCTTTCACTCCATCCGCGACCAGTCAGAATAGTCCAGTTCCGCATGAGCATCTCCACAAAGAGCTCGACCTCTTCCCTGTCCTCGTCTGCTCTTGGAAAGGTTGTCTCATTGAGCAAGAGAGACTCAAACGCGGTCTCTGCCTTCTTCAGCTCAATTAAAAGCTGCCCCCTCGCAGATGACTCGTTTTGCGCAGGGATCAAGTGTTTCGTAGGATAGGAGAGGTCTTCTTGTAGAATTGTCGACAAAGCCTCGTAGTATTCGAACCATATTCGGCGTCGCGGTACCGATCCTTTGAAACCGAAGCCACCAGCCAAGGTTCTCCCTTTCGGCGCATCCCACCACCTCGACCAAGACCGGAAGCCGGCCAGCGAATTATCGTCTTCCAGCGAGACGTCACCTTTGCCGCGACACCCATTGGACAGCATACAGTACTCGGTCAGGAATAATTCAGACCAATACCGCAGCTCCTTCCTGGCCGTCTCGCTGCTCCAAGAAAAGGAGCTTGGCGGGATCGCAGCTTCGAAAACGGCGAGAGCGTCAACCTCCTTCCCGTTGCGCGCTAGGCAGTTGGCACGTAGGTAAGCCGACTTCAACATGCAGACCCTTGTCCATTCTGAAATGTTGTCCAAGCTCTCGACCTGGTTCTCTTCGAGGCCCTCGGGCAGGCGAACGAAGGCCAAATTGTATTCCCCAACGACCCAATGCAGCCATCCGACGCAGACCTGGGCCTGGAATCTGTCCTCGGCGTACGTGTGTTCTTCGTCTATGAGGGTCAGGACCTTTGGCAGATGCGCAGCCACTTCGATTTCGTTGACTGGGGCGTTGCCAGAGCCCGAGGTGTCGGGGCGTGCGGCAGTGGGCTTCTGGGACTTGGTGGACTTGACGATGCCATGTTCGATTTCGGCGGTCAGGGCGAGACAGGCGCGGTTTGGCGCATGCTTTCGCACCTTGCGGACAAGCTCTGGAACAGCCTCCCAGTCGCCCTCGCACCGCGCGGTGTCAAGCTGGTCCAGGTAGTTCCTCCCCTTGGTGGCATTCGGAGCCATGGTGATGGTGGCTCGACGACGAGCGTCAAAGAGGACCAAAGGATTGGGTGGTTCCCAACAGATCGTACTTCGGTAAGGAGGACAATCGCTCGGCAGCTGGATAGCAAGATGTGGTGACGAGCTTCGAGTTGGGTGCTGTCATTGGGAAAAGGAGCGTGTCGAAGCTAAGGCTCGGGCGGTGCGATGCGGTGACAGCGCAGCGCAGTACGATGCAGCGATGGTGGTCAACTCAATAAGCTGGGGGCACCGACAGGGGGGCCTCCACTGGAACCGCAGAGTGGGATCTGCGTGGAATTGGAACGTCTAAAGATGGAAATCGTGATTGGGGTCGAAATGTGGTGTGGAATGGAGGAATGCGCTTCACCAGCATCAGCATCGGCGTCGGCATCAGCATCCGCAGCCCACCCACGACGTTCACAAGGTCGCTGTGCCGGCGACACTCAAAGCAAATAGACTAGATCAGCCCAAAAGGAACGAGATGACAGCTGCAGGGGAAGCTTCGCAGGGTCCTGCCTGCCGAGAGTCCGCCTACAGAGTGTGGCCCCACCATGAAGATTGTCTGCGTAACCCCTGTAGCGCCTGTACACGGCGACCGGGATGCCTGTTGCTTTCTCTAACCCAAATTGGAGATTTTTTTTTTCTCGTGAAGTTTGTGAGAAGTGAAGACGTCAATCTCAGCCTCAAGGTCGCCGTCGTATTGCATCTCTTACGTCTCACCTGTAGTTAATTCACATTTCAAATTGGAGCGCGAGTTTCTCGGACACACAGCGCCACCCCGAGACATCGACAGGCGTGAGCAGTCGCAGAAGTATCATCCCTTGAAGGACGGATATCAAAGAATTCATTTCCATATATCTTTGAGCCGCAACAATAGGAGTGAACGAAACGAGCATGTCCCTTCCTCCGGATCTTCAAGTCTTGTGTCGACGTCTGGCTTCGACGGATCCTGATGACCTTCCACGCCTCTGCCCATCTCTGGTAAAACAAATCCAGCGCTGTCAAGGAGTGTTCTCGCAGCCATCAGATCAGAAGCCCAAAGAAGGATCCTCCGAAGCCTCAGTCCTTGTACACAAGTTGAGAACACAAATCACAACACTGCTTAACAATGGCAGGAGCTTGTCTGGGCGCTTCTCTGCTGCAATCTTGATCAAGGGCGTTGTCGATACTGGCGGCTGGGAATGCCTCCGAACATCAGAGCCTTGGGTTCGGGGACTGCTGTCAATACTACAGGTACGTGGTGTGAATCTCCCAGGAAAAGCTCCGCACGGTCACTGACCCATCCTAGAAGAATGATCCGTACCAGTCCAAGGAGATCGCAGTCATCACTCTGACGAGGATATATGCCTTGCTCCATGAGTACCAAGCTCTGGTCAGGGAAATAGCAACTCCAACTCTCCGTGACTTTGTCACTGCTTGTTTGCAGATTGCCAAGTCCCCAGCGTCTTCCAAAGCCGGACCACCACCAGTACGACTCGTGGAGACCATTGCGAACGCTCTGTCTGCCATCACACCTCTTTACCCGACAACGGTGCGTCCTTTTGGCACACAGGTCAGAGCTACTTTTAGGGTGTACTTGGCTCCTACTGCTTCAGACAAGCTGGCCGTCCCTCAAGCACTGCGATCTGCATCCCGGCAGCTAATTGTCCTTCAACATTACACCACCCCGAAGAATGGGAACGCAGACGAGTGGATAAAGACCATCGCAGGTTTCCTCAACAGCAGCCATACCACTGCGGACCAGGTATTTCGTGCTGTTCAGGAGTCGTGGGAGTCAAACAGTGGCTACACTCGGAAGGCCGTCGACTACGACGAGGAACTGCAAGGTGGTAGTGATTCGGCGGATGAGCTTCCCCCATGGGCCGGTGTCTCTGACGGAGCGGAACGGCTTGTAGGGCTCTTAGAGACTATTGCAGAATCATTAAGTTGTCCTACGAAAACACCTGTTGCGGTCCCAGTCTCCTCATTTCTCGACTTGACGGCACGAATATCCATGGTCCTGCCTCCAAAGAAAGGGTCACGGGGGCAAGATGAAACGCAACTCAACTCTGCCATTGGCAGAGAAGAGAAAGAGGAACTCTGGAGCGCCCTCCCAGATGTCCACATTGCCACCATGGACCTTTTAACGGCCCTTATACGAAGGCTGGCAGATGGCACCGTTGCCATTGCAGCGGATGTTCTTCCCCAGGCCGTCCGAGTTATCGAAGCGAACCAGCATATCCCACCAGTGCGAGAGCGAGGCTACGTCCTCCTCAGAGAGCTTCTGCTCGTTCACGGACCTACCATGCCAAAATTCAGCGTCAACTCTCTTGATCGCATCGTCCAAGGCTGCTGCCGGGACTTATTAGCAGCGTCAGGCCACGCCGTGTCTAAGCCGCATGGAGGTAGCGACGCCCAAAACAAGGGCAGCAAAAACAAGCCGTCGTCGGCAAAGGCGTCTTCCAACGCCGACGCCTATCTCAGCACACAGGACAAAGCAAACAACCCCGCCTCCGACCTACCTACGACTCACCTCGAAGCAGCGTCTGCCCTGCTTGAGACACTGCTGTCTCATGTCCCCCAGCAGCACCTGAAACAGACCCTGCGGGCGCTGATAGACCGGACGGCAGTCTTGTCACACAACAGAGACGCCATGATCTCCAGCGTTCTGAACCCGTACAGGACGCACACAGGAAAGGCGCTGGCAAGTGTGTTCCCGTTTTTGGCGAGAGACTTCCCACGCGACCAGGCGGTAGAGGTCCTGAGGTCCAACTTACGCACCGGCCCGGCGCCTTCATTCCTCGATGCTGAGGATGGAGATGACGAGGCGATACTTGCGCAAATGCAGGGGGTTTCCAAGGATCAAGAGGACGTGGAAGACGCAGCGGCAAGTGAGAAGAGGAGCTGGGGAAATGGCTGGACGGGTGACAAGGCGGAAGATGAGGAGATGGCTGATGCTGCCTCCGGGCCGCCTGCGGGCTTCAACCTAAGCGCGCACCCGGCCACATCAGTTGTCACTACGACTGAGAACACTACGGTGTTGTCCGAGACCATACCGGGCGGGTCCAAGCAGACAGTCATGCTGTCGTCCACGTTGAAACGCAAGAGCGAGGAGTTGGAGGAGCCGCCCGCGAAACGTCTCGATATTGGGAGGGCACCTGAAGTTTTTGGCGGTCCTGCTGACGTCAAGGCCGAAATGGATGTAGACAATGAAGGCGGTGAGGATGATAGTGATAGTGATAGTGATAGTGATGGTAGCGTACATCTGAACGCGGCCTTGGACGAGGATTCGGAGGATGGGGACGAAGACTAGGTTAGATCGGAGCTCGTGAGAACCATACAGTTCTGGGTGAAGCAGCCGTCGCAAGTAAAGAACACACCAAAGAGATCATCGCTCATATTCACGTGTTTCATTTTAAGAATGTTTCTAGCTTGTGAGCTGCGTAGACTGAAAGCCTGCTGCTACTCACCGAATGCGACATCTGATTTTAACGTTCCATGAATCCTCTGTGTGGTATGCAAGGGTGCCTCCAATGGTATCACTCCCTGAACGGGATGTGATCTCAGCCCTTTTAGTGTCGTTGAAAGTTTTCTCACCCCAGGAAGGGGGAGGGAGCCACCATTTTCGAGCACTTCGAGTAACCAGTGTCATCGGCAGGATGCTGTATGTCATCAGAAAGAAAATGCGCTCTCAGCATCGAGAATCAGGGTATACAAAGTCTGGCCATCTCTCGCCAGACCTAGCCTGGCAGGGTTCTGGAACCAGTCCGATGGACGGTGGAGTGATTCGAGTCATCTCGAAATATTCCGTCAACCATTCCCGTAGCCAAACCAAGAACGGCCTGTCTAGATATGCCACCAGAGACCTGCTTTCTCTAAGCGGTCTCGGGGATGTTTTTCCAACGCCAGTCCCATCCACGCGGAAATGCACGCAAAACCAGACACTCGCACGCGCGCATGGAAATGCCTCAGTCCCTCAGCCACGCGCGCCTCTTCTCCTCCTTCTTGGCCTTCCTCTTCTCCTTCCACTGTGCCAGCTCCTTCTTGGTGGGCTGCTTGCCCCTCCGCTCGGCCTTGAGGCTGCGCCCGTCGTGCGAGTTGGCCGCGCGGTCCACGTCAAAGAACGCGTTCATCTGCCGCTGCGACCTGGCCGCGTCCGAGAAGTGGTCCGGGTTCAGCTCCGCTGCCTGGAACTTGCCCGTCCGGCTGTTGAACGCCGCGGCCTGCGCGTACGGGTCTGCCGCCGCAGCCCCTTCCAGCCCCACCTCTGCGGCTGCCGTGTAATGTGTTGTGGCGGCCTCGTCCTCCACCAGGTCGGCCTGCTTGTAGGCTTGCGCGTATGGCGCGTTTGGGTCCCAGGAACCGTGGATCGCGGGGTTGTAGCCGCCTGCTACGGACGAGGGCTGTGATATTGTTGCCGTTGTGCTGGCTGCGGAGGATGATGGGTCGGTGGAGGATATCGCGGTCTGGACTCGTGGGTTGTCCCATTGTGACATGCCGGTGAACCTGTTGTAGAAGTACCACGCCTGTCTCGCGGCGTCCCACATCGCATCCCAGCCATCATCTGCTTGCTCTGGAAGTGCCTCATTCGGTAGGGGCGGGGCAGCCTCATCGCCTACGCCACCTTGGGCTTGCTCGTGTGTAGATTGATGGCCTGGGAGCGGTTCGTCGGGTAATGGCGGTGCGTCGCTATGTTCTGCAGCTTGGTGTGGTTCTTGTGATGGCGTCTCGACCGACTTGCTCCTGCTGTGGTTGTTGCCTTCGGGGCTGTCGCCTTCGCTAGCCTCCCCTTCTTCTGAGTGCGCATCGGACTGAGGTGCGTCTGCCACAGGCGGCACCTCATCCTTGGCGCTGGCTACCTCGCTGTCCGACGGCATTGGAGGCTGCGCTGGCTGTCGGGCCCTATAGATGGCAGGCTTCGGGTCGAGGTCTGAACGGTGGTGGCTGCTGTTTGATGTTATTATGCATATCAGGACCAGCCCGGGTATTTACGTGCTTTGTAGGGTGTAGGTGTAACTGGCTTGGTTGTTGCAGGTGAGGAGAAAAAGTTGGCGACGGCAAGGCCCGAGGCTGTGGTATTGAAATAGTCCAGGTACGGGCGGCAGGGCTGCAGGCCATGGGTTGCGGTAGGATCTCCCGCACACTGACTCGACCCAATCAAACCGAGGCGGTGTGGGGAAATGGTGGGGGGGCAGCTCGCAGCCCTGTCAATTGGTGTCGGTGAGCTTCAAGTTCCAAGGTTGGCGTGAACCGAAGCTAGTGGCTAGGTTTAGCTCTTCAAGACACAAGCTTTCCGCCCAATCCAAGCTCAATCAGACGCAGGGCTCGAGCCGCTGCGTTGGTATGAGGCATATGGTTGATCACCCCAGTCACCCTGACAGAGGCTTGCCATCACAAGTTTTTCACTGGCACTTTGAAATGTCTCCCGCTGCAATGTGAGACACGCATGTTGGAAATTGTCTTGGGATTGCGCCACCTGCAACTAAATACAATACGTACCCTGGTCCGTTATTATCGACCACAACACCACTACATGCACCTTTGCCAGCGTACTTGCTGTCTGGATGTTTGTTGCTATTCAGATTTACGAATCAGAATCCACCGAAAATACATGGAAACAAACACCCTCTTCTACTCAAGTAGTTCGTTCTTCTTACTTGTTTATGTTAGTCTGGACAATCTGAAGTCGAATACAAAGTTGCATGCACAGGTTGAATACAGCTTGGTGTGCAGCTGAAACGCTAGGGCTGAAATGAGTGATGAGCACTTTTATTCAGAGATGATTGCGAATTAGCATACAGCTGTACATCAACGCGGACTATTCTTGCATCAATCAAATATGTGAAGTATCGGGTCGAGGCCAGATGGAAGTATACAAGGATGATGTACATCAAAATCAGCATAGGGTTGTCACAGACGCATCTGATCACTATCTTCAACACAGAATTCCCCAGAACCAATAGTACATACCTGTTCCATAAGTTGACTCTACCCATGTCCCCACATCGCATGAAGAGTTAAGTAACCAGCCTCGAATCACAAGCTAGCAGGCAACAACATACCAAGTATTATCTTCCGACGTTTGATTGACTGTGTGATATCGAGGATCCCCGTATTTCTGGGCCTCTAGGACGGTCAACACACAAGCAGAGTGATACTCCATTAAATTTTGGCAAGCTTGAGCATACTAGAGAAGCAGCCTGAGCATTGTTAGTTTTGGATTCCTCCAAAACTTGTGAAGGGCATCGAAATATCACGGCCCTCTGCATGGAGAGTTGATGGTCTTCCTAGATCAATTGTCTATGACATTACTAGATATTGACATTAAAATAGCAGGAAGCCCTTGAGGATGTAATAACGGGAGCAGCCGCATTAAGCTTGCCAGGGTGGAGCCAGGTACTGACATCACTTAACGTCAAGACCACTCTGCATTTGTGTTCACCTTCTTCTTGGAGATCTGACCCGTCCAGATGCCTTGGGATATTGATTGAAAGCATGTATTAGCCCTGACCTTTGAATAACATAGATCAGGAGGGGACCACATGAGTATGGCATTGATATGGCACGCCCTTTCGGCTTGTCTCTCAGACGGACTTACTCTGATCTTTAGATAGTGTGTACATAATTGACCACAGCATTACTCTCGTTCGGCAAGAATCACCCAGGCGGAGAGACTTGGTAATGGCGCAGACCTTGGCATATTCAGAGGCATTGTGTCCGCTATGCGCAAATCTTTGAGGGGCAGATTACGAACCAGACCGAGTCGGTGGCAGAAGTGAAAATGGCCTTCATGACCACGCTATGCTCTCCATATGGTTCTTACAACATGAGGAGTCTACCAAAATCAGGGCCTATGCTTCAAAGGGGTTGCATTGTGGGCCGACACCGCTGCGCCGGGTGCGAGTGCCCGGGGGAAAAGTGTGTATAGGGATCCAGATGGCTGTGTGTTCGATCGCTAGTTTGGTTTACTTTGTTGTCGCACGATTGCGGTGCTCGGCAGGCCTAGGCTGGGGGCGGATGGACTGCTGTCATGCATGATTTCAAGCATCGTCATGTGGCCAGGCCGTTGTTCTGCTGCAGCAGGGTTTCCATCTCAAGATAGAGTTCGAGCCAGAGAGAACTCTGATTGCGATGGTTTACACAAAATGTTTGAAGGAATCATGACTTGAGAAGTGGCGTAGAGTAGTCCCGGGCTGAGGGAAAGATTTTTGGAGTCTTTACGAACATATGAGTCGCATACTTGTTCGGTTTAAAGATGTATTGCTGCAAAGATGAGGTCACAAAGAGGACGTAGAGAAACTCTGGAATTGACGGATGAAGTCTAGACCGGGGGTTTAATGAGTGACAAAAGGATCGGCAGCAGCCTACCGCCGTACCCCGGGTGCTAATAAGTGCCTACAGTTCGTCCAGACCTTTGGTGTCCAGGCCCCCTGTCACTCCCCAATTATGAGGTCAGCGGGCCCCACGGTTGGTTCACTACTCACCTGCCCGTTCGCGGCGGTGCCAGGACCAATCGTCACCTTCGCAATGCATCATCCGTCTAACACGAGAAGTAGCCAGCACAGCTAGATAGTTAGTGCTGCAGCCTTGAGTGAGAGACACTTCTTACCTTCCTCCACCAGCCTGCAAGAACCTGCTCTCCCTATATTGCTATCGAGTGCCAACTGCCTCTGCTTGCTCCCCTCACTCTCGAGACAAGAAGGAAGAAGGTAAGCCCAACCTGCAGGACCTCGGCCGTCCTGAGCATCGAGCCTCGACCAGGTCCACCACACCTGCGCCTTGGACTGACCGGGTCGCCCGTCCACTTGTGACCGCCTTGACTCCTGCCTGCTCCTGTTGTTTTGGCGAGTCGGAGTCCGCCAGTCCGACTGTCAACCCCGTGAACTCAGCGCACCGTCTCCGGACGAGTAGAGAAGAGCACCTGCTCGCGCACCATCACCCCATATCATATCTCTCATTGACGCAAGCCGCGCCCATTGTACAGACAATTCGCCAAAGCCATGGGTCTCAGATACAACACTTACCTCAACGGCAACAAGATCTACGGCTGCCACAACTGCAAAGCCCACCTTGCCGACCACGATGACATCCTCAGCCGGGTGAGTACCACTTCCGCGAACGCACTTGCTCCCCCGCCGGCCTAGCACACTAGCCTTGCGCACTTGTCCCTCCCACCTCGTCCCCTTTACGCATACGTACAGTACATTACAGCGCAGCCGAGGTGCCAGAGAGACAGGGACTGACCAGCCCCGCCCTGCCAGAACTTCCGCGGTCAACACGGCAAGGCCTACCTCTTCAACAACGTCGTCAACGTTGACAACTCCGAGCCTAACGAGCGTAACATGACTACGGGTCGTCATGTCGTGCGGGACATCCACTGCCGCGGGTGCAACACTTGCGTCGGCTGGAAGTACGACAAGGCATACGAGTCCAGCGAGAAATACAAGGAGGGCAAGTTCATCCTGGAGGCGGAGCTGCTGTGCATTGTCAGCTAGGTCCCCGGCCGGGTCCGCGATGCCCATGGCTTGTGGAGTGAAAGCGTGAGCAGGTTGTACATGCCATTCGACGAGATAACTGCGATGAGGAATTAACTTGGCCTGCCGTAGCCGGCGTGGCCATGTGCATTTGCATAGATATGGAATTGGCGTTCTACGGGGGAGTAACTAGGCATTCAGGATGGGTATGAAGGCGAACAGGTTTGGATGGGTTCAGAGCAATCGTCTTTTTGACAGTAATTATGGTACTAGCTATGGGTTTGTTTGGGCAGCAGTAGTAGTTATCCCTCAACAGAGCCTATTATCAACTGCTCTGCGGTTCGCATGCTGGTGCCAGGAGTTGTCGCTATAATCCTGGCCCACGGAACCTCCGTCAGGACAGACTCGCATCTGCCTCTGTCTCTCATGTCACAAGCTTTCAAAAGCCGTAAAACTTTGACATGGCAGCGAATGTTATTCCTGGATTCTCAGCTGACCGATTTTCTCTCGTCATGGGCGAGTCAGCCGCCTGCTGTCTGCTCTAATAAGTGCAGGGCCAAAAGGGCACGAGGACAGACCGTCCGTCCTACCCCAGAGTCTTAGATAACCGGCCCCCAGCTCCTTATCAGACACGGCTGTCCCGTTCCGGATACCCCCCATAACAAGGCCGACTTACACTGTCCAGCCATCACTCTTTTGACACACAAAGACCGGGCTGCACAGTCGACCTTACGATATCAGGTCATGAATAGAGGTTGATATAATACCCACAGTCTTTTTCCTTTTTCTAAAAGGCATTCCAGAGGGGGTCTTCTACTTGGACAGTCGTTGCTGCTGCCGCTGGTCTTTCGAGCGCTGCCGGGTTTCAGCTCCATCTCGCTTGCGCCAGATAAGGAACGCTGCGAACGTCACAGGATCACCTCGGGACCGCCTCGGTTGACGACGTCCAGACTCCCAGACCAAACAACGACAACCTCCAATCTCATCGCCTCTCATCGCACTTGAACAAGCCGTGCAGCTCCAGGGCGACCCTCCCAAAATGCCTCCCAAAATGGCCTCCAAGGCTGTGATCCCCTTCCTCGTGGGGATGATGCTGCTCACCGGAGTGTGCAACACCCTCCTTACCAAGTACCAGGTGCGTACATCCATCTCGTCCTACAGTGGTAGCGGTGTCTACGACGCTGTCACCCGCGCGGTCTTCCGCCCGGCGAGCTAATCCAGAATCACGTCAAACAGGACAACCAGTGCGTCCGGAACTGCGACGATCCCGATCCCAAGAAGCGAGCCCACTTCGAGCAGCCCGTCATCCAGACCGCCCAGATGTTCGTCGGCGAGATGGGCTGCTGGCTCGTCGTCGGTCTCATGGCACTGTGGAGGCGTTACGTCTCCAAGGACTCGTCTGCCGCCGGCTACGAGGCCGTCAACGCCTCCGAGGCGGACGCCGACGCCGACGCCGCGAGCATCCGCTCCACCGAGCCCTTGAACCCCGACTCCAACGGGAATTCCTCCTCCTCCAGAAGGTCGCCCAAGCCGGCCGCCAGCGACGCCACGCTCAGCGGCTTCCGCGTGCTGCTGCTCTCGCTCCCGGCCATCTGCGACATCCTGGGCACGACGCTCATGAACGCGGGCCTGCTGCTGGTGGCGGCCTCCATCTACCAGATGACGCGGGGCGCGCTCGTGCTGTTCGTGGGGCTGTTCAGCGTGCTGTTCCTCAAGCGGCGTCTGCACCTGTTCCAGTGGATCTCGCTGGTCGGGGTGGTGACGGGCGTGGCGGTCGTTGGGCTCGCGGGGGCGATCTGGCCGGACCAGCAGAAGAAGAACATCGGCGGCGGGGACGGCGCGCACGCCGACGAGGTGGGCGCCGACGCGCTGCTCGCTATCGTGGGCGTGCTCATGATCGCCGGCGCGCAGATCTTCACCGCCACGCAGTTCGTGCTCGAGGAGTACCTGCTCGAGAGGTCCACCATCGACCCCATCCGCGTCGTCGGCTGGGAGGGCATCTTCGGCTTCTCCGTCACGCTGCTGGGCATGATCGTGCTGCACTTCGCCATCGGCCGCACCGACCATGGCCGCTACGGGCCCTTCGACATGGTCGAGGGCTGGAGGCAGTGGACCCAGAACCCGCAGGTGTTGCTGTCGAGCTTTCTGATCATGATCAGCATCGGGTAGGTCTTATTCTTCATTTACCACATCTGAGATACGAAATGTACTAATATCACACAGCGGCTTCAACTTTTTCGGCCTGTCCGTCACGAGGACCGTCAGCGCCACCTCCCGCTCCACCATCGACACCTGCAGGACGCTCTTCATCTGGGTCGTCTCGCTCGGCCTCGGCTGGGAGACGTTCAAGTGGCTGCAGGTTGCTGGTTTTGCCCTGCTCGTCTACTTCACCTTCCTGTTCAACGGCATTGTCCAGCCACCCTTTGAGTTCCTGCGGCCAAAGGAGGAGGTCGAGGAGCTCCTCCCTGAGGAACCCGTGGAACACATCTGAGTAGACCTTTCGGGATAGATAGATTAGTTTACACAGGCGGCGAAGAAGGTGGCGCGGTAAGAGGAGGGGTGGGGGGGTTGTCCTTTTTTGTGAGAATACAGATTGCATAGGGCGGCTGGCGTTCTGGGCATTTGGGCTGGCAATAAGGTACTGGAGGTTTATGGCGTTGTGAGGTTCTATTCTGTAGCAAATGGTTCCAGAGATACAATGTGCTCAACCTCCTATTTCATTCTAGGCATTCGATGACTTCAAAGACCACAGTGCATGCTGGTTGGTACTAAATGGCTTCATGTGCTTAACGGTCTGTATTAGCAAGCATCGGCCCGAAACTTTGACGCTTGATTTCATTTGAATGATCCATTCTGATGTAACGCCCGCTGCCACTACATGTATTCGAACTTGACCAAGACAATTTCGTACGAGCGGGTATATTATGTGCTGCGTATCTCAGGTCGCCGGCCATTGCCGTAACATGTACTTTTCGAAGGCGATTACAAATCGTATAACAGTGTTCGCGTAGCTTATGCTTGCTTTACTCGTGACCGCGTGTATAAACGGCCCCATGCTTCCCTCATATACAGCAGAGCCTCAACGCCCGAAGAAAACATGCATCTCTCTTTTTTGTGCCTCTCAGGAACTCGCCTTGTCCTTGGCGTCACTGTCGCCCTTGCTCTTCTCCTTCTTCAGCGGCTTGTCTTTGATGTTGTTGTAGTGCTTGATTCCGAGCTCCTGGTCCCTCTCCAGCCTCACCCTGTCGCGGTCCGTCAGGGGCACGCCCTCGATGCTCTTCACCTTCTTCCCCTCAAAGAACATAACGAGGCCGCCCACGGCGGCGACGATGCAACCCAGCGCCACGAACAGACCCGTCGACCAGCTGGGGCGGTTGAAACGGTTCATGCCCCACATGACGCCGGACAGCACGCACTGGAACAGCGTGTTCCATACCATCATCCAGATCATAAAGTCCATCTTCCACACCTTTGTCGCCGGCGCGCGGACACCCGTCAGGGGCGCCTCGGCCATCTTGGTGGCCGGGACGGGGACGGCGGCCTCCGGCACGGCGCCCGACCGGACCCGCTCCTCCACGTTCTCCGGGCCGACGTCGATGGGCAGGTCCTGGGACCCGGGCATGCGGAACCAGTCACGGTGGATGCCGGCCAGGCGGCGCAGGCCGTCCCTCTGGCCCCGCAGGCGGAACTTCATGAGGTAGTACAGGTCGCGGAAGCGCCAGGGCGCGAGCCCGAAGCCCGTCAGGGAGAAGAGCGCGGTCAGCACCTGCGAGTCGTATTCGACCCACTTGCGGCGCGGCGAGTTGATGTCGTTGCAGTCCGGGTAGCACATGGCGGGCGAGGCGTTGCAGAGCAGCAGGAACAGCATGCCGCCCCACGCCACCACGTTCAGGCCGTAGAGCACGACGCAGAACCCCACGGGCGTGATCGAGTAGCGCAGGAAGGCCATCGTGCCGTGCTTGAAGGCCTCGCGCTTGGGGTACGAGGGCGGGAAGTGGTAGCCGTTGTCGTAGGGCTCGGTTGCCGCCTTGCCTTCGCGCTCTGAAACCCCCTGCTCGCTCGTGAAGGTGGTGGTGGCCCCGTCCGATGTGGATCTCGAAGGGTCCTTTTCAATCGGGCCTGACGTTGCCGCTGGCGTGTCGTCTTTCGGTGTTGTCTTGGCATCCTGCTGGCGTCCCGCGGCAGTGTTGAACTCGGCACTCTCGCGGGGGACTGGGTCGACGGACTGGTCGGACATTGTGGTCCTCCGTCGGGGGAGGGACTGGGCGCTGTTGGTGACACTGTTTCTCCTGGGAGACTCAGCGCCGGCGACGGCTGACGAGGCAAACTCGCTGGTGGCGGCCATAAACCCGCCGGGCGGGTTGGACTCCTCAAAGTCTTTGGACAGGCTGCGGACCTTGTAGGATATTCTGGAGGCGACCGACGGGCGCCTGGGGCGTTGAGGGTCCGTTGGAGAAGGCGACTCGGCTCCTGGGGCAGTGGCCTGGTTTGGCCCGTCGGACTCGGCCATGGTGTTGACCGTCCCCGTGCTGATACGCAATTTAGAATGATGCTGATAGTCTCTAGCAGGGCATGTGTCGTAATCGCAAGATTGTGTATCGAGGAATGAATGAGCCAAGCGGCAGAGCAAGAAGAGCAAGTCGAAGTCAATCGGCGATCAATTAGTGCTGCAAGACGACCACCGTGAGCGACTGTCTTGAAAGCAAGATTATGATGGTGGAGTTGGAAGAAGAAGGGGAGAAAGAATTAGGTTTGAGGCTTGTAATGATGAGAAAGGAGAAACAAGCAGGTTGTATGGATGATTCGGCACCGGGTAGACTACAATACAATCAAACGAGCAAGCAAGGATGTTGGGAAGGAAACGAGTTGTGGTGAGTGTGGCGGGTCACACCTTCAGCTAGCATCCCCCCAAGCCTAGGCCGGCTGGGCTGGGTGGTCGCAGTGCTGCCGCAACCACTACGAAGCCCCAGCGGGCCACCAGGGCCGCGTCTACAAGGATGACAAGCGCCATTGGCATTGGCAGCACGGGCAGCACGGGCAGCAGCATTGGTCGAGGCCCTGGCAATGCTGCCCTGCTGCCCTGCTGCGCTGTGCTGTGACAGCTAGACTGTGCTCGTCATTCATGGCCCGGGGCCCTCACGTTGCTGGGTGATGTCATGTTGTGTGACCGTGAAGTACGAAACACAGCACTGCATATCACAACATGAAGATGATGAGTGTTAGGACGAGTGCACTCTCTGTTGTTGGGCATGTGAAACCGGTAGATGCCAGCATTGAGATCGTTCCAGGGACCTCTGTATCTGTAGATAGTGTAGATTTGACAGCAACGGTCTAGATTTCATGCGGGTCTGAAAAGTGGCTCGCTCACTCGCATCGGTGGAGCTGCCGTCAGCAAAAATGCTGCATTTGACTGACTCTTGTCCTAGTCGTATTCGCTCTCGTAGTCCTCGTAGTCCTCGTAGATCTCGGAGCGCTCGATACGCTATTGCCGTATTGCGCAGTCTCCGAATGGCCGCTGCAAACTGTACTGTACTGCCACGGTGCCCACAGGCGATGGTTCGAGTAAACTAATAAATGTAGAATACTTTTTTTCTTTTTTTCTTTCTTATGCATAAACTGCTTCCGTTACCTACCCAGGTACCCACAAAGGTCCATTGTCAAATGTCTAGACCAGGATATGACGGAAGGGGACAATTCTTGAAGACGGATCTCAGGGTTGAACCCTGGGCACGCATGCTTGACTGGCCGGCCATCAAGGGACTTGTGTGTGGCCGAATATTTCACTGAATTTCAGCCTCAACACCCAATATAACACACAACCACATACTCACACTCACCCTCACACTCTGACGTCTTCAACAATTAAAGCCTATTCACATCTTACAACACACAATAGATAGTCCAGACAGACAGACACATACTCTCAATATGCACTTCCCGTTGCACCTGGGAGGCCTGGCCAAGGTCGTCCGCAACAACCTGGAGAACCAACAAGACTGGAAGCACGTCACGTCGCATGCCGAGCCCTCGCAAACCAGACCCTTACTCTCCGGCCTGCCACCCCGCCGCATGTACATCCACCCAGATGAACAGATCGACATCATCAAGGCCGAGAAGGCCCTGGGCGAGACCGTCCCGCAGGAGCCCGACTACGAGTGGGTCCTCCCCATCCACATATCCGAGAAGCCCACGCTGGCCGCCTTCGCCGCCGTCTTCGATTCTCTCGACGCCCTCCCGCCCGCCTCAAAGCTGGTCGAGACCGAGGGCGATGCCGCACCCGACTGGAAGAAGTGGAGGGGCTCCAAGCGGGGGAAGAGGGTGCTTCTCGCTACGGTTCACGACGACTCTACCGTGGTCTATTACATGATGCACGATGGCATCGTCAAGCCGAGACAGAATTAGGACCAACTGATTTTATTTGGGGAGCCGACTTATTTCGCCTCATTCGTGTGGTTTTTGAAGGCCCAATGACCAGAAGACCGGGAGGACGGCTACCTTGTTTGTCATGAGGTGACACGCAAACTCTCACTGCTCAAGGCTTGAAAATGACCTTCTGAACCTTCATTTTATCGAAGAGGTCGTACCCCTCTACCGCCTCAGACAGGGGCATGATCTTATCGAACATGAAGCTGCAGTACCTGTCAGGAAAGGGGTTCCAAAGGACACTGGTGGCTGCGGGGAAGATGTTGTCAAACTCACCTCAACTTGTCCTGACTCTTTGCCAGCAAGGCCAGGGCTTCGGGGAACAGTGCTCTCACTGGGCACCGTCCCATTTGAAGCTTCAGGTTTTTGCTGTGCCAGGATTAGCATTAGGAAAGCCAGGAGCACTAAAGGGCAGACTTACTTATAAGCCTCGTCACCACTCCAGGGGATCTGTCAAACGTGTCAGCACGTCGCTCTCCATGGCATGATTTGCGCCCTCGAGCTTTGACCGAGACTTACCTCGGCATTATGCACACCGATACTCGAAATGACGCCCCACGGCCTCAAGAGATCAAAAGCCGTCCTCAGCGCCGGGCTCAGCCCAACAACTTCTATCACCGCGTCCGCCCCCCTACCCTCCGTGACACTCTTCACCTTCTCAAACATGCCCTCCTTGTCCTTCACGAAGTTCAGCGGCTCCGCGCCCAGCTTCCTCGCCTCCTCCAGGCGGCTGTCCACGCTATCCACAGCGAAGAGGTGCTTGGGCTTGTACTCGAGCGCAGCGATGATGGCGCACAGCCCGACAGGGCCGCACCCGACGACCACGACCGTACCGTTGGCGATCTCAGTGGGCGATAGCTGGCTGAAGGCGTTCTTTGCGCCGAAGTAGCCTGTCGGGAAGATGTCGGCCATAAGAACCAGGTGCTGGTCTGAAATCTCGGGGGGTGCTTTCACCACGGTGCCGTCGGCGTTGGGCACCCGGACGTAGTCGGCCTGCGCTCCGTCTCTTATTCACCTCGTCAGACTGGGCAGCTCGTTCTCTTCCTGAGTGACGCGCAAGAGGGATGCGCCCGGGCCTACTCACAGCTTTGGGCAGCCAAAAAGGAGACTGTCTACGCAGCGGGAGGAGTAGCCATTCTGGCAATAGAAGCATTTTCCACTGCATTATCGTGTAAAGGGTCAGCTAGGGGTTTGGTGTTCCATTCGGACTTATTTGGACTCGATCCTTGGTTGTGTGAAAATCGGGGGCCTACCAGGTAGTTGTGAAGGGAGCGACAATCTTGTCCCCCTCCTTGACGGTCTTCACATCTGCGCCGGTCTCGGCCACAACGCCCGTGAACTCGTGGCCCATGATGAAGCCCGTATCTGACTTGGCGTGCCCGCGGAAAGTGTGAAGCTCTCTTGTTTTCAATAATGTTAGCGTCAAGCACGTTCACTGTCGGAGGGGAGAGGGGACATACGAGCCGCACAGCGCCGCTGCTTGGACTTTGACGATGATATCCCCGCCATGTTGCACTGGACAAGACTAAGTCAGCAAGAACCGAAAGAACGAAAAATCACAAAGTCCATTCTCGAAGCATTCAATCGACCTTGAGAAAGCCCCCGGGGGAATGACTCCGGGAGGATTCTTGGGCAGGACTTACCCTTGGGAACCGGCCGGTCCTGGATCGACACCTTGTGCGGCCCGTCGAAGATGACGGCCTTCATGGTTTTCTGGGCCATTTCAGCAAAGGAAGAGTGAGGTCTCTTTTGTCAAGGGGGTTAGCTCTCGAGGGTTAGTCGGACGTGTCCGTGAACTGAGAACCTTGATGAGGGCTTTGGTTGCACCGGGCTCGAACGACAACTCTTGTGCCTGGGGGAAACCGAGCCTCGGGACGTTGGCCGGCCCTCGGCAGGACGTCGTTCAATTTCTGCGGGGAAAGGTGGGAACGGGCCCCCCGGTAGCGTAGCTTGCCATCATGCCGGTTCTCGGCGCGCCTGGACGAGCCTGCGCAGTCTAGCCTCCGTACAGTAGACTACCCAGTAGGCTCTGACCAAGCTTTGTGGGATTCAGAAGTGTGTGCGTGTGTCACCTGAGTCGGTCTTCCCACGGGTCGCATCTGCTTCGACGAGACAGCTTGCGGCGATGATGATGCCCCTCATTCCTCATCCACGGCGCACGGCGGCTATCCCAGGGCTCTGGGCCTAGACGCTACGAAGGCTTTATCCACCCCTGTGCGGCAGAGGAGAAGTGGTTTTCCCAGCACCGTGGCTGACCAATGGTTTTACACGGATTTCAGAGGCAATGCTCAGGGCTGGGTCTTCGCACCGGGTTTTTGTCCCCTCCCCCTCCGGCTCTGTGTCCGGGCCTTTGCATGGGCAAATAATGGCAATGTATTCAATAACATGAGTTCTCACGACTAGGGCGGTGTTCTCCTTGACCCTGAACCGAGATGGCTTGTTTCTCGCCTTCAGCTGACCGCGAACTTGGCTGCAGTCTGGATCTCAGAGCAGCTGAGGCCATGCACGTGCCGTGCGCTCTGCAATACACAATGTGGTGGCTTGCAACGTCTATGGGCGGTCCTGGCATGATGGAATTTGATTTATACCATATAGAGTATATCCAGATGACAATTCTATGAAGTCATATTTGAGATACCCGAGGAGAAACAGAAGAAATGATACAAAATAGTGGCCAGCCTCATGATTAAGCTCTATGTTGCATGGCATGAGAAACTGCAGCTCGTTTTGCCGGTAGGGCTGTGACATGTCGAGTGATCACATGAAGAAGAGTACGTATCCGAAACTACAATACTGTTCCATTTCGCCTCAGATACTTGCCAGTGACCTGTATCTGGGGAGTGTTGAAGATGTCCCAGCCATCGGTGACACTGGGGTCTCCAAAAGGCCGGAGAGTGGCAAACCGCATACTGTGGTCGAAGACGCGTGTTAGAAGGCCAGACTGACAGGTAACGTATCTCTCGCAGACAGGCTAGAGAGGCTCGACTCACGTGTAGTTCCCCAGCTCGATCTGGCTGCCGTTGCCCAGCTTTCCAAACCACCAGAACTCGTGGTACGAGTTTTCAGTCTCAGCGTTGCGGAATAGGTCCACCTCGGGGTAGGTGAATGTGTCGTCCGGGTCATAGAGGTCAGGGTCGAAGTAACTCACGCTCCCGGCAAGGACGTGGCTGGTCGCCGGGCCGATGTAGCCGTTCTCACCTGGCACTGGCGGGTACTCCCATTGTTCCTCTGACCAGCCAGGCTCGTAGACCTAGAGTGTTGTCAGTTTAGTACAATTTTGCTGATTATGGCATCCCGGGGGCCTGCTTACGTCCCATCGGACCTCTTTGCTTCCCCAGATGAGTTTGGAGTAGATGATTGGGAAGTCTGGACTCGATTTGCTCAGGTTGAAAGAGTAGACACTGCTTCTGGTTAGAGAAATATACATGTGGAGCTGGGGCCGATTGACTTACTAGTCTTTTTGAGTCGTGAAGGGGTATGATGGACGGTAAATGGGACTAATCTCGGCGTTCAGGTCCGCCGCAAGCCCTTCATGGTCATTAGCTTAGTGTTTTAAGTACACTTTTGATTACCCACAAGATTCAAGATTCTTACCTAGGTATGGTACCGAAACTTGTTCTCCATTGTTACCAGAAACGATGACCTTTCCACTATACACGGGCAGGGCAGAGGCGTTCCAGCCCAGGCTGTCCGGATTGGGGAAGTTCAGGCTGCGAGGATCAGCAACGATGTTTTCCATTCAGCACCTCCTGTCTGATACTTACGTCACTTTCTTGCTTTCGCCGGGACCCAGCGTGAATTCAGCCGGTACAGAGACCTCGATCGGCAGGCTCGTGGGACTCAGCTCCGAGAAGCTCTTGAGTCTCTTTTCCCCGGCAAAAGGCTCCACAAAACGGTACCAGCCTAGGATTTCCACCCCGGCCGCAGCCTCATAGGAGAAGGTGTAGCTCACGTCTTTACCCCCATTGTTGGTGACAGTGACGTCGTGGTCCCCGCTAAAGTAATGGGTGTCGTTGAGAGCAATCTTCTCGAAGGCAATGTCCGTGGTGTAGTTGACAATCTTGAAGGCATTGATCATCCCGTTGCCAACTTGGGCCACAGGAGCGGCAAACCCGTAGTCGGTAGCGGTTCCGTCCGACCAGGGCAGGGAGGTGCCACTGGCGATAATGCGCTGGTGCAGCGTCCTGGCGAAGTCCTTGCCTATGAGCTATTATCAGCCACGTAGATCAAACGGTCTCATAACAGACAAAATCTTCCGAATAAACGTACCATGCACCGATCGACCGCCATGGGCGCTGATGTACAGAGCCGCGACACCCGCGACATAAGGTGTCGCCATAGATGTACCAGAGAGCAGGGCATACGCGTTGTCAAGGTAAGTGCTGAAAATCTGTGCCCTTGTCAGCGGAGAAATATCAACATGCTGGGTACAAGTCATCCTTACCCGACCACCAGGAGCAGCAATGTCGGGCTTGATCTGAAGATCGTTCGAGGCTCCCCAGGAGGTGAACGTGTTTGGACGACCACCTGCAGGATACTCCAACCCAACGATCTGCTCAGGGTTGAGGGAGAAGTTCGCGGTGACGTTTCCTCCGGCTTTGACTGTATCAATAATAGCCGCACCAGCATCCGCCGTGATGAGTCCAATGAGGCCGACATCCTCAGTGGTCCCTGGCGTAAGCAGAGGACTCTCGTTATTATAAAATAGTATGTACTCAGCACCGAGGGCGACCAGGTTCTGCTGCTTGGTAGCAAACGTGCAAGTGCCTCTCCTGACCAAGGGTATCGCGCCTTCTAGTCTTCGCGTGCCATTGGGGTAGGGCTGGCAGCCGTCGGCAGGGTCAGTGATGTTGAGGTTCAGAGGCACCACTGGCCAATCGGTCACGTTGGACGAGAAATAGTAAGTTGATGGGAGGTATCCAGCCTGTAGAGTCTTAGAATGCCGTCGGTTAATAAATGGTGAAGGAAGGCGGGACGTACCTTGACAGTCTCGCTTTCGCCGTTAAGAGTCGAGGTGAGCTCAAAGGGCGACGCTGGATAAACCTCGGTCTCGACTGAGGCGACTGCGAGTACGTTCTTGCCAGAGGATCCAGTACTGCCGAAGAAAGCCCCAGCAGCGCCCGAGTTACCGTTTGCAATGGTGACGACTACTCCCTCATCAACAAGGCGAGAAGCAACCTCAGCCCAGGCGCCGGTGGACCAGCCTCCTGGCCCACCAATGCTGGCGGTGATGATATCAACCTACTTAGATTAGTGATAAATTCAACAAGTATTGGATAAGAAACGAGTCACATACACCATCAATGTAGGCCCTGAGGAAAGCTTCGATGAGTGTTGCCTCATCTGTGCCGTCCTGCCGGGTTTAGCAACCTGGCATATCGCAACAATACTTGACCATAAAACTCACAATTTGAGCAAAGACCTTATAAGAATACAATTCTGCTTCAGGCGCAACTCCAGTCCAGCTGTGGAAAATAAAGTCAGTCGACGGCTTGACCTGCCCAGCAGCATCACTACATATGTAGCAACATTCAAGCTTACAAGTCATTCTTGCCAGCGATAATCCCAGCAACATGGGTGCCTCGAGACAGTCAGTAAATTCTACATATGTGCCTTGTTTGAGGCTTTGATTACACTTACCGTGTCCAAGCTGGTCCTGGGGGTCTTCATCAGGGGCCTTGGGCTCGTTCGGCCACACTACGTATTCAATGTCAGTTGCAAGCTCTTCTTCACCGTCCTATTTCAACTTACACCCGTTGCCAACAAAGTCATAACCACCGGCCACCTTGAAGCCAGGGCCGAAGCCTCCACCTAGCTGAAAGATTTTAGGATCACAACGTTTCTCTCCATCCGAGTGGGAACTCGTACCGCAGGGTGCTTATACCACGTCCCAGTGTCAACAACGCCGACCTTGACACCCTGGCCGAAGATGCCCCTGTCGTGAAGTTTGCTGACGCCCGTGACATTATGCGTCGTATAATTCCCGGCGGCGGCATCCCCGATGGACGTGAGACCTTCAACAGGGGAGAGGGCCACGCGCTTGTTGGGCCACGCGCGGACAACACCGGCAAGATTCAGCAGGCTGTCGACGTTGTGGCTGTCGGTCTCGATGCTCGCGCCAGAGAAGACGTCCGTCTCAAAATCCTTGACGACTTTGATATTGGCAGCCAAGGCAACATCGCGGCGGGCTTTGGTCGAGCCCTGGCAGACATGCATCAGCATTCTGAGGTGCAGATCGGATGATTGAGCGAGGGCAAGATAAACTCACCGCGGCGTATTCAATGATAAAGCTTCGGGGAACAGTGGCCGTCACGTTCGTCTCTACGGGGTCCTGGCGAGTAATGAAGCGGCGTGCGCCCCCCAGGGCAGGAAGCGCACAGAGGAGGCCGGCGATGCTGAGCAGGTGCATCTTGGAACGAGAGCAAGTCTGCCAAGATTGTGCGCCGCGCGAAGCTCAGGCTGTGCTCACGAGCGAGCGCGCCGGTGGGCTGGCGTTTTTAAAGTTATCCATATCCTCTCCCTTGTCCAGCTGTAGACGGCTATGTCGGTGGATTCTCCTGCGAGATTGCGACTCTCCCATGCAGCGTTGCATCCATGGATCGCGGATACGGGCGTCGCCAAGAGAATTCCTGGCGATATCGCCATCGCGGTCCAAATGAGCTTCCTTCTTGGGAAGAACCACCCGCTTCAGACTGCGCGGGGACTAAGCAATAGAAAGATATGGTCAATGAGGAAATGTTGTTTATCAATATAGGGGGATCAGTCTTCCGCTGTCATTTTCAAGCCAAGTACCTATTACCCCCCCCCCCCCGGGTCGCTGAACTTAGTCCTGCCCGCTATATTAAAGTTTATAGATAAGGTTAAGTATATGCTAATTTTAACTAATATCTTAGTTATTAAGATACCGTTACTATTACTATTACTGCTCTTATTATTATTAAAATTAATATTAAATTAATAGCTTATAATTAAATTATTTTTTTATATAAAAATATAAAAGCTTTATTTAATTTAATTAAATATAAGCGCTTTATTTAATAATAATATATTAAAATATAAAGAAAGATTTTTTAACGCTATAACTATTAACGTAAAATGGCGGCTTTTACCTATAAATAAGCTTATAAAAGATTAATAAGTTATTATAAAAAGTTTTATATAGTAAAACCTACTATATTAATCTTAAAAAATATATTATACTTTATCCTTTTTAAATACTTATTACTATTCTAGCTTAATAAAGAAACTTAAAAAAATAAAATAATTAATAAAGAAAGATTTAATAATACATTAATAATAAAAATATTAATAATATTAACGATATTAAATTAAGTTTAACTTTATTTATAAATTTTAATATAGCGAATAAAATTAAGTTAAATAATTAAAAGAGTACCACTTAACTTAAAAATAATAGTAATATATAAATATATAAAATAATAACTTTTACAATTTTTTTTTAAATCTTTAATTTATAAAGCTTAAAATATTTATATAATTTTTATTATATATCGATTAAGCTACGTTAATTATTATATCACTTATATTTTTAATATATCTTTACCTTTAATATATAAGAATAATTAATAATTATATAAATTAAAAAGATATTATTCTTTTTATTAGCTATTAAGTTTAATTAAATATAATATAAAAATTATTTCTTTTTAAAATATAAAGTTAAAAAACTTAAAATTATATTTTTTTAAATTAAATTCTATTTAACTATATTATATTTTTATAATTAAGCTTTATTTTTTTAATTTATTTAAATAAAAGGTAAACCTTTTTAAAGAAATATATTAAATAATTAACCTCCTTTTTTCCTTTTAACTTATTTCTCTTTTTTAAAGTATTAATCCTTACTTTATAAGTAATAAACTTCTTTATTTCTTTAAAATAAATCTTATATATTTCTAAAGTAATAATAAATATATCGATTTATTTAAATAAAAAAGAGTTTTTATCTTTATACTTCTTTATTTTAATAAAAAAATCTTTTACTTAAGTAAAAACTTACTTATTATAAATAAAGTTTATTTTTATAGCTATATAGCTATTAAATTTATATATTTAAATAATAAAATATAATAGCTTTACTTAAATTTTAAGCGTATATAAATAATAGTTTAAGCTTAATTATTATTTTAATTTCGATAGTGCGGTAAGCTAAATAATTACTTTTAAATAGTTTTATAAAATAAAGTTATAATAAATAAATATATATTTAAGTAAAGCTAAAACCTTTAAAATAATAATAGCTTTTTAATATCCCTTATTTTAAATAACTTATATTTATATATAAAAGGCTTAAGTTATATAGCGATAATATTTTTATATAATACTTAATAGCGTTAAATTAAATTATTTATAGCTTATAATAGCTTTAACCTTAATAAGTTAATAGCTTATTAAAAGTATTAGCGTAAATAAGCGCGGCTTAACGCTATAATTATTAACGTAAAATAGCGGCTTTTAATTATAAATAAGCTTATAAAAGTAAATTAATAAATTATTATAAGAAGTTTTATAGCACTATAACGTATTAGTTAAGCGTTAAAGTACCCTTTTATATTAATAATATAAAGAGTATAGGTTTAAATCTCGCTAATACCTTTAAACTTACTTTCTCTTTAACGCGCCCCTTTAATATTAAAGGGCGAGATTATTTTACTTTAACTAATTTTCTATAATTATATACCTTATATTATTAATTATTATATTTCTAGCTAAAAGGTTTTTCCTTATATTATAATTTTTCCTTTTTAAGCGCTTATAAAACCTTTTAAAAGGTATTTAATTATATAGTAAATACTTTTTATTATATTAAGTTATTTATAATAACGCTTAAATATAAAGTAAATTAAGGTTTATAAAGAATAAAGGGCTATAAACTCTTTTATTATAACTACTTTCCCTTTATTTTATAAAATTTTTAACTTTAATAAATAAAATTTTAAATAAAGAGTAATTTATAAAAAGTTTTATATAGTAAAACTTATTATATTAATCTTAAAAGATATATTATACTTTATCTTTTTTAAATATTTATTATTATTTTAGCTTAATAAAGAAACTTAAATAAATAAAATAGTTAAGTCGATAATATATCTTTTAAGATTAATATAATAAGTTTTACTATATAAAACTTTATATAATAACTTATTAATCTACTTTTTTAAGTTTATTTATAATTAAAAGCTATTATTTTATATTAATAGCTATAATATTAAGCCGCGTTTAATTTATTTACGCTAATGTTATTAATAAGCTATTAGCCTATTAAAGTTAAAGTTATTATAGGCTATAAATAATTTAATTTAATATTATTAAGCATTATATAAAAGTATTATTATTATTATATTTAATCTTTTAAATTATTTAAAATAAACGATATTAAAAAGCTATTATTACTTTAACTATATATTTTTATATAATATATATAAGTTTTAACTATATTTAAATATATATTTATTTAACGAAATTAAGCTATTATAACTTTATTTTATAAGATTTCTTAAAAGTAATTATTTAACGTATTAAAACTAAAATAATAATTAAATTTAATTTAATATATATTTATTAAATAAATTTATAGATATCGTTAAAATAAATATATAAAGCTATTATATTTTATTATTTAAATATATAAATTTAATAGCTTTATAGCTTCTTTTTAAATATAGAGTTAAAAGATTTATAATTATATTTCTTTAAATTAAATTTTATTTAACTATATTATATTTCTATAATTAAGCTTTATTTTTTTAATTTATTTAAATAAAAGGTAAATCTTTTTAAAGAAACGTATTAAATAATTAATCTTTCTTTTTCTATTTAGCGTATTATTTATCTTTACTTTATAAATAATAAACTCTTTTATTTCTTTAAAATAAGCTTTATATATCTTTAAAATAATAATAAATATATCGATTTATTTAAATAAGAAAGAGTTTTTATCTTTACACTTTTTTACTTTAATAAAAAAACTTTTTACTTAAATAAAAATTTATTTATTATAAATAAAGTTTATTTCTATAGCTATAAAGCTATTAAATCTATATATCTAGAAATTATACTTAATAATAAAATATAATAGCTTTATTTATAATTAATTTTAATTATAGCTATAAACTTACTTAATAAGCGTATATAAATATTAGTTTAAGCTTAACTAATAATTATTTCGGTTTTAATAAGCTAAATAATTACTTTTAAATAGTTTTATAATATAGTAAAGTAAGGTTATAATAGGTATATATTTATAAAGTAAAGTTAAAACCTTAATTAAAGCAATAATAACTTTTTAATATTATTTATTTCGAGTAACTTATATTTATTTAAGTTATATAATAATAACACTTTTATATAATGCTTAATAGCGTTTAAAGTATTAATTATATTATTAAAGGTTAAAAGTTAAAATATTCTTCTCTTTTTTAAAAATTAAATATTTATATTTCTAACTTATATATATTAAAGAGCCTCACTTTAAAAACTTAATTATATATAATATCTTAAAATTAAAGTTATTAGCTTAAGCTAAATTAAATCTTAAAAAGTTAAATATAAATATAAAACTTATTAATATATATTTTTATATTATTATACATTTAAGGGTATTACTTAAAGCTTATAGTTATAAAAAATATATTATTAAATCCGCTTTAATTTAAGCTTAGCACCGGGAATTAAAGGGGGTAAATAATAATTGTTTTAAGAAACAATAGTTATTCAACTAATTTGCATTATAATGCAAACAACCGTTGTTTGTGAGGGCGTGCTGTGATTAGTCAGAATTTCCGCCCAGCAAAAAAAGCAAAAGGGTCTGTGCGCAGCTTTGCGCACGGACCACCAGTCGTCACCCACCCAACTTTTATTCACATTGCACTAGCTTGACTATAGGTACTGCCACAGTCTACAGAGATTACGGAGATTACAATTCACACGCACACATACGCAGGTCTTGGCAAGTTTTGCCTGATATAGGCAGTCAATTGCTCCGATAGCTCCGATTACCCACTAGTCCAGCCAATCACAGCCCGCCCTCGCAAACAACGGTTGTTAGTAAACAACGGTTATTTAACTAAACAACGGTTGTTTCTTTAAATAGCGGTTGTTTTAGCGTTTAAATTCCCCTTACTACTATTAAAGATTTAAAGTAAATATAAATATATAAATTATACTTAAAATAAAATAAATAGTTAAAATAAGAAATATAAATAATATAATAATATAAAATTATTACTTTAATAATGTTAACTTAAGTTACTTATAGCCTATAATAGCTTTAACCTCGATAGACCGGTTTATATTAAAGCTAATAGCTTATTAATAGCACTAGTGTAAATAGGTGCGGCTTAATACTATAGCTATTAATATAAAATAGCGGCTTTTAACTATAGATAAGCTTATAAAAGATTAATAAGTTATTATAAAAAGTTTTATATAGTAAAACCTATTATATTAATCTTAAAAGATATATTATATTTTATTATTTTTAAATATTTATTATTATTTTAGCTTAATAAGGGAACTTAAAAATATAAAATAGTTAATAGCTTTATAGCTATAAAAATAAACTTTAAATATAATAAATAAATATTTATTTAAATAAAAGATTTTTTTAAAGTAAAGAAATATAAAAATAAAACCCCTCTTTTATTTAAATAAATTAATATATTTATTATTACTTTAAAAATATTTAAAGTTTATTTTAAAGAAATAAAAAAAGTTATTACTTATAAAGTATAAATTAATAATAAGTTAAAAGGAAAAAAGAAAGTTTATTATTTAATACCGATTATTATTTTTAAATTTCTTTATTAAGTTAAAATAATAGTAAATATTTAAAAAGAATAAAATATAATATATCTTTTAATATTAATATAATAAGTTTTATCCCTCTTAAATATAAAGTTAAAAAACCTATAATTATATATTTTTTAAACTAAATTTTATTTAACTATATTATATTTCTATAATTAAGCTTTATTTATTTAAATAAAAGGTAAACCTTTTTAAAAAAGTATATTAAATTTATAACCTTTTATCCTTTTCTTAGCTTATTATTAATTCTTAACTTATAAGCAATAAATTTTTCTATTTCTTTAAAATAAATTTCCGAATTATATATCTTTAAAGTAATAATAAATATATTTATTTATTTAAATAGGGAAGGTTTTTTATCTTTATACTTTTTTACTTTAATAAGAAAACTTTTTACTTAAGTAAAGATTTACTTATTATATTTAAAGTTTATTTTTATAACTATTTATAATAAAGCTATTAAATCTATATATCTAGATAATAAAATATAGTAGCCTTATTTAATTTAAGGGTTTTAGGTATATATAAGTGGTGGTTTAAGCTTAATTAGTAGTTATCTCGGTTTCAGCTAAATAATTACTTTTAAGTGGTTTTATAAAAAAGATTATAGTAATCGCTCGGTTTCGCTAAATAGATATATATTTAAATAAAGCTAGAACCTATATATATTCTATAAGATAATTAAAGTAATAACGGCTTTTTAATATCGCTTATTTTAAATAACTTATATTCGCCTAAGTTATATAGCAATAGCACTTTTATATAATGCTTAATAGCGTTAAACTAGTTTACTCGTAACCCGTAATAGCTTTAACCTCGACGCTTATTAATAGCACCGGCGTAAATAAACTAGGCGCGGCTTAATGCTATAGCTACTAGCGCAGAATAGCGGCTTTTAATTATAAATAAGCTTATAAAAGATTAATAAGTTATTATAAAAAGTTTTATATAGTAAAACCTACTATATTAATTTAAAAGATATATTATACTTTATTTTTCTTAAATATTTACTATTATTTTAGCTTAATAAGGGAACTTAAATAAATAAAATAACTAATAATAAGTTTTATTATATCGACTATTTTATTTATTTAAGTTCCCATATTAAGTTAAAATAATAATAAGTGTTTAAAAAAGATAAAGTATAATATATCTTTTAAATTAATATAATAAGTTTTACTATATAAAACTTTTTATAATAACTTATTAATCTTTTATAAGCCTATTTATAGTTAAAAGAAGCTATTCTGCGCTAATAGCTATAGCGTTAAGCTGCGCCTAGTTTATTAAGGTTAAAGCTATCGCGGGCTATAAGCTAGTTTAACGCCGTTAAACACTATTAATATATAAAAGTGCTATTGCCGTATAACTTAAGCCTTCTATATATAAATATAAGTTACTTAAAATAAGCGATATTAAAAAGCCGCTATTACTTTAACTAAAGTTCTAGCTTTACTTTATAAATATATACTTATTATAACCTTATTTCGTTATATTATAAGATTACTCGAAAATAATTATTTAGCCTGCCGCACTATTAAAACCGAGATAATAGTTAAGCTTAAACTATTACTTATACACACTTTAAACTTAAATAAGGCCACTATATTCCATTATCTAAATATATAAATTTAATAGCTTTATAGCTATAGAAATAAACTTTAAATATAATAAGTAAATCTTTATTTAAGTAAGAAATTCTTTTATTAAAGTAAAGAAGTATAAAGATAAATAACTTTCCTTATTTAAGTAAATAAATATATTTATTATTACTTTAAAAATATATAATTTAAAATTTTTTTAAAGAAATAAAGAAATTTATTACTTATAAGTTAAGGATTAATAATAAGCTAAGGAAAAAATAAAAGGTTATAAGTTTAATACGCTTTTTTAAAAAGATTTATCTTTTATTTAAATAAATAAAGCTTAATTATAGAAATATAATATAGTTAAATAAAATTTAATTTAAAAAAATATATAATTATAAATCTTTTAACCTTATATTTAAAAAGAAAGTTTTATTATATAAAACTTTTTATAATAACTTATTAATTTTTTATAAGCTTATTTATAATTAAAAGCCGCTATTTTATATTAATAACTATAATATTAAGCTATATTTAATTTATTTATATCGGTGCTTTTAATAAGCTATTAAGGTTAAAGCTATTATAAGCTATAAGCTAATTTAACGCTATTAAATATTATATAAAAGTGTTATTATTATATAACTTAAATAAGTTACTTAAAATAAGCGATATTAAAAAGCTATTATTACTTTAATTTTATAAAATATATATAAGTTTTAACTTTACTTAAATATATATTTATTTAGTAAAATTAAATAATTACTATAACTTTATTTCGCTATATTATAAAACTATTTAAAAGTAATTATTTAATTTACCGCGCTATTAAAATTAAAATAATTATTAGTTAAGCTTAAACTATTACTTATATATATTTAAAACTTAAGTAAAGCTACTATATTTTATTATTTAAATATATAGATTTAATAGCTTATAAATAACTATAAAAATAAACTTTAACTTTAATAAGTAAATCTTTATTTAAATAAAAAGTTTTCTTATTAAAATAAAAAAGTATAAAGATAAAAACCTTTTTTTATTTAAGTAAATAAATATAGTTATTATTACTTTAAAGATATATAAGATTTATTTTAAAGAAATAAAGAAGTTTATTACTTATAAAGTAAAGATTAATATTTTAAAAAAGAGAAATAAGCTAAAAAGAAAAAAAAGGTTAATTATTTAATATATATCTTTTAAAAAAGGTTTACCTTTTATTTAAATAAATTAAAGAGATAAAGTTTAATTATAAAAATATAATATAATTAAATAAAAGTTAATTTAAAAAAATATAATTATAAATCTTTTAACCTTATACTTAAAAGGGTAACACTATAATATATTAGTAAAGCGCTAAGTGACCTTATATAATAGTAAGCGTAAAGGCTATAAGTTTAATTCCTGCTAATACCACTTTTCTTTTATATATAAAAGGAAAGTTATGCCCCCTTTAAAACCTAATAGCATTTAGTTAGCAATACACTATATTTATTAATATAGCGGGTTTTTTATAAATAATTAAATATATTAAGAAAGCTAATTTTAGCTTTTTTATTAAGTTTTTCTTAACCTTTAGCTTAGCTAGTTTTTCTTTAATAAGTAATTAAATATCGACTATTTTATTTATTTAAATTCCCTTATTAAGCTAAAATAATAATAAATATTTAAAAAGAATAAGGTATAATATATCTTTTAAATTAATATAGTAAGTTTTATTATATAAAACCTTTTATAATAACTTATTAATTTACTTTTATAAGCTTATCTATAGTTAAAAGCCGCTATTTTGCGCTAATAGCTATAGCGTTAAGCCGCGCCTAATTTATTTACGCCGGTGTTATTAATAAGCTATTAGCTTTAATATAAATTAGTTTATCGAGGTTAAAGCTATCGCAGGCTATAAGCAATCTAGTTTAACGCTGTTAAGCACTATTAATATATAAAAGTGCTATTACCGTGTAACTTAGGCAAGTTATTTAAAATGGGCGATATTAAAAAGCCGCTATTGCCCTAACTATATACTTTTATAGGATATATATAGGTTCTAGCTCTGCTTTATAAATATATACCTATCTGGCGAAACTAAGCGACCACTATAACCTTTTCCGCAAGACTATTTAAAAGTAATTATTTAGCCTACCGAAACCGAGATAATAGTTAAGCTTAAACTAGCACTTATACGCGCTTAAAACTTAACTAGGTAAGGCTATTATATTCCATTATTAAGTATCTAGATATATAGATTTAATAGCTTTGCTATAAATAGCTATAGAAATAGTTTTTAAATATAATAAGTAAATCTTTACTTAAATAAAAAGTTTTCTTATTAAGGTAAAAAAGCGCGAAAATAAGAAACCTTCCCTATTTAAATAAATAGATATATTTATTATTACCTTAAAGATATATAAAATCTATTTTAAAGAAATAAAGAAATTTATTGCCTATAAAGCAATAATAAATAATAAGCTAAAGAAAAAACTAAAAGTTATAAATTTAATACGCTTTTTTAAAAAGGTTTACCTTTTATTTAAATAAACTAGAGAAATAAAGCCTAATTATAGAAATATAATATAATTAAATAAAATTTAGTTTAAAAAATATATAATTATAAGTCTTTTAACCTTATACTTAAGAGGGAAGTAATTAAATATAGATATTACTAGTTATATAGAATTATAAAGTAATAAAAGATATTAAAGCTTAATCTTTTATATAATAAAAATAGTATTTAATTCTTTATAAAATTACGCTTTAAGGTATAGTTTAAGAATTTAAATTTATAATTATTAGTTATATTAAAAAGTGGGGCTTAATAAATTATTTAATAAAGTTTTAATAATTTATACTTAGAAAGGTTTATTAAAACTATTATAATATAAGATTATAATCTTTACTCGTTTATATAGTAAATAATATAATTAGTCGATTTTTAGAAACGGTATATATTAAATAAGAAAGAAATAAAAATTGGGTGTAAATATAGGTTTTTAATATTAGTCGCGTGCACCCGAAAAAACGCGTTGGGCTTATTATTTTTAACCGCCCACTATAACATTTTAAGGGTGCTATTAATACCTGGGCATATTAACTAACCCTGCCAGCGGGGCTAGTGGTTATGAATTCAGGATAGACGATGAAACCCCGGATCATGACCGTGAGGATACTACAGACGGTCAAGCTGAAAACATGGGCGCAGCTGAGAAGACTTTTGAGTGGATAAACACCGGGTCATGCTGCAGGCAGACGGCGCAGGCGAACCAGCCATTCAATTCAGGATGGGTCAACAGATCCAGGAGTCGAGTGCATCCAGGCAACCAAGTTACCGACGTCATAACTCTGGACCCTATTGATCACAGATAGGGATCATGGCTACAATCATTGTCGCTGGAGATTTTGTGAGCAATTCATCAGGTTATAGTGGGTTTGAATCCGAGGCGCCGACCGGCCTCGCGCTGTAACTGTTAGTGATCAAGTACAGTCGGTCGGTAGACAAAAGTTCCGCTATATTAGAACTCCGTAAGTTTTATTTATTCCTATTTTAAATTTAAGAAATAAAAATATTAGTCTAATAATATAATATTTAAAGTTTATTAAATATCTTCTTTTTTATTTATAAAAGGCTTTAATATTTTTAAATAAAATTATAAAGTTAAAAGTAATAATTTTAAAAATTATAATTTTATAAAATAAAATCTTTTAAAAATATTAAAAATGGAAATAATACTATTTACCCATTTTATATAATATAATATATAAGCTAGAAAAGAATTAGAGTTGTTATTGTTAAGATATAAAGCAATAAAAATGGGGAGTTTTAATAGTTTTTAGTGTGAAAATGGGGGTGTGGCGGAACTTTTGTCCACCCACTGTACAGTACCTATCGTCGGGGTCCGTAACCCTTGTTCGCCAACAGGCTACAGACCCAGTGGGCCGGCCCATGGGTGGGTGGGTACCGCGCTGCTGCCTCAAGCCTGCATGACGCGCGGGCGACTCGAGCCAACGACGTCCGCTGATCATGATTTTCCCACCTTCATAACAACAATAGCCCTCCTGTTCCTGCCAGGTTCATGGTGCACAACCACTATTCGAATCAACATGTCTGACACGGACGAAAAGAAGGTGATGCACGTCGGAAACCTGTTGCGCTGTTTCTTGTGCCATGAGCGGCTCCCCCAACCTTACTACGCGCAACTTGAACACAAGGACGGCATTTATCCCGAGTGGCAAGGCCCTCTGGTCTCTGGTATGTTTCAGCCCTTTGATATCCCAGTCCAACTGCTTGCTCACGAAATGGTCAAGTGTTCCCTTACACCACCGTAGACGGATCTGTACACCAGCAACTGCGCCTCACCCATGTACAGGAGTTGGAACGTTATAGTGTTTATGATCTACCAGTAGATGCCTACACCACATCCTGGAGGGAAAATCCCCACTTCGACCAATTTTGCGTCCAAGAGTGCGGGGTACAAGCGCTGTGTGGGGATTTCTGCACATTGTGCACAGAAGATCACATGGTCTACCTCTCGCATCAGGACTGTTGGAAGGTCGCCTTCTCCAGCCACCAATTGTCGTCCCTAGACTGGTCCCGCTTAGCTGTCCAGACTCGACCGTTTGAGGTTCGACCGTGGAGAAAGCAAAACCAGCTTGCGGTTTGTCACGAGGATCCTCTCGCCCCTGTCCTTGGCTCAATGCCATCTAATAGCAGTCTGTTCCACAAGGGCACCCCTTTGGGAGGCCTTCTCGCCAGGATCCGAACACTACCCACGGAACTTCAACTCCAGATAGTATGCCTCCTGGGAGGCACAATGTTTGCCTCGCTACTACAAACCAAAACCTTTGTTTTGGAAATGCTACCTCGTCTACGCCCTAGATCCACTTGGGCAATTCAACCTACGATAAAACCCCTGGCATTACACAATGAGGGAAGCAGCGACATCCTTTCTTGTTCCTCTACTATCATCCTGGGCCGGTCATATTTAAGTGAATTAACTCTCGGACGACCTAAGGGCCTAGGGTCTTATATTCCTATAGCGAAGAAAACTGTGCAAGGTATACAGTTTGCTTTAGGCAGGTTTGGCCTGCGAGGCATTCGCATTTCGTATGAGGACGGGTCTTTGTCCACGTGGCTCGGCGAGTCATCTTCTTGCTGGATAGGAACGATTAGATGCCACGATCTCTCCAAACTAAAAGTCGTCGCTGATGTGAGTTATCCTTATGTACCCGTTGAAAGACAAGGCTCCCCTTTACCGCGATCTCAACAAAACAAACTTATAAATTAAGGTGACCGTCACTAACATGGTATCATCGTAGGAGTTACGGGTTATCAGCGTTGACATGGAAAATGGTACTGTCACCCACGCAGGAACATCAATCATGTGGTGGGGTGAAAGTCCTCCTGTCGCAAGTCACATTGTCACGCAGAAGTACCCAGTCTGGGAACTCCACTACTATCGGCATTGGGAACAGCGCATGTATCTGCCACTTGCCTTTGGCATCGAGTATGCGACCGGCTTGACAGTCTATATGGACTTTGAATTCTCGAACGTAATCGGTATCATCTCTCACGGGTCGTCTGACTTTGTGTTTGGGGAGGCTATACACTTTGACACCAAGTTTGAAGAATCTCGCCACTTACCCGGAGTGCCACTTCATCTCGCTTTCAGCCGAGGAGAGCATCTGACCTCTGCTTGGCTACATCTTCTTTCAACGGTGGGTCATGGGTCATATCGTGGGATACTCGTGGTAAGATTCTCCAACCTGGACAAGTCTCACAACAAAAGCTAATTATGTTGATATTACAGCTAGGTACAAATACTGGCCGAGTTCAACATTTCGGTTCCTATCCACTAGACGAGCAGAGGCGTATCGCCGATTCAGAGTGGCTTCGTCTAAGCACTGGACAATCAGCCAAGATACATGGGCTAGTCATGGACATACCGAGTTGTAATTATCTCGGAGGTGTCAGTCCAGTGTTTGGAGTATCCCAGGAAGGTCTACCTTCACGGGAACCGGATGAAGAAATAATACAACCTCCGCTCTTGCCAGTCCATGTACGAGGCCCCACACTCCCCTCCCCGTCTTTCACCTACTACCTCCGGAAGCGTGGGAAGCGATTTGGCTTTTCGACAGCCTCGCTAGATAACGTTGCTACCATTCATCTTCTCAAGAAGACAGTGGCATCCGGATCAGGAACTGTGAACCGGTGCTTTGGACTGCGTATCGTCCATCACGATTCAAGCATCGAAATCTTGGGGCGATGGGATCCGAGGTATAGGAACTCGATTTCAAAAATATACGACGCAAGCGAGGGCTTCCTGACCAGAGTATCTTTTCACTTGACAACCTTTACGAAGGCAGCAATTGTGGAACATATTACTGTTGGTGTTACAGATACTCTGTGGGAATGCCAGTCTCTAGATCCTTCATCAGTGGTTCCCAAGGATCCGCCGGACCACCGTTGGAACTGCCGTGCTCAGCGGCCGACCTCGGTGAGAAACACGAGGACTTTTGACTGCACCCAGGGCTCCCAGGTAAGCAATTCTGACCCCCAAAATTCGCCTTGAGCGCTCGGCAGATCCTGACGACTAGCTTACAGCGTGTTGCCTGGTGGTTTACATACGGACGCGACGATATAAGCCGTGATCATGGGAGCCCAGCTATTCAAGCTAGACCTAGATCTCCAAGAGATGATACTAGTCGCTGCATCAAGACGATACAAGTAAACTGTGACGGCACGCCTGTGTGAGTGTGCCTTGGACTCTAGAGCTGCAGGAATGATTTCGGGAGTGTGATTCTCGAGCGACTTTGGGCTAAGTCTCGTAGATCAACAGAAGATGGACCAGCAGGCTGCTGACCTAGCTATCTAAGTTAAATGTCACTTCCAATACAAAAACAAAACTATCCCCAAACTTCAAAAGAGCGTGTTAGCAGTGTCCAGATTTAATGAATGACTCCAGCACCTTTGATTCCACGGCGAGCAAATTCAGGATTGGCAACGGAAAACCTCGAAATTCCAACCATAACTCCCTCTAAATCCAGGCATTCTTTTCGTCAGTCCAACAAGCTTCCTAGATAAACACTCTGCCAAATCGAGAACAAGACCAAGCAGGTCCATCACAAACATCCAGATCGTGTCTGAACATGAATGACATGTGCCAGCTGCAGCCTTAGATTGGCAGACTTCAGGCTCCTGGTTTCTTAACCGGATCACTACGATCACGGATGGGCACTGCAGATCGATGAGGTTGACCACGCGGAGATTCAGACCGTCTGGCCGCAGTGTTGTCTGACTGCCCTGCCCTGGGCCGCCTTGGCGGGGATGGTCCGCGAGAATCAACGCTCATGGGGGATCCTTCATGACTGCCTGAAGACTTCCGCGATCCATTACTGGGTGTCTTGGCACCTGATCCGGGTGGTGAGATTGATGGAGCTCCTCCGCTGCTGGACGTGCTAGGTCTGCCAGTGGTTGGAATTGGTTCCGGGGGTTGCTCTTTCCTGATCTTTCGAAATGCCTCGAGAATCTTTGATTGATGCTCGGTATTGCCGACGTCCATATAATGTGTTCTTAGGTCGACATTCTCTTGACATCCGATTTCATCATTGGAATCCGTCATCCGAACAGCAGACTTTTCGTCCAGTGTAGCAGTGAAACAGCGGATGTATTGCCCCACTACTGCATTGGCATAAATATGCTTTTCGGTGCCTCCAGGTTTTTTTGCCGTAAGCCATCTCTTGCAGTAGTCAGCGAGTTGCAGTTCCAGGTCGTAGAGCGTTTCGCCGGGCGTTTTTGATGTCGCATTTCGTGCTCTTTTGGCCTCTGTAAAAACCAGAGCCATCCTCCGAAACCCCACTTCAGGTACTTCCTCATAATAGAATGTACCGATGTCCATCACCTTCTTAGTCTGATTATTTGGAGGCCATTGAGAGTTGTTGGAATAGCCCTTCAGTAGTACTTTGTTGTATAGGTCTTCCCAAAAAGCAACCGTCCAACACTCCAGTGGATCAATTTTCTCCTCTATGTCGCCATCTGTTTTGACGCGCACTTGAGCAGCCTTGTGCATGAACTGCAAGGCCTTTGTGCTCAAAAGATTCGCATTCCTGGTTTGAGTACTTCCGGTAAGGCTAGAGGCAGAGCTCTGAGTATCGGCCGTGTTGACAACCATAATTGCTCTAAGAGGCTGAACCTGCGGTCGATGAGGCAAAGCGAAAGATTTGAAGGGGAAAGAGGACCTTGGTGAGGTGGAGGCTGGGGAATGCAAGCAAAGAAGAGTACGCGCGAGGGATGAAATTCCACCAGGGAATCGCTTGTGTTGAATGTGGAGAGTGGGAGTAATGAGCTTGGGAAGAAGATGTCTGAACTTGTAACTTTGTCCATCTCAGGGTCTGGCAAGCCTGGACACTTTATAGATCTGAAGCGCATCATGAGAAATGTCAAGGGACCAGAAGCTCGACCGTGTTGAACTTGTTGGTCCATGAGCGCAGCCCTGTGCTGAAGGCGACCATTTCTCCACCGAGGACGAGGCACAGTCTGCTGGTGGCCGGGACGCATTGCTGGAGGTTGGTTGGAAGATCTGTCGCAGGCCAGACCTTGGTCTCGCCTTTGGGAGCTCAATTGTATGCAGTACATACTTTCACTATACTCCGGAGAAAATACAAATTTATATATACCACAATTTAGAAAGATGTTGAAGCTCTCCCTTAAACACCGACTGAGTGTATTCGAAGCCTCAAAACATCTCATCAGAGCTTATCAAGTAGAGAGACAAGTACTTGCAACTGACATGCGATACTAGTCTACCTGGGCGCGCAATCCAGCGACACATGTATGAGTGGAGCCCATGAGTGGAGCCCTCCTGACTCTGTCAGACCCACTCGAGTTGCATACTTCCTGCAGTGTCGTGGTCCCAAAATAGATGCTCAGATGGCCATGCGGGCCAGAAGACGAAGACAAGAAAAAGGTCACCCGGCCACAGTCGAGCCGGGCAGGACAGTGAGCCTCTTTGAGATACCCAGGTTGGAGTGATCTAACAAAGCAAAGCTCGCAATGATGACGGTGTATTTGTTTTCATATTTCTAACATATTTGGCTCACCGTTGGCCATACCCCTGTGCTGCAATTAGTTGATGTTTCTCATCCTGTCCTGCAAATCGCTCTACTCGGAAGCCCTGATCTGGAAGGCACCATACACGCCCAACCGCATTTCATCCGTGACTGGAGTAGAGGCCGCGGTCGAGGCCAAAGAGTGGGTGGATGTGCTGCCACCTGTGGTTGCGGCAGGATTCCGCAGGAACACTGTTGGCCGCTCGTGGTATCCACAGCTACGCATCCCAGGTAAATGACTGGACAGATCTGATTAAAGAAACTTGTCCTCAAACGGGCGACCTTCTCATCCACCTACCAGGAAAAGGGCACATTCGCTATTTAAAAACATGCTCTGCGAGGCCAATATCACTTTCGGTAGAAGTCCGAAGTCACTTCAGCGGCTGACCTTGGAAACCGTCAAATGTGAAACAGCGGGCGTAGGGCCTCTTGACCAATTTCAATATCGAGCTTGAGGTCTGGCTCATTCAGCCATGCAAGGCCCTTGCATATGTCTGCCAGTGTTTGTGCCCGGCTGGCAGGAAGATCCTCTGTCAGGTGCAGCGACTATGGTATTTCACGCGTGCATGAGTGCCTCTGTTCCGGCATTCTTGGGCCCTAGCGAGTACAAGTGGATGCTTCCCCCCCCCCCCCCCGTTGTGACGGACTTGGAGACCGCGAGGAACGCATCCCTGAAGCCAGAGATCTTGTAGAACATTGGAGTCGCAGTTCAACCAAGAGCCGAAGAGTCGGGGATGACCTTGAAGCCAGTACTGAAATCCCGCGAATGAAGAACGAATAGGATGTTGTTTGCGAGCTCTGAATGACAGAATGTGCTATTAGGAGATTGAGGAAGATGCACGTTATATATACCTGCCAAGACGAATATAGGGCTATAATAGCTAAGGGACATATAGATAGCGTATAAAACAATAATGTAAATGTACTTCAGGCGTTAGTGCATTTTTCTTTCGTAGTATAGCTATCAGATAACGCATCTAAGACTCTCTCACAGCTCTTGGTAGTTATTGTGATTGAGCATCATCCTCTGATGAAAGGCTGTATATTGTCGGCACACCCAATGTTCCCAGAATAGCAAACAATTGTGATCCGAAGCTAGGTTCGGGAATTATAAAGATAATGCCTTGCTTCAACATTTCATTTTAATCCGCAAATACCGTCTACCTACCTCATTCACATCATTCAACACATTGCCTCAAAACTCATAAACATCATCCACCATGAAATTCCTCCTTGTCGCAGCAGCCGTCAGCGCCCCCTTCGCTATGGCTTCGCCATTTCAATCTGGCCACAGCGCCAACTTGTTCACCAGGGACAAGCCGAAGTTGAAGCAGTACCAGACCCTAGATGACTGGTAAGGAACATTCTCCTGCCTCAAAACGTGTCTTCTGGCTACCATTTCGGCGTAGCAAACACGATCAAGACATCCTCTACCACGCAACCCCTGTCCTCAGAACTTGTTATGACCTTGACGGCCAGACTGGTGCTGTCTTCGACGACACCGCTGGCTTCCTACACAGTACTGGTAAGTTGAGCTCGTTTCCGTTGGAGATCAGGATCGCTATATACACTTTACTCATATCTTGTTTTGAACACAGCCAACATGGATATTGGTTGCAACGGCGATTCGACCCATGTCAAAGGGGGAAAGTGCGTGGAGAAGGGTAAGTTCAAGTCTGTCTTTTCTCAACAAGCTGTTTCCACTGTGGCAAGATTAGTTCTCAATGCATATGTACGCTGCACACAGCTTAGTTGATAATTCGCGTCTATGCCGTCTTTATATTATCTGATTATTCAATGCTATGATGACCTTTAGTTGCAATTCACTCAATTAAATATACTTGCTAATTCAGGGACTGTATTAAATATTAACAAGGCTACTAATGTTAATATTACGCAAGGCTAAGTCTTAGATAATAAAAACAAATCCTCGCAATTAAGTAATAAGGACAATATTATTAAATATTAATTATAGGCCTTTATTAGTAGGGCTTATAATATATATATATAGTAATAGCAAAATAAGTATATTTTAAGTTATTATTATTTAGGATCTATTATAATAGAGCTAGCTAATAACAGGCCTTAAAAGGCTTATTATATTATATATTAATTCTTTAATATAACTATTAATATTAATAGTTTTTCTAAAAATTATAGATCTATATAACCCTTATATAAATAGCCTTAAAAATATTATTATATATTAAAACTCTCCTTATCCCTATATTTTTATTAAGTAAAGGTTATAATAATATATCGACTATTTTATTTATTTAAGTTCCCCTATTAAGCTAAAACAATAGTAAATATCTAAGAAGGATAAGGCACAATATATCTTTTAAATTAATATAGTAGGTTTTACTATATAGAACTTTTTATAGTAACTTATTAATCTTCTGTAAGCCCGTCTATAGTTAGAAGCCGCTATTCTACATTAATAGCCGTAGCGTTAAGCTATACCTAGTTTATTTACGCTAGTGCTTTTAATAAGCTATTAGCCTATCGAG
This sequence comes from Diaporthe ilicicola, assembly GCA_023242295.1. Classification (NCBI taxonomy): domain Eukaryota; kingdom Fungi; phylum Ascomycota; class Sordariomycetes; order Diaporthales; family Diaporthaceae; genus Diaporthe; species Diaporthe ilicicola. The sequence continues at coordinate 3,045 of JALPVH010000038.1, read as the reverse complement.
GTTAAAGCTATCGCGGGCCGTAAGCTAATCTAACGCCGTTAAGCACTATATAAAAGTGCTATCGCCGTATAACTTAGGCCTTCGAATATAAGTTACTTAAAATAGGCAATATTAAAAAGCCGCCTTTACCTTAACTATCTTATAGGATATATATAGGTTCTAGCTCTGCTTAAATATATACTTATCTAGTAAAACTAAGCGATATAACCTTTTCTGTAAGATTACTTAAAAGCAATTATTTAGCCGAAACCGAGATAACTGTTAATTAAGCTTAAACTATTACTTATACGCGCTTAAAACCTAGGTAAGGCCACTATATTCCATTGCTACTCTAGATATATAGATCTAATAGCTTATAAATAGCTACAGAAATAAACTTTATTTATAATAAGTAAATCTTTACCTAGGTAAGAGATTCTCTTATTAAAGTAAAGAAGCGTAAAGATAAAAACCCTTTTTTATTCTAATAAATCGATATATTTATTAGCACCTTAAAGATATATAAGATCTATTTAAAAGAAATAAAGAAGTTTATTACCTATAAAGCAAGGATTTATAATAAGCTAAAGGGAAATAAGCCGAAGGGAAATAAGGATATTAATCGTTTAATACGCTTTTTTAAAAAGGTTTACCTTTTATCTAAATAAACTAAAGAAATAAAGCCTAGTTATAGAAATATAATATAGTTAAATAAAATTTAGTTTAAAAAAAAATATAATTAAAGGTTTTTTAACCTTATACCTAAAAGGGTTATAATAATATATATTTATTATTTTATATCTTTTTATATCTTATATTACTTAAAATAAATATTATATTAATTTATATTCTTTATCCTTAAAAATTAATTTTATTATATTTCTTTAATAAATATAAAATAATTATTATAATAATTCTTTTATTAGGTTAATAAATATAATATAATTATTATAATAAGAAGTTTATTATAAAAGTAAATATAAATAAAGGTTATAAGCTTTAATTTATCCGAAAAATAAAGGTTATAAATTTTAATATAATTAAAATAAAAATAAATAAAAGTTATAAAAAGTTATAAAACTTAAAAATTAAAGAAATTATAAAACCTTATTATATTTTATATTAATATATAGCTATTATATTAAAAAAATCCTTTTAATTTCTTTTTAATTATATCTTTCTTATCCTTTTTTATCTTTTAAGAAATCGGGATAATCTTATAAGCTTACTTACTTATTAAGAATAAAGTTAAAATTTTAAGCTTAAATATTAAAGGTTTTAAGTTTAAAAATTTTATAGTTTTATTTATATAATTATAAATATTCTTAAAGTATATTTTAAAAGGTAATTTAGTAGCTTTAGCTTTATCTTTATATTTAATCTTTAATAATATTTTAATCTTTTAAACTTATAAAGATATAATATCTATAATATATTATTTTTAAATATATAAAGTTTTATTTTACTTTATTAAATATTAAAGTTAAGTAAATATTATAACTTATTTATTAATAGTTTTATTATTATCTTTATAATATTAATTTTAAAGCTTTTTAAAAATCGATAAATTATTATTAAATATAATAATAATAATAATTATAGCCTTTATATATATATTAAGAATAAACTTTTAAGGTTTACCTTTATTATTTTTAGCTTTTTTAACTATTAACTTTAAATTTTTAATAATATTATTTAATAAATACTATTTATTTTAATTATTAATATTATTAATAATCTCTTTTATTTTAGCTTTAATCTTATTATTTAAAAGTAATATATCGATTTAAATTTTAGCTTATTTTTTATATATTATAATATTAATAATTTAACTTAGTTTTTTAAGTTTTATATAAAGCTTATATCCCTTTTCTTTTTTATTATTACCTTTATTATTAAAGGTAATAATAGTTATAAAAGAAATATATATATTATTACTACTATATTTAATTTTAATAGCAACCTTATATTTCTTAATAATTTTTATATAAGCTTTACTATTAATATTAATATTAAAGCTAATATAATTAATTAATAAATAGAGGATATTAATAAATAGCGGATTTTTATAACTTTTATTAACTTTTAATAACTTTAGCATTTATATAAAATAAAGAAATTAATTAAAATTAATATTAATTAATATTAATTAATTTTAATTACTTATTTTTAATTAATTTAATTAATTTATAATAATTAATAAAGCTATAATACTAATTTAAAATAAATAACTTTTAATAAGAAAATTAAGTTTTCTATTAAAATAAAATATTTTAGCTATATAAAATTAACTTTAACCTATATTAGCTAAATTAACTATTTATATAATTTATTATAAACCGTTTAAAAATATATTTTTATTTATTTAAAATTTAATTAATTAAACTTTTTTATATTTTTCTTATAAGTTTTTATATTATATTATATTTTATTATAATTATTATATTATTATTTTAATAATTTACTATAAATTGCGTTTTTATTATTATTAGCTATTTTATTAGTTAGCCGCTTTCTTTTTTATTTTTCTTTAATTATTATTTAAAGTTTTTTAATAATAAATACCTTTTTAAATTATACCCGATTTCTTTTAACTTTTTAATACTTAATAAGCTTAATATTAGCCTTTTTAAAAGTATAAATCCGATTATTTAAAAAAGTAATTTAATATATTATTACTTATATACCCTTTATAAACTTTTTAATTATTTAAATAATTAATATAAAAAAGCTTTTCTAATAAGTAAATATTTTACTTTTAATAAAACTTAATTACTAAATAGTTTAATAAATATTAAATAATATTTATAAATTCTATTTAAATAATAATATAAAAAGAAATTATATTAAAGTTTATAAATAAATATTTAATTTAAAAATAATAAAATTTAAATTTTATAAAGAAATTTTAGCCCTTTTAAATTTAGCTTTTATATTTCTTTTTATAAAAACCTTATTATAAGTTACTTTAAATATAATAAAAAACTTTAACTTAATAATATAATTAATTAATATTTAAATAAAGAGATTAATTTTATTATTATATATATATTTTAATAATAAAAA